>CANTUR010000241.1:1200000-1757500 GCA_947683625.1 Mallotus nudiflorus
TAAAAAGAGGATAGCTCATGATCAACTCGTGAGATGCTCATGAACGGGACTGAAGATGATTGAATTAGTAAAAATATTCTTCATAAAAGTTGTATATAATTTTATTTTCTTTCCATAAAACTTTTAATCACCTTAATTGGACATCTATAGCTCAAGATATTACTAAAATACTAAGAGTTGTGCAAACTAAAATGCAAGTTGCATATGCTAACTTTGACTGAAGATTTGTATACCCAAATGAGCTTATATTTTGATAAGCAAGCTTAATGTGGAAAGCTTAATATGTCTACTTCAAAAGTGACGAGGATCATTTTCTCATTATAGAGCTCTAAAGACATCAAAAGTCTTTTTGAATCTCAGAGGTTGAATTAGACCGAAAAATCACTATTCATGAAAAAATGTATATGCTTGGTATATGTTTGGTATATAATTCCCTACACACTTAGTTGAAACTATTAGCATCAAATTTTTTTGTCAAATTCCAAAATTAGGAGTTTGATCATGCAAATGGTCAATAATACCTTTCCTTTACTTGCTCCTTTTAGAAAGCTTCCATCAAGACTCAACACCCTTCTATAGCCCCTTAAAAGCCCTTGCTTCAAGAAATCTATAGAAATATACAACCCCTAAAAAATTGGCATACTTTCAGGTAGTGTTCTTGATACTTTCAAGTGAGTTGTGCTCCCTTCATTTGATCTCTCTATTTCACCACAATAATCCCATAAAAGTGCAAATTCTTTTTCAATCTCACCTTATAATTTATTAAGCACATGACCTTTAGCCCTTTTCACTTTTGTTAAAGACATTTCAAGCTTCAAGTCTTCTTTAATTAACTGCTTCAAGTCTGTCAATGTCATTATTGCTATACCCTTGTATTTCCACAAGTAATGTTTAGCAATCCATTTAGTTGTCATTTTTTGATTTTTGAAGGCAACTAAGAATGTATACTCAGGTTTGTATGTCTTGACCAGGAATCCATTTGTTCTTCTATCTTGTGAAGCATACATCATCTAATCGCAATTATCCTTCACACACTTTGCCCTCACCTCTTTAGTTATGTTTCTAACTAATTTAATCTCTCTTCTTTCTTGAACTGCAAATTTAACTAAGGCTTCTTTGAATTATTTTGCACTATCCACTCTCATCCCAAGCAAAAATAAAATTTTTCTAATTTTGGTTGAAATATAGGATATTAAGATTTTCTTCTCAAAGCGTGATCATTATCTGATGCATCTGTGTTGATTGCACTAGATTCCCAATAGTCAATTCCATTTCCCTCATCATCCTCTGTAATAAATGGTTCTTGTTCCTCTTCACAGTTTTCAGATCTGTTTACTTCATCAGGAGTTTATGAATTACACTCACCAGCAGTACCCTCAACTTCAACTTTTCTCTTCCTCTAATTCTTCCTCTAAGTAAAACTCCTTACTGCATTTCTAGCAGCTTATAATTCTTCATCATCGTCAGACATCCCATCACACTTAATGACTTCCTCATTTGAATCCCTAACTTCATCTTCAATTTGCTCCTCAATTTTTGGGCAAACTTCATTACCCCTATTTGTTCTTCAAACTCTCCTATGTCAGTTTTAGATCTTTACTAGCAGTTCCTTAGCTCTTTTACCAGTAGTATATTTAACATTAAAATTTTCAGCAACCATTAACCCACTGTTATAATTTATTCTTACATAAGTTGTCTCACAGCCTACAACCTCCATATTTTCCCGTCCCTCCCTACTAGACCCTAAATTCCTTACAACAGCCTCTCTTCTAACCCCATTCACTTATGTTTCAGTTGTTAGGTCACAAATACCCTCACTAGCATGCATAATTCCATAAATGTCCTTCAATATTTTATGCTCAGTATACAACTCAACACAATTACGGTCTATTATATTTTTAACATGTCAGCTACTGAAAAGTCATACAAAAGCCTTAACCCATCTCCTAAAGGTCTGTTAAGCATTCTAAAGTGCATCTTTTCTAGATTTCTAAATCCTAATACATCTTTTATAGCTTTTCCAAAACCAACAAGTGTAAAGTTGTTAATGTCAATATCAATTTCATACTTATTTCCGCCAATATCTTTCTTTTCCCTACTACTAGTATCAGTAATGAAGAATCCACCACAAAACACTATTATAAATTGTCTATCATACCAAAACAACAACAATAAAAAATCAATAAATTGCTTCACAACCCCAAAACCTTAAAATGCATAACAATTTAAATAGAAAGAGATAATAACAACACAATATTCACAATCAACTTTGGCAAATTTGGTTAGCATTACAAAATCTAAATCATTTAGAGAAAGATGATATTTAAAGCTTACACACAATACCCTAACTAAATCATAAATAAATAAATAATGCACCTTTTCATGTCTGAAGCTTTCATTCTTCATTAACAACCTCTTAAAATAATCTTTCAGCAATGGTTCATGTTGTTTATTTATAGAGACAGAGACAAAAGTTTTTAATTTAGTGTTGCTTGTGTCCCTTTGTTTTCCTCTTTTGTTTTTTTCATAACCTTTTATTTTTTTTGGTAATTTCTCATGCCTTTATGCACATGCCATTCACATGAATTTTGTTTAAAACTCTTTCTAATGCCAGCTCAACCCTCTTTGTGGGCTACTTTCATTCCAGCTCAGCTTTGACTTGCTGATAACACTAGAATGTGTTATTTCAGCAGGTTGCAACACTATATTGTAATTTTAAAAAGTTTAGACACCTGAATGCAAAATTTTAAAAAGTACAAACACCAAATTTGTCTTTATCCTCAAAATATTATGTTACGGCATCAAGACATTTAGTTAAAAGTAGAGTTTAATTCTCCAACCTCCCTAATTCTCTTATTTCAAGTTGAGAGGTGAAAAAAAATTATTTATAAGGGTCTCCTTCGTTCACTTACTTTTGGGGAATCTATAAAATTGGTGAAAACATAGAACACAAAAGCACAAAGCAAAGAGAGATATTTAATACTTTTTTTTAATAACTAATAAAAATAGTTAATTCTCAGTACCATAAGAAAAAGAGATAGGGAGATATGGTGGGTAGGTGGGGTTCAAACTTTACTCTCCTTAATAAAATATCCATATTTTTTACCATTTACATTACTCATAGAGGACAAAAGAGGGATAACACTTAACACGTACTTATTATGCATAATTAATTGCTTTTATTTAATAAAATTATTTTTATATTTTATGAATAGTTTAAGTGACAAAATATGTAGACATTTAAATGTGAAAATAACCTTCAGCCCCTCCTTTCTCTTTTTTCTCATATTAAAAAATTAAACCACTTCAACCACCTACAAAAATAATTCTCAATTTTCATATAACTCTACTTATTATCTATCGATCATTCAATCTTCAATAATTTTTTCTCCCTAATTATGGAGGCTGATTTAAGCACAAGAATACTCCTTGGATTGATGGCCCTATAGTTCTCTAATCATATTTGGGGTTGCATGTATTCATATGGTTGCTCAAGCAACCCACCAACAATGTTGCATAAAATAATTAAAAACTTATTAATTTTTATAAAGATATACCTGAAAAACCAATATTTATAAATAGGAGATTTTAAAATAATTTTATTTTTTATTTAATTTATTTTCATTTTATTTTTTTAACTGTTGAAAATTTCATTAATTAAAAGATATATATAAGAAAGAGTCTAAACAGTATCAAGACAACAACTATAACACATGATAGCTCTACAATATGAATCAACACATCTATATCAAAATAATTCGGAAACAAAATAATACAACCATTATAAGCTTGATATATAAGATTTGTATCCATAAAACAACCAAAACAAAAACTCATATAGAAATTAAGTGAAAGAAATGTAGAGTTTTAGTATCCATATAACTTCTATTTATGGAAATGGACAGGTCAAATGCTTGATTTCCAAGTAATCCAAACAAAAACATCAATATCTTATACAAATTGGTGCAATCAAACTCACTTTGACAAATCTAGAAGTCTTGTAAAAAATCCTTCATATTTTGAGTAGATCAAGCAAAAAATTATTCAATATGAATATAAATCTTCATTTCGAGCACAAAAAACTCATATAAAAGAGGCACAACCTAAAAATACTTTCATGAGATACAGAGATATAAGAAAATATTTATTTAGTAGGTGAGAAAGTCTGCTAAATATTTATGATATTAAAAGAGAGGACCATTGCTTGCCAAAGATAGCTAGCAGCAGTCTAGTAGAAGACCAAAACACAAAGAGTTTTTTGAACTGTAAAGAAGAGAGAGAAGACTAGAGTATGGGTTCAAACTAGCCCATTTATTTTTGAATTTTCTTTTATTATTATAGAATGAGAGTGTATTAAATTATCTAACGGTCATTATTAACAAAATAAATTTACTTTATAAAAATTAATACAACACATACTACACCTACATGCATTATGAATTATATATGGTAATTAAAATTATATCAATTTTTTTACGTATTCTGTTCTTGTTTGCAATAACATCTCTATCCTTCCTCCTTTTTGTGATTAAATCTATTTATCTTTCACATGTGAAGAATTTGTATAGAGAAATTTTTTTTCCATAGGTGCTAAAAAGAGTGATGAAACAAATTAAATAAAAAGCCACTATACAACAACAGTCCAAATATATATAACAATATTAACAGCCACTAACTTACCATGCCCACTGCTAGACCTTCCCTCTTCCACCTATTTTATGGTCCCTTTACCAACTTTTGGCTCACCACCAGTCACCGCCACCACCACCACCACATCTCCTAACAAACAACAACACACTCCATCCTTTTTTATATGGCAGATATATATACGAACACATGTACGAGAGAGATATATACTTTGGGGTTATTGGGTATGCGAGTATATATATATATATGCTTCTCTGGGTAGGATCAGGAGGTGGGAAAGATCTATATAATGCTTGTTGGTGGTGCACAGTACCACTCATCGAAATGAAGAGGTGGGGTGCATGTTTTTTGGACTACGGTGACGGAGATTCTTCCCTCGGATGTATTATATATGGGTGACATATAATTTAAGTATATATATATATATATAGTAAGCCAGAAAGAGA
Organism: Mallotus nudiflorus; assembly: GCA_947683625.1. Lineage (NCBI taxonomy): Eukaryota > Viridiplantae > Streptophyta > Magnoliopsida > Malpighiales > Euphorbiaceae > Mallotus > Mallotus nudiflorus. Next base: position 1,205,094 of record CANTUR010000241.1, read on the forward strand.
GTGATACTCGAATCTGAGTCCCTACAAATGCCAATAAAATGCTTGACCTCTAGGTTAAAGTAGTGCCGACAATATTTTATATTTAACTATAAACAAATGGGATAAGTACAATTTTAATCCATGTGGTTGATAAAATCAGTTACGTTGTTTTTTTTTGGACATTTTAATATCCTATTTTTCATAATTTTTTACACTTTACTACCTTCTAATAAATATTGTTTAAATATATGTTTTAATGTGAAAATAATATGAATTTTTAATACTAAGATCTTTTATTGAGTGACATATTATTCAACTAACTACAATCAATTCAAAAAAAATAAAGTTTAAATGTATTTTTAATTTTATTATGAATAAAGAGAAATAATTTTTAAAACAAATTTAAAATATTTTTAAAAATAAATAATTGCATGAATTAATCATAAATCATATATAAAATAAATTTATCATTGAAATACAATATTATATCAATATTTTCTCATAAAATAATGATTATATTAATTACAAGGGTGGTAAAATGTAAAAATATATAAAATACAAGGAATTAAAATGTCAAAAAAAAATCACGAAACTAATTTTACCAAAAGGCGAAATCACATGGTTGAAAATTGTAATTATCCCTAAACAAATAAAATACATATATCATATAATATAAATTTGTTCATAAAATGTATTGCACCCTAGATAAAAATTTTCTAATAATGACAAATTTTATAGCCGGAGTTTAATTAATGCAGTAGTAGTATTATCAGAAATATCATTGGCAAAGATGAGATTATATATATATATATATATATATATATATATATATATATATATATATATATATATATATATATTTATTTATTTATTTATTTATTTATTTATTTATTTATAGGAACTAGCTAGCAGAAATTTATGTTTTTAGGTATGAGGTATATGAAAATTATTAATTCATGTCTAGAGAACTATTCACTTCGAATGTTTTGTGCAGAAGAAAATAAAAGTATAATTACAGCTATCTTTAATTTAATTGTATATCATAATAGTAGTAGTAATATATATAGAGGAATGAGATATTTTGGAATAAAGTGCATTGCATTTTGATTAGCTTTACACTTGCAAAGTTTAATAAATTGAGATAATATATTAAATGTTCTTTTTTATAATTCTTAGAGTATTTAATTTACTTGACAAACTCTTATTCTAAGTTAACTGAAATTATAGTTAATTGTGTTAAAAAATGTAGTTAGTTAATGAATATTATAGAAGATTAGTATTTTCTCTAAATAAATAATCTTACTAATAATAACTTTTCATATATGTCATAATTAATTTATTTAAAATTGTGAAACCTTATATAATGTTAATAAGATTGTTTACAGCATATATTTATCTAAATTTTTAATAATCAAATACACTGATGAACTAAATAAAACTAATGACAATGAAGTTAATATGTGTGCGTGTGTATATATATATATATCAAATTCTTTTTACAAATTCTTCCTCCACCGGCCTGACATTTTCAGCATGAAAGTTGTCATGTTTTATTTATGATATTTGTGTTAATAACTGATAATTGTATGTCTGGAGGTTTATGTTTGTCCTTAATTGAATGGCTTCTATATGTTTTGGGGTTCAAATTGTACATCATTAAGTTTAATTAAGGCTATAATTAAATTTAAAAAGTCGCATATATTTACGATAAGCTAGAAATGGAATCTTACTCTGTGTATTTTGATTTTATATATTTATATTGTTAGTTTCTCGTGGAATTTATTTTGATTTAATAGAATAAGGATTGGATTCATCATCATAGTAAAAAAACAAAAAATGGTTAGAAGTGGATTATTTTTGTGTATTAGGGTTGCATTTTAGGACACAACTCGCTGGAAAATTATTTGGCAATCCTTCCATATTATGATTATTGTAATTTTGGTATCCAAGCAAACTAACCCAGATATTCTTTTTTTTTTAGAATTTTAAATTTAATTTTTTTTATTTCTTTTGTCTAAACCATCAGTATTCATATATCTCTAAACAATTAATTTAATACAATTGCATATATTAATATACAAGCTAATAATATTTTATCATATTTTGATGACTACATTCAGACAAACTAAAGTGATTACAATTAGAAATAAAACAATTTCTCCCAAAATTTAATTGAAAAAAAAAATGCTCTTCCAAAATTATATAATTGAAGCATACAATATTACATGACATTCAAGAAAATTATTTTCTCAACTTTAATTGTGAATTATATAAATATAAGTCATATTTTTACCCATATAAGAGAATTTGTAATTTGTTTTTCTCAGTTTTTCTTCAAAAGTTCTCTTATAAGACATGTGAACATATAAATTTCCAATTAAAACAATAGCATTAGCAACAAAATCTTCAGCAATATCTCAATATTAACTAATGTGTAAAAAAAATATATATAATACATATATTTTTTAGCATTAGAGATGAGAATTATTATGCATGAAATTTGAATTCCAATATTTAATTTTCGATAGATTCATTTTTATTTCCAAATTAAAGAGTTAATCACAGCGTAAAAAAGTGAATCATACTATGCAATTATTCAATTATAATTTACCGGTTTCCTGTTTAAATCTTGATAAATACTTCATTGTAATTTCAGAAGATTATATATATATATGCGCCCTATGCCTGTTTCAGTAGATAGAACAAACAATGAAATTGTGTGCATTCATTTATCGTGCATTCATTCTTCAATAGAAGCTATATATGAAATTATTGTGCATTCAGTGCTTTCCGATTACTGATTGGGAAGCCTCGGATGCAAAAAGCTGGCTACAACTTTCCACAGACACTGCATCAGGAAAAGACACTGCAGAATCTGTCGTCCCTAGGCTTTTCCAAAAATGCTGATGCATCATCAGAACAAAGGGTTACATGAGGTTTCATCGAGCACCAATTCTCATGCAGATGCAGATTTTCTTCAGAAGCTAAATGCATTTTGTCAAATGAAGCCCAAAAATTACAAATGCATCATCCTTTCATACTATATGAACGAAGATCATGATAATAATAATAATAATAATAATAATAATAATAATAATAATAATAATAATAATAAGTAATTTAATTTTCTGAATGCTGATTTATTGATAGACCTGTTACCAATCACCGGCCACAGGCATTGAAGTACAACATACTATCTGACGTCCTGCTCTTTGTTTGCTCTCCAAATTCCTCCTCGAGGATGTGGAGTGTACAAGAAAGCCCTTTTCAGAAACAAAGGCTTCTATAGAACCTTTTATCATAATCAACAGAACCTTGTATAACAAACACACCAAAATGAAGAAAACATACAAAAACACATACATATAAAGTTATTTGTGGAGGGTCCAGGCACATGTAGGTATATACAAGCCTGACCTTTCATCAAGTACGCCTTCCATCTCATGGTGTCAGAATTAAAGATTGGCTTGTATACAAAATAATACTTTGACATTCACCGACCAATCATAAAGTTTCTGATTTCTTTCGAAGAAGCTGGTAAAATAATTGAGTGTACATGTACCTGCTGAGACAACAGAAAGTAAGTGAGAAAAATTCAAGCCTGCCCAAAGACATCAGAAAGAAGAGCCATGTAATCATCAGCCAACAGAAGACCTACACTGGATGATATATATTTGAAAGAGATACCTACACTGAAGCAGGGAATGGTTATGAAATTAGATGCCGATGATGTTCTTTCATGGTAGGAGGCCTTTTCTGTCGCTTCTGCCCAACCAATCTACCCGAGCCATACCCATTTACAAAAGGAACCATCTTTCCAACTTTAAGATCTTCACCTGCAATCATAAATGAGTTCCCAGGTTCTGGTATGCTAAAATCAGCAGGGTTTCTGTTCACACTGCAAATTCCATCAGAAAAACTAATTTTATGGGGATGAACAGGTCTAGTGCCACTAGGGACCTCAAACTTGAGCCCAGTTGAGTTATCTAAGCCACGGAATTGTAAAGGAAGCCCCATAGAACCTGATGCACCAAGAAACATGGTCTGCATGCTATGAACTGGAATAGAGCCACAGTTGGTGCCAAAATTACCCCCTGCAGATGAAGATTTTTGTGGCCTATGGCTACTTTTCTGTGTGCATGAATCAGAGCCTTTCCCCTTTCCTTTATCTTGAGAAACTTGACAGCTAAAATCAGTGGCCTTCTTGAAAAAATGATCATGTGAAAATGAAGAAGCAGATGGACCAACTAGTACTGGAAAGGTGGAAATACGTCCACGAGAATCCCCTGGAACCTGATTCTTACCATGAGAATCACATGGTGTACTCTTCATGGGGTTGGTGACCTTATAGGCCCCAGATTCCAGCCTGCAAAACTCCTTAGGATCTTGATCATGAGTCGCAGACTGTCGCTTGAGGAACTTTTGGGTTACATTGAGATTTCTTGGTGCACTGGACTGCAATCCTGCATCCATGAGGCTCAGCAAATGCATTGCTGGTATGGTTTCATTAGAATACAGATCAAAAGATCCCATTGGCTTTTGACCAATCCCACTATATTTGCAAGCAAAGGGGTCTGCACATGTCCTCAGAACATCAGAACCAAAGCTCCTGTTTTGCTTTCCAAAGCTGGCAGCATTCTGATTTAAAAATTTGAGATCACACTGGTCATTTGCATTTTCCTTATTCATACTGCTCGGAGAATTTGATAGGACATCCATATTGGCAGGTAGAGCAGAGCATTTTTGAGCAATGTTATAAACGAAAGGCATGTGATTTGGCATCATGGAGGACCAAATATGATTTGTTTCTTTACTCTGCTGTGGAATGCCCTGGCATGTATTGCATGTTCCTGAGCTCTGCAAACAGTTGCCAGAGGACCTCTTCCCCAACAAATCCCCAATCAATTCACAACATTGAGCACTATTTTGCCCACTAGAATTAGAAGCACAGTGTTTGATTCCATTTGACAGCTTCTCTTGATGCTGAAACAATACCCCACACCTTGTAGCAGGAGGGTGTTTTAGTTGGCTCATGTTCAACTGATTTAGTTTAGACTGAGAAAAGTAATCAACTGACTTCTGTTTTATAGGTCCCATGTTTTCACCAGTCATGGTTATTCCATTTCTGCCATTTCCAGCATGAGAATTTTGTTTGAGAGTAGTTTCCTGCCGAAATAAGCTCATCTCTCCATTTCCATACACTTTATTAAAATTCATAGGCTGACCACTCTTTTTGTTATTATTCCCCTCTAATTGGGATCTATCATTTTCAGCATCAGGAAGACACCTCTCATACTGATGCTTTGCCATGAGTTCAACAATTTCCATGGGAATGTCATCTGAAATTACCTGCTCAGCCCCCTTATTAGCACCATCTTTCCTTGTAACTGCTGAACATTCCTGAATTCCAATCGCTTTTGTCTTGCTGCTAGTGCTGCAAAAGTTCTGGAATGAAAAGAGCAAAGAAATTATCCCCAATCAAGACATGCTAGGAAGTCCTTAATCATTTTAATTCCGCATGGTTAGAAAGGAAAGCTCCATAGCTATAATAAGCACAGAAACACATAAGTTGTCAACTATCACAAGTATGGAACACCTAATTTGCTTCAGTGCTCCAGTGAAACAACAACTAAGCATACACAAGCCGTATTAAAAGCCAACTGTGAATGATTCTGACATAACATTCAGGCTGTAGTCAAAATGGGGAGAGAGATAGAACTAGAGTTTCATCATTATCAGAGATATGAAAATTTATCAAAAAAATTCCAACTTCAGATAGACTCAAAGTAAATGTTCCTTACCTAGATTAAACTAACGTGTACAAGTAACTGATAAACTAAAAAGAACACCAGCAATATTAGTGTAAGCAATGATATAATGAAAGTTCAAATTGCAGAATCTTTCTTAATCTGTCAGATGAGAAAAACTTAAATCATAGAACTGTAGATATAAGGATGCTTCCTAATCTGAAAGTCATGAGTTATGACACTCAACTCCTAAAAACACATTATTGCCAAGGGCCAACATCAATCATACACATTTTCACTCATTTGGGTTTGATTGGTGATTGCACAAAAATTACGGAAATCAGGGGAAAGTGCCTTTCCCTTTCTATAAATGTATCAAGACCATGCTATTCCAGTCATGGCACCAAGAATATGAAAACTCTTACCTTCTGCTGCATACGAGAACATCCACCAATTTCAAACTCGGATGTAAAGATCTGCCTCTCATTCATGGGAATTCTCTTGCCACTGAAGTCATTATATACTTTTCCAAAAGCCATATCTGGTGCAGATTTAGCAGCAAAACTTAAATTTCCAAGATACTTAGTTTCTGCAGATCTCGTGTTAAACTGAGCATCTCCAGCAGCACCCTCTTTCCAACTCAACATACAAGTTCGTACACTTTCAAGCTGTGGATTGCTATGCATGTCATATCTCTGAGTGGTTAAGTAGCCATTAAGAGAAAGATTTAGTGCGTTTTCACTAGATGTGTCACGTGCTCTTTGAAATGGAACCTTTACAGGCCTAGTGTGCAAGAACTCTACATCTTTCCTGCTCATTGGATCTTGTCCAAGTATGCCATGATTCTTAGGAATTAAGGAAGCCTGCCGATCACCAACTTGAGGCATCTTGGATTTCTTCCTAAAACTAAGTTTCTTATCCATTCTTTGAGGAGACACAGGAAGAAAACCTGCACCTCCACCAGTAATTGCAAGTCTATCAGCAGCACTGCTGTTAGAAGCATCTCCAGTTTTGTTCCCAATTTCATTTGGCACATTTTCTTGTGCAGGTGCTAAGGATGAACTTTCATGAAAATTCAGGGTTTTTTTGGTTATCTTCTTACCTGCTCTCAGGCTTCTATCAGTTCTACGTTTGACACAAAGGTTCTTCCTCCCAGTTTGTAACTGCATTCTAGCAAATGCTCTTGCAATTGCATCAGTGGATACCACCTTTTTCTTTGAAATGCTACTTTCCTTGCACACTTTAATAGGAGAACTCGTTTGTAAGGGTCTCCAATCTTCATCCTGATCTGATTTTCTTTTCCTATGTTGACCTGAACCCCTTTTTAGGTTTCCCTGAATAGTTGCCTGACCTTGAGGAACAGGAAGCTTATCACCTTCTGCTGATGCATCATGAACAGCATTGGGTGGCGAGTCATCATTCTTGACATTATCAATGGTTCCATCACTATTTTTGCACAGCAACTCAGTTAGCAGGCGCACTTTTCGTGTTTTTTTACGATGCAAACCGCTTGAATTATCTTGATCCTGAACATTACTTACAACCATAATCTTGGCACTTTCAGATGAACCATTATCACACTCATCCAATTCTAACGAAGGATGTCCACTACCCTTGCCAGCATTACATGCCTCCTCAATATTACCAACTTCTCCTGACATTTCACAAGCTATTAACTCTTTCTGTTGATCAACCATGGGAATTAATTTCTCTATATCATGGATCTTGGCAGGCACATTTTTACCCATGCAATTGAGATTTCTACCCAATTCACCATCAGCAACTTCATGATGCACATGGTCTGGCTTGCCAAGGTCGATAGATACATTGGATTTTGACTTCAGATCTTCTGTGGCAGATACAAGGATAATTATTATTATTAGAATGACTGCAGATGTAACACAACTAGTGCAAGCATTGTTTTAACTAGATACAGATTCTAGATTATGTTACAGTCAACACATTTACCAATGCTATCTGTTTGATATGTTTTCTTCCTCGGGGTTGAAATGCCTGTTGCCAATCTATGCATTTCCAGACTCATAATATCACCAGACTCCACATTTTTCCCTAGAGAGAAGGCAAAAAAAGAAGCAAATAATTCCATATGGTGAATATTATTTGTGTATATGATGGAATTGGTCTCTATATACCTCTGGTCAGACCATGTGTGACTTCAGAATTCTTTTCATTTTTTCCAAAGTATGGGGAAGGACAATCTCCGGTGGAATTATTCAAATCAGCCAAAGCATCACCACCAACCTTTTTCTCATCGAAAATATCTAGCTTTGGAGCTTGCTGAAAGTCTGATACTAGCATTTTGGTGTCACCAGCGACTGATGTGTGGCAACAAATGCTGTTGGGATTGAATCCACTTGTGCAAGAAGTACGATTGGGACTGTAAGCATTTCCAAGCCCTTTGGCACCAATCTCCCACAGGCATTTCTGGCAACGCCAATATCTATACTTCGGGACATGCAAAGAAGGAAGTCCATATGGTTGTTCATCATATTTGTTACTGATGCAATCTGAAGTAAATGGCCAACAAATCTTCCAGTCTTTTTTGCGAATTTCAGATACATATCCACTGCATTCAAAACAAAGGTATAGTATTGTAAAAAATGAAAAAAATCATTTATAGCAGTGAGAAGATAGCTCTTGATGATGTATCTCTCAGTACAACAATAACAAACTCCACACCTGATATCACTATAATTCCCTTTCTTATTGAAAATTTAACTATTTTACTTCAACAAACACAGAAAGCAGCTTAGTGCTGGTGATTGGATGGCCTAAAATAAATTCACTTCATCCATTCAATTCTCATCCATATAGAAATCCTTACTAACAAGTCGATCAAGTTTATTCATTATAATTGGTCTCAATGATCAACAGATTCTAGCAAGGAATATCACAATGCTCTCTCCACAACCCCCCCACACACAAAAAAAAAAACCATCTCATGCGCACAGACATTTAGTGTAACCATGTAGCATCAACTGATAAACAAAAAAGTTCAAAAATAATTAAAGTATCAGGATTGAAGCGTACCGTATTGAGAAATGGTTGCAGTTATCTGCATCACTCTTCCCATTCGCATTTATAAGATCTATAGATATCGAGTCAATCTTAATGGACGACTCCACAGGCATAGAGAGTTTAGACCCGCTACACTGATAATTCTCCTCCACAATAATATTCTTCTCCATGATACAGACAACTAATGCGCCAGTGGTAATGAATATCCTATGAGCATGCAACCAGAATCTTAAGTGACACTGTTATCATATGCAACTTACAACATATTTCAGTTAAAAAAGAAAATAAGAATGAAGGCAAACCAAAGCAGCCCTTTGAAGTCCCAGAGTACAGCACATGATCTCAAACAAATCCCCAAAAAAACATGTTAGGGTTTGTTATTTATTGTTAGAATATTTGTAGTGAAAGCAAACTATTCCATTCGAACATAACTGTAAGAAAGTAAGAACGTCAAAGGCAACCATTTAGAGAGACTTAGCACATAAAATAACACAGTTTTCAGCATAATATTTGAAAATAAAGAAACATAATTAGAAACCCTAATTTGTAATGATGACAAAATTAGTCAACAAAACACCACAGTAATAATTTACAAAGAGTAGAATCAATCTTGTAATTGTACCCATTCATTTCAATTGCACATTTATTGAGAAAATAATGCCACTAACACAAATCATAAAATTAGGGTTACAGAAACTAATAGTGTCTCCTCACAGGAACAGCACTTCTTAATCACTTACCATTAACAAAAAGAATAAGCACAATCCCACTTCAAAACAACCACTAAGAACCTCCAACTTTAATGTCACAAGCACATCCATCAATCCACGAATAGCAAATGAAACTCTAGGGTTTTTCCCTCGTAAATTCGGCAAGAAATGAACAGTACCGCACACCTTCAACCCCCGAAATACACAACAAAATGACCCATGAAATATCGCATAAACCCATAGATTAATCCCTCAGACAGAACCCAAAAGCTAAAGTAAACAAAAAGACCGAACTTAACGTACCAAACACAGTGAAATGACATAAAAACCTCGGAAAAACCAGCTGAAACGCAGCTCAAACCCAATATAAAAAATACAAAAACAAAGAAACCCAACAGGAACGGATCAAGAAAACAGCGATTAGAGCAAAATACAGACCTTATTCAAGCTAAAAATGAACAGTCCCGATCTTGAACACCATTTGAATTGAATCCTTCACGGCTGGCGAAACGAATTGTACTAAAAGATAGAGCATTTGAAGACAAAGAAGAAGACACTACCCATGAGTAAAGATTCAAAGACAGTAGAGTAGAATTAGAGTGCGATATTTTGTAAAACCCTAGAGCAAACAGAAGAGGTTTTCGATTCTTCAGGGAGAGAGAAGCTACCCCGAAAAAAAAATTTTTGCCTTTGAAAGCAGGTTTTTGTTGTATGTATATTATTATAAAAAAATCATCCATTACACATGCCCATGCCATGTCATTATTTATTTTTTAAAAATATTAATAAAATGGAATTCATCCAATAGAAACACACCACGTGGAAGGATGGTGCGGGTCTTATCACTATCCATTATTACCTTTTTATTTTTTTTAGCTTAAAAATGAAAATAAAAATATCAACCATAGGAGCAACTGATAAGTTGTTTATGTATAAATGAGATTTTGAGATTGATTTTTAATGTATATATTTGTATTAAATTAGTTATTAATAAATTTTTATCGTTATTATTATGCCCAAATAAAACTGAATTAATTATAGTTTTGAATATCAATAGTTAGAGGTAAAAAAAAAATGAAAATAAAAAAGGCAAAAACCCTAAAAGATGCAAACATGGTGAATGTTTTACTGCTCATATCTACGCGTAACTTGCACGCACTGTTAGGAGAAAGATGAATTTTTTAATAAGATCGCTTGTCATGTCATCTTGTTCTAAAAGATGCCTCTCCCACATATGTGGGTTTTGATTGGTGCGTGTAGTACAATTGAGATGTTAAAGCGTGGGGATTGGTTTTTATGCTTTAAAAACCCTAAGTTAAGTGTTTTTTTTCTTTTTTATGGTAACCCTAGGCCATTGTTGGACAACATAAATAAATATCTAACCCTAAGCTTTGCCTATAGTAATGGAGGTGGGTATAGTTGTTCACTTAATTTTTTTTTTTTGGTATTTTAAGGAAAACATACGTCTCAAAAACAAAAAAAAAATTATTAGTATATATTTATTAATATTAAATAATTAAAATATGTTTAACTACAAATTATTACTTAAAATAATATATATATATATATTAAATTAATATATGTGCACGTCTTTAAAATGAAATTAAAAATCACTAAATGAAAATTTTTATTATTACATATAGTTACATCATTCACCAAATGTACTAACTCTATTGTTGTTGAGGTTTTAAAAGTCTTTCCTTGCACTTGAGAGGGGAAAAAAAGGTTTGTTGTATTCTTCTCCTACCTCATTTGGGAAAAAAAATAATAATAATATAGAAAAAAATGGCACCAAAGAAAATGGGAAAAAATGTGTATATATAGTTAGTCTTTTTATTTGTGAGAACTATATATATATATATATATATATATATATATATATATATATATATATATATATTAATGGAAGAGGCCATTGAAAAAGTAACATTTGGAAATTGTTGATATTTTTCTTGGAATTTTCAGCACTTTTTTTAGAGTATGGAGTGATCTAATTTGAAGTTTTTTGGACTCTCATGTTTGGAATATATGCAAAGAGAGAAAAATAAATGGAACTATTAGGTGTATATGCATGTATAAAGTCAAGTATATCAAACTATAAAATATGTATTACTAGAGTTTAATTTTTGTCATTTTCGATTTATATGCTATCCCATTAAAAAATATAGATGAGAACTATGGGAACGAGTCGAGAGTTCATGGATCATGAAAATGCTAGCTTATTGGTAATAATATATATGTACGTGGCATTGGTAACAAAAGCCACGTGCTTTTATAAGCTTAATGCGCACAAAGACGAACACCCATGATTTGGGTCATTACTGCTTATTAGTTAATTTTAATATTTCGAAATCCCATCATCACATAAACTCAAAACTAATTAGAGTTTATGAGTGATGTTCCAAAATCAAAATATTAAATAATCCCTTGTTTAGTATACATCACATCTAAGCAATTAAATAAAATTGTTCCTAACATTTCATTTCATTTCATTTCTTTTTCTTCTACATAACTTGTGGCTGTTGCATGAGACAATTTATATGGTCACCACTCACCGTATCATCATCTTATATATTAATACAGATATTTTTTGTGCTATGCAAGATAGGCACAGGCTTCTCCACGTTATGCAAATACTAAAAGTTGATCAACAATTAATAGAAGATTGCTAGAAACTAATTAACACAACATGGGTAGCCGTGCCTGTCTGTAATATTTAGTTCTGACAAGCAAATGAATTAAATAATTATCATTCCAAGATGTTAAATAGATAATTAGTAATAACTTTTAAAGATGACCCACTTCCAAGTGACAGAATATTGTACAGGGGGTATGGTATGAAACCGAAGGGGTAGATCAAATCTATCAAGAGATATTCAGACACAGAAAACATAATACACACCCTGACCCAGCAGTGTTAGATCATAGATATATTGCTACAGCTTTGTATTTTTCATCGGATCTATATGCAACAGTGCATGTACATAATTGAGATCTGTGTTACTTGAATCTTGGAACAGACTTAGGCTTATGCGTACATTTACACACAAACGTAAATGTCAAAGGGTCTATTTCGGTTGACACTTTGAAAAGGATATGATACCTTATAATTCTTCATATGTGATAAGAATTGTAAAAAAAGTAAAAATAATAAAAGGGCCCTCTTCCCTATCAGCCGTAATGATGCATACATATATATATATATATGTATAGGTCCGACATATACATCCACTAAAGTAGTGTTTGGGATGTGAATTGTTTCCTCAATCTAACAAGGTCCTTTTCTTTGCATCTCTTCTTGTTTCATAAAAAATAAAAAATGAATAAAAACACTTTTGACCCAAATCATAAAATGTACGTACAGTACAGGCCAAAGAAAAGAAGTAAAAGGAATATTAATATTTTGACAATCTTGTTTATCAAGATGTTAGTTGGAGTTTAACATCAGTTCATCACGGCCTAATCTCGGGTTAATTCATGTAAACCTGTTCGCAGTCAAACCTAAGACAAATCAAACAAGATCATGCAACAGTCTCTTGAAATTCTTGTGAATTAAAACAGATATATATTGATTTTTATTCTATTCTCTATATTTGCAGACATAAAGAACCTATTTTTTCACTCATGAGGTCGAAAATAACAGAAGCAGTGAACCGCATTAAGAGCGCTCGCAGGCAGCTTTCAATACTGGTAAATCTTGAACCCCAGAACAGCCAGCTGATATATAGATCTTACTTACAGCTAGGTGTGCTGGTTCAACATCTATCACGGCATTCAAGAACAGTGATGGTGCTGGTGGTGGCCAGCCCCAGCGGCCGGTGGAGCAGGTGGTGACCGTGTCTGTTCGGCGAACCGGCGGTATTTGAGGAGTGGGAAACTGGGCGTCTGAGACGTGGCCCCCATATACCATGAATTGTTTCTGGTTCTTACCTGATCAGCTTTATTGGGTTCTTCGCCAAATCATACATTCATACTAATTAAGTACATATGATGACATTTTCGGGGTACCCATATGAAATTTTTACTTTTAACCTTCCATTTTGTTTTTTTTTAAAAAAGGGATTTAATGTATTTTGTAATTAAGCTGCGATGTTACATACCAATTCACTTTATGAGAATAATTAATGGATGGTGCTTTGCTTTACTTTGATGGAAAGAAATATATGTTAATCAGTTATGCAAAAACTTTAGCTAACTGATCTGAAATAAAAATGTGGGGTATGATCATGAAAGATATTTTTTATACATAGTTACATTTTTTTGGGGTTAAGATACAAGATTATATGTTTATTTTTGAACTTCAATAGTATGCTATTTTATTACTTAACTAAAATTGTAAAATTTTGAAATTTTTGAGATGTTAAACAAAATATGGTAATTAGTTATCTTGTAATTAATTTATTTAATTTATATAGATAGGGAATTTTAAAAACTTAACTTGTTTTAATTTTTATTTGAATTTTTTATATACAAATATTTTAATTATTTTGAATTTGAAACCAATTATTATATATCTTCAAATAATTTTAGAATATGAATCTAATGAACGATAGTAAAACTCTTTCATACTACTTTTTCATACATGAGATTTAAATTTATAATTTTATTAAAAAGAGTTAAATTACTTATTATTTAGATAAAACAATGTTGATTAAGTTTTATTTTTAAATTGAGATTCAAATTTAAATCACATTGGTCAACGTATATATATATATATATATTTGATAATCCAAGAAGTAAAGGATTATCTATATTTTTTTCGTGGACAGTTTCTTTACAGGGTTGGACATGTATGGGGCTTGCTTCTTATCCTTTTTTCCTCCCTCTTTTAATTTTTACTGACACCTTAGTCACTTAATATAAACAAGATGAATCTTCAAAAGTCCCTTGCAAAAGAAAATAAGAAAATGACACATATATAACAAGAGAAAAAACTTCAAGAATTTTACTATTCATTGAGTTGTTATAAATTTTTACTTTTAAAAATATTTTTTATTAATAGAGAGATTATATAATCTATACGTTGATAAATCGTACAATATAAAATATTTTTCCCTTTTTGAATCAGGTGAAAAGAATTTATAAATTGATAGCGGTAAAATTTAAATTTTACATTTTAAAATACCATTAAAAAAATAACCATTCAAATTAATATGAAATATATATATTTTAAGAATTACTTAAAAAATATTCAATGTTTGGTGACAATAAAAAAAACATTGCCAAAGGAAAGTACCCATCGATCCTGCAGAAAACCATCAACAACTCCTGATCAATAAATAAAACTAATTTCTTTTTTTTAAAAAAAAAAAATCCTTAATGAAACTATTAGCAAATTGGATGGTAGGTGACAAGCTAGCTAATTACTTGCTTGAAACTACACTTTATCAACCAAATCCTAAGGGTTTTCCTAAAATATTAAGAGAGTTTGCTTTTGTTTTTTTTTTTTTTAGTATTCAACTTAATTATTAGAGTTATCACATTAGAAAAAATAAAGTTCTCTACCTGAAGCACGAAGAGAAATTTTATTGTATGACTTTAGATTTTACCAATAGTTATAATTTCTTTTTATTTCTTATGAAAAAAAAACATGTATTGAAGGATGATTTTGACATAGTCTTACAAAGAATGTAATTATAATAAATAATATTAAATTGAGTTGCGGTAAATATTGAAAGATAATTATTATTTTTATGGTTCTGGTGAATTCAAATTATATTGATCAAAATTTAATAGAATTTAAATACTGATAATTTATATAAAAAAATTAATAAAATTATTATATAAAACAAAAAATTCTCTTTCTATATATATAGTAAACATATATATTAATTATGAGTATTGTTAAAAAATATGGATAAATTTCGTATAAAAGTGCACAAAAGAAATTTTATTCATGTAACAAATATCATGTGTACTTCATAAAATTGAGATAGATACACAAACGCACATTTCACAAAGCAATGCCCGAGAGCGCCAACAAGCACTGGTCGACGCACACCTCTTGGACACCATTGGTAACACAGGAAGATAACCCCACCAAAATTCATGTGCTTCTTTGTACAGACATACATTACACAGACACAGTGTGTTATTGGGTGAACATTATTGCATGCAAAACGTTTTTTTTTAACAATACTTGTATATTATTTCAATTATCATTCCTAACTATGCTTTCACTGTCCACTAAAAAAAATTTATCAGTAACGACAATGATATTTATCTCTATAATTTATAAACACGGTTTAAAATTGTTTATATTTTTTTCACTTTAATTTTTCTCTTTATATCTTTTAAAAATAAAATTATATTATCGTTACTTTATATATCACTTTACGAAGATATATATATATATATATCAAATACTAAGTTTTAAAGTTATTAAGTACAAAATTTATTAAATATTTATCTTTATATTTGAATATTCATTTGAAAATCTAATGTGTCAATCTATTAATTTTTTATTAAAAATAAAATATGTTAATGGTTATTTAGTATATTTTTTAACCAAAATACTATTATACATATCTTAATACTACTCAAATTCTAAAATTATTTATATACTATGTATTTTTTTACTTTAAATTACTCAAAATATTTTTTAAATAATTAAAAAAATTAAAAAATTACAATAATTACTTAATATTATTTTTTAACTAAAACACTATTATACATACTTTAATACTAATTTAATAATTGTAAAAGTAAATCTTATTATAACTAAAAAATTATAGCAGCATAAATTAAAAAAAATAAAATTAATGTGATTTATTTTATTTTTAATTTATTTAATTATTATTCTATTCAAATTATTTATATAATCATTTTATTTCATAGTCTACACATTACACGGAATCATGAAAAGTTTGTTTTATTTTAAGGCCAAAATATTTTATTTTATAATTAATTATTTCCATATTATTTTGAAAATTTTGAAATTTAATTACTTTTAATTTATTACTATAGTATTTATTTAAGATTTATAACTTTTAATATTTTAAAAATTTTTAACTTATCCTTTTTAGTCGTTATTACAACAAGCATCAGATTTAAAAGAAAATTAACTTGATTTTTTAAGTTAGCGTAATTTTTAGAGAAAATGCAACTTTTTCATTTACTTACTTTTTTTGTAAATTTATTTTTTAATTGTATCCTCACATCACATTTAGAGACATTAAATAAAGTTTATCATTTTAAATCAAATCTATAAAGATGAAAATTTAATTTGTTAATATAAACTTAAATTTAAGTAATTAAATGATCAATAAATTAAACTCTTCACTTTAAAATTTTAAGTATACATTAAGTTTTTAAGGTTTCTTGTTTTAGTGGTAGATGCCCTTTTAATATGTGTGTGTGATCTGTAAATGTTTTGGCAATATATGCTACCTCAGCATGATTTCATTGACAAGTGAGATTTATTTCTGTTCTTTGTAACTTATAAACTAGTGAGTTTATGTCTTTCCTGATTCAAGTAATAAATATTATAAAATTAAAGTTATAGATTGGATTTATAAACTAACTTATTAGGTATATATTAACAAATATTTAATAAGCTAATAAAACATATTTATATTAACAGTCATCTTTTATATATATATATATATATATATATATATATATATATATATTTCACTCTTTTGTTTTTTTTTATAAACAATAAACTTTTTATTGATTTAATTGGGGACCAAAATTAAAGAGCAGTAACTTTCAGTGTTTTACTTTTGGTTTATGTTTTTAGCCAAAAGAGCAATAGTTGACAAGAGGTTGGGGGGCTACAACAACAATAATAATTATATATATATATAGCACTCCAATCTCCACCAACCTTAATTGGCATATAATTATAATATATTGTGACCATACTTGAGAAAGGCAGGATTAACACCTACCATTTAAAAACATTATTAAACTCAATAATTAAATAATTAAATGAGCGGCACATACTTTAAATATTTTATATTTAATCAATAATAATAAATTATATATTATAAATTTAATCATTAAATATAATTTATATATAACAAATGGTAACTTTTTACTTAATTTTTTTTTCCTGTTGACCTTTCTTAATTAATTATATAATTTTTGTTTCATAAATTACCACCAAAATTCAAACCCTAAGACTCCTGCTGGCTTTTTTTGGGGGGAGGTGGTGAGGGGTGGCATGGCTGTGGTGGAGCTAGCTAATAGCTATATATCTAGGTGGAGGAATAATGAATTGTATTATTCATCATCATGAGTACGTGTTTCTGGCTCGCTATTGAAAGAAAAAGGAAAATGGTGCCTAAAAGAATTGATGTGTGCCCGAGATAGCTTTCTAACTGTAGTATTGAGAACAACAGCTCCTATAGATAAATAATGTATGTATAATACCTATACCTTGTAATGGTAGTAGAGAAGGGGTATACATATATAGATAATGTATATATAATATATATGTATAATAGCTATAGCTTTAGTAGAGAAGAGGTTATATGCTTATCTTATATAATTTGAATGAGACGCTGTATTAATTAATAGATAAGATTTAGTGAATTTTTTAAGTAAAGTTTCAAATTTAAGATATCACAACTTACGAGTAATTTAAATTATAACATGTGTAAATATTTTGTTAAGAATAATAGGATTTCAACCCTTTATTCCTTTTTTTTTTCCCTTTCTACTAATTATTAGAAAAAACTCAAACATCCTAATTGGTAAGACAAGCACTTCACCACCTCATACCCAAGTGAGGTTAACAGCTATATATAGCTTGTACACAAACGAACTAGTCCACTAGATATATATTGTTGGAGTTGAAGTATATATGCAGCTTTATTTAAAAAAAAAAAAAAAAGAATAAGAAGAAAGTACGTATGCAGCTGGGTAATTGCAAAATGGTTCATTTCATTGCTTTAAAATCATAGTTCTCAATTTTTATATGGAATAGGGCATATAGATATATATGTTATATACTTTTGGTTTTTTTTTTTAAATTTAAATCATTGATATTTATAGTTTATCGAAATCTTTGATTAATTCAGTTTGTCCTTCAATAGGCTACAAAAATGATAAAAAAATTTTAACAACGA
This sequence comes from Mallotus nudiflorus, assembly GCA_947683625.1. Lineage (NCBI taxonomy): Eukaryota > Viridiplantae > Streptophyta > Magnoliopsida > Malpighiales > Euphorbiaceae > Mallotus > Mallotus nudiflorus. Next base: position 1,223,643 of record CANTUR010000241.1, read on the forward strand.
ATTTAATATAATTATATATATATCATAATTTGAATTTAATGCATTACTTAAAGGAAAATAACTCATTTCAATTATTATTTTTTTATGGATATAATTGTTAAATATATTAAAGATTTAAATAACAAGTTCACAATTTTTTTATAAATTACATAATAAAAATAGTAATTTTCTTTTAATTATAAAGAATATAAACCAAGCTTTCGATTAAAAAAATTAAATCACCTAATTATATCATTAATAGAACTGATAAAAATAAAATTCAAATTATGTACTCTTACAATTTTATTAGAAGCAAATTACTATTAGAACAATCTTGGACAAAAAAAAAAAAAACTATTAGAACAAACTCTATCTCATTAATACTTTCGTAAACTTTATTTAATAGAGAATATTAATAATTTAATATTCATTTTATCCTAAATTTAAATAGTCATTATCTCGTATATGGCATTATTAATAAGCTAGTATATATATATATATATGCATGTGAAAGGAATTTATTCATCCCTTATGAATAGTCTAAATGGTAAATAATATGAATATTTATAGTATAGTCTAAATGGTAAATAATATGAATATTTATAGTAGGCTCAAAACATTTGTTACTTTCCAATAATTATTAAATTAAATATTTAGGATTATTTTTAATATAAAAACATCAAAATAATCAGTATAGTATGTTCATAACTAAAATTAGCTACCACTGAACCAGCCCTAAGATAGCTGATTAAATTAAATATGTTGGATTTTTTTACCTAATAAACATCAATATGATAAATATATTATATGTTCAATGTTCATAACTAAAATTAGCCATCATTGAAATAATTAGAGAGTAATTAAGTGGTTATTTCACTCTAAAAATATTTTAAGATATAGATTCAGATTCTGTAATTATCTATTTATAAAATTTTATTTTTATATAATTTAAAAGAGAAGTGTTTTCCAATTAAGCAGTTGATTAAAATCCAGATGATATATATATATATAAAACCATTGAAATATAATATTATAGCACATTTATAATTTTTGCAATGCTTTTAAATTCTGTCAGATTGTTCATGGTAAAACCCTGACGGCGGGGCCGGCCTTTTTCTTGGTCCAAAATTATTATACTGTCCACACTAAATTCGTTTAATCACAGAACTACTTTTAACAACGACAACGTTTCAACCCCCATAAAATCGCAATTTAAATTCAAGCTCATCATCCTAAAACTGTTTTAAATACTAACCGTAGATCTATATACAAAGTCAAGTCAGACCTAATTACCACCGTACACGTGTATAACCGAAACAATATCCCCGTCGCTTTCAAGACTGTGTTAGCGCCAAATTTCCCTCGCATCGCTTTCCTACAAAATTACCAAAAAACCCTTGGAAAGCATCTTTATGTAATCCAACGGCTCTTGACTAATCGTACCCTTTTTAACTCAATCCTCACCGTTGATTAGAACTTTTAATTTCACACGTCAGATCAATCACCGTCCAAAATTCTGCTGTCTCAAAATCAAGTAATCACAATAATGTGAAAAATTTTCAAAAACTGACGAGGGAGATATAGAGAAGAGCACAGAAGCCAAAACCCTTAGCTAAAAGCTCCTCCATTGATGAGCTAGGTTTATCTTCTTCTGTTTATTGCTTGGATTTTAGTGTGTTTATTGTTATTTGCAGTGAAAAATGGCGAGAGATTTAAGTGGCGATTGATTTCTGCTTGTGGGCGCGCGTGTGAGATTTATTTTTAAACATTTAATGGAACAAAGTGAAGCGATTTCCGATTTTGCGCCAAAGAAATTGGCGCGACAGTTGGATTTTACGGCGGTTTGTAGAGCGTCAGCGAATGTAGCTTTGTCTGAGCAATCGAGATTGCAGCCGCCAGCTCCACCGCCGCCGCCGCCGTCGTCGCAGCTACAATCGCATTTGAACTTACAACATCCACAACCTGTATTGCAGTTAAAGTTAGAAACGCCGCCGAAGCAGCAGTATCAGCAGCCACAGGCGACACTGATGCCGCAATTGCAGGCTAAGCCGCAGCATGTTTCGGTGCCGATGCCGGTGCCGAGGCGGATACCTCATCCGGTGCAGAAAATTCCCTTGCAGACAATGCAGCTGACGTTAGTATTTCTTTTTCTTTTTAAATTTTTTTCTAGCGTATATTTGAATTTTAAATCAAATTCGTTGTAAACTTAAAAAAAAAATTTTATTCCAAGCGTCGTGGAAATGTGATTTGGTTCAGCAAACAACAGTCTCCTATTTCACGGCCAAGAAGTACTTTTGAAGCAAAAGATAACAGCGGTACTCCTAAGAAAGGAAAGCAATGTAATTGCAAGAATTCACGGTGCTTGAAGTTGTAAGTAAATTTCTTGATATTACCCTAGATTGTTGATATCTACGTTGTTCAATTTTTATAATTTTAATTTTCAAATTGTTGTTACCATAAATGTGGTTATTGAAGTGAGATTTTTTTTTTTTTGGCTAGAAAAAACATAATGGAAATTGGAATCATTTCGTATGTTGTAGCCATTGCTGTGAAAAATCTACACCTCCTTGTTTGGAAAGTCTACAAATGGCAAGAATTCAATTATACTGAAGTATTTTAGTCAATTTATTTGTTCGGAGACCTGATAGTTCCTAGAATTCAGTTTTTAGCTTTGAAAAATCAAGGCATTTTGAAAGAAATGAAATCATGTTAAAGTTGACATGATTTTGTTCATGATTTATTCCAAACAAGGCCAAAGTGTTTTCATTATTTTAACCAAATTTTTCTCTTTGGACTTAGCAATGCCAAAATGTTGTGGAGAATTATATAGGTTTCCTATAAATGTCATTAATTTAAAATTTTCAGAACTGTCTTCAAGTGCAAGAGAGTTTTTACTTATCTGTTCATTTTTCTTCGTATGAACTCATAATTTAATTTGCAGTAATCCTTTCCACCAGTTCTACAGTTCCTGTAGAACTGCACCATAATCATGGTATTACAAAATAATGACTTGTGTCTTTCCTATATCTTTCTTTTTGCTACGATAAACAATTTTTTTTTTTTGCAATTTTTAGGTACTGTGAGTGCTTTGCTGCTGGAGTATATTGTAACGGTTGCAACTGCATAAATTGTCATAATAATATTGAAAATGAGGTTGCCAGGCAAGAGGCTGTTGAGGCTACCTTGGAGCGCAATCCAAATGCTTTTAGACCTAAGATTGCTAGCAGCCCACATGGATCTAGTGATGCCAAGGTAGTTTCAATTTGAGTATGAATCAATAATGTAAAACATTTGATAATGTACTATTTTATAATCTGATTGGATAATGAATATACACACTTTTGTTTTCCTTCATGCATTGGAGTTTGGTGCTGTTAAAATTCATTTATTGATTTTTCTGGATTGTTTGGGCATATGGCATATTCTGCAATTCCAATCAATCCTTGGCACGAGAATTCCAAATTTAACATGAGAGCATGAGAGCATTAAGTGGTGCTTCCTTTCTGTTTTCAGCTTTTTTTGACTCATCCTTTCTTGCTTAAGTAATGTCCTTGATAAAATAATCTCTCATGTCATTCTTTATTGCTTATATAATTTTGTTGATAAAATACTTGTGTTAGTGCATAACAAGCTAGAAGGTACACATGTATTAACTCCTAGGGTAAAGTGAACATAGTAACTTGTTCTTTAATTTTCTTGTCTTATTTCTAAAGCATGTTCTCTACTTTCCTATGCCTTGCATGATATCACAAAAATAAATTCAGAAAGATGCAATGGAAGTTCAATTGGTTGGAAAGCACAACAAAGGATGTCATTGCAAAAAGTCAGGCTGTCTCAAGAAGTATTGCGAGTGCTTTCAAGCCAGTATCTTGTGCTCTGAAAACTGTAAATGTGTGGACTGTAAGAATTTTGAAGAAAGTGAAGAAAGGAGAGCTTATTTTCGTTGTAAGCATAATGGCATAGCCTACATGCAACAAGCAGCAAATGCAGCCATTTGTGGGGCTATCGGATCATCCGGCTATGGGAAACTTGTTACATCCAATAAAAGAAAAAGTGAACAACTTTTTGGCAGTGCAAATAGAGATCAATTGGGTCATGCTATTGCAAAATTTCAACAGGTTTGTCTTTATTGCATTCATAGATATACTAAAGCATTTGTTGCTTATTCAATATTTCTTTTGATAACATCATAATAAACCACCAGTGCGATCTGTTGGTATTGATGGAACATTAAAAACATAAAATTTTCGAGGTTGAGTTTTGGTCTTGGTACCTGTAGTTTAGGCTTTATTCATCTAAATGAACTGTGTTTTTGTCGTATACTGGCACTTAAGACTTCAGGATTTACTATGGTAACACTCTGAGATAATTTTTGGGAGTGATGGAATTTTTCTTTTCTTTCTAAATTCCTTTTAGAATTAGATTTATGCAACATTTTACATTATGATATTCCCATATGCTTTTCAGTTTTATTTATGACTCAGAATTATCATTTCACATTTTCTCTTTCTTTTTTCTTACTTCCACTCAGGAAAATCTTCAAAAGAATTGTGCAACTTCTGCTTCTCCTTTGTCTGTCCCGGTTCCTCATAATGCAACTGCATCAGGATTGTCAAAATTCACATACAAGTAAGCTTTTGCCTTTTTTTTTTTTTTTGTCATATCCTTCAAAGCTTTTGGTGCATTTTTGGCTGTTGTTATTCAAGAACTGATCAGTGCTATTCCATGTGAATGAAGGTCTCCATTAGCAGGCATACTCCAACCACAAAATGTGAACAAGATGTGCTCTCTCCTGGTCGTACTTTCACGAGAAGCTACAAAGGCATTTGCAGGTTTTGATCAATGTCCAGAAATCTGATATCTTTGAACATAAAATAGCATTCCATTCACCTTTTAAGATCATTGTATTACATGATTGCAATAGATTGCATTTTTCAGATGTTTCTTTAGATATGGTCTTCTTTTAATTATCATACAAATATATCTTGTTATATTGAAACTGGCCTAGCATTCCTCACTTGGATTTTATCCATAAGATAAAAGATCTGATTTCATATTATATTATGAGATGTAAACTTAAGTAAATTTATTTTTGTATTCATGCAGATTCAGTTGTCATGGAGTAATTGGCTGATAGTCTTAGTTAGAGAGAGATGATGGGAATGTAATCATGTGAGACATAGTTGTGCATAGGGAAAATACAGATTCAGACATAGTTGGCTGATAGTCTTATATTTGGTATGATTTGTATAAGGAGACGCGCTGTAATTAACCAGGAAGATGATGGTTAATTTCCTCCACTATTTTCCTCACTACTTTGTGTAGTGCTTTACTAGAAGATAAGACATGGTCTTAATTTAGCTCCTCATTGAGGTCCTGACCCATTTCTTTTGCAGACACCATTCACTTGCCCTTAGACATTCTATCGTTTTGAGTTGAAGAAATTTGTCTCAAGTTTTATGTTATTTTTTTCCCTTAAATCCTTGTGCATAGAATCAAATAAGCTTTGATAGTTTTAGAAACAAACAATGTGTACAGTTTAGTTTATACATTGTTGTATATTTGTATGTTTGTATTGCAAGTGTGAGATGCATTTCTACAATTGAGTTATTGTAGGTCTTAAATATGATTTTTTTAATCCACATTCTATTTTTTCTAAGCTGGTTATTAAATGTTATCAGGAAAAATGGATACAAAATCTCAGAGAGATGATAATCATGAATTTAAATGTTTTTCTGCTTCATCCAAACAAGAAGAAGAAGATGGTCTAAAAGGAAATGATGTCCATAAAATTGTGCCTGGTGTTCATTCTAATGGGAGCACAGCAGAAAGAAGTGGAAATAGTGATTCTCAAAGAGATGGATGTGATTTGGAAAATGGAATGTCACTGTCACCAGAAATTGATTTAATGTGCCATGAACAAGAGGTGATTTTTATGGAAGGTGAGTCAGCTACTGGGATGGCAGGGCTTCATGAAGACAGAACTCAGAAATCATCTGGAGCACAAGAGATCTATGCTGAGCAAGAAAAGCTTGTCTTGACTGGGTTCAGGGATTTCCTTAACAGGCTTATCACTTGTGGGAGCATAAAAGGTGAGTAGGAATTATTTTTAAATTTCCATGATTGTTCAAACTAAGGTGAATTAAGGATGCCCTGACTACTAAAATTTCGTCCTGAAAATGATTGAGTCATTTTTTATCCATTAACATTCTTAGTTAAATTATTTTCCCCATAATAGAATAAATCGATTTATTTTGCAATAAAAGAGGGCTTTCTCTGGTCAGCATTGCTGCATGCAGACTGCAGTCTGTAAAATTTCTGATGTGAGGTTCTTTACTTACTAAAGGCATCCAGTTGTTGCTCTTTGATGTGGGGTCAGTAGAAGTAGAGGTTCTTTAGCCAAGAATCTCTTAGAGAGGGGGATAGTCCTGAAGTCTCTTCTTTTTTGTTAATGCTGTATTGCTGAAGGTCAAAATTCTATATCCTAAACTTTGCCATGCAATTGAATTGAAGTTAAAACGTAAGATTCTTCAACATATTAGGATGAAAACAGTGGGCTTTCTCACTTTCTTTCAAGATTTTATTGATTCCTGAGTCTTAGATTCTCATACATGCTAAGAATGGTCCATCATCTTTCAAATTACAGAAACGACATGTTCTCCGTTAGCTAGGAGCAAAACGGGAAGCCATCGAGAACCTGCAGAAAGAGAGATACCACAAGCCGGAATTGAGACGCTAAATCACAAGAAAGCTTGCAGTAACAGCATTATGAAATCTCCCAGCTTTGCAACTTCTGCTTCAAATGTCGATCTGCCAATAAAGGCTGTATTACCAGTTGGAAATGGAGATGCTAATCCAGAAAGTAAAGAGCTAAATTATAGAGAAAATAGTTCGAAATAGCTTCATATTTTTATGCAACGTAGTCTAGACCTTATGATCTTGATTCATCAAAAGTCTGATCATTCGAAATGTTCTTGCTTGAGGAATTACACGCTATAAAATAATTTTTTTGAGATTTTTTTTTACGCTAGCTGTGCATGTATAATGATATTTTATTTAATTGTAAATTCCTGTAAATGTCTAAAACAGTTTTGTTTTTTACTGGATGGAACTTTTACGTATTCCACTTCAGCTAATGAACATCCTAGTCTGGTACAATATTCTGGTGATCTTGTATCATCATATTCTCTGACAAGAGCCTAGAATGTTTGATCAATGTCACAAACAGATATTGTGCTGCTCTGTTGTTGGATGCTTATGAACCAATATATCTGCTACTTAATCACAGGTACATGCAGATGCATGTCTCCATGATGCTAATCACCTGCATAGTTTTTCAATTTGTTAATTAACTCAACTCTAGTAGCTCTGCTTGGTAATTATCTAGACGAGATAATAACAATAAAAGCATAACATCCTTGTAGTGTAGCCATTGCAAGGAGGGAAAACAAAGGGTGAAAAAAAGGACATATCAAGTACTAAACAAATCAAAACCACGATTGTTTTAGATTAATTCAAGTGTGCCTTTAGATAGGGATTTTCCTGGTTATTTCTTTCTCTATCATTTTCTTATCTACCACTCCTCTTTGATTGTTGCTTTTCATGGAGCTTCTTCCCCTAACCGTCCTTTCTAATTTTCATATTGTTAAAAAGATTTATGCAAAAAAAAGGCCAAATCTTTTTCTCTAATGGAAGTTTCTCTATATCGTACTAATGAGTATGAATTGTGGCTGAGCTCAATTACAGTGCTTCTCCTATAAATCATGCCAACAAAAAAAAAATAAAAAAAGAAAACCAAAAGAAGAAAAATATCTATCCGTACATTTTCAAAGAATGACTTTCCTAATTTGTTTAGTAAATTGCATTACCTATCTTCGACAAACCCAATGCATTTTCGTCTTATGAAAGACTTCCTATAAATATGAACATAATACGCTTGTTTTCAAACTTATGAAATTAATTAAAAAAAATTAATAGTACTATATATATCACTATTAAAATTAATTAAAATTTAAATGCTGCCCATGTGTTGGCAAGAGCAGCATGTTCTATGATAGATCTTATTGACTGATTCAAAATTTAGTCATTAAAAAAACTCTTCGTACTTTTTCTTTAATAAATGATATATTATGAAATTATTAAAATTAATAATTATTTATATATAGTTAATTACATTTTATGGCTCAATAAAAAATGTCAAATAATTCACTAACATGTTCATTTTTTTTAAGGGATAATGACTATATAAGTCCTAAAAGTTATGCCATTTTTTCAATTAAGTCTTATAAGTTTTAATTGTTTTAATTGAATTCATTAACTTTTTATAAATTGCTCCGTTAGTCTTAGGCCGTTAAAATTGATAGACTTTATTGATGTGTCAATTACTCATTGAAATTAGTTAATGACATGTCAATCTTGTAAAAAAAAAAAAAAGCTTGTAAACACATATTACCACCTTGAAAAACATGGCATGTCATATACATACAAAATGCAAAAAAGTTATCATGAGAAAGAAGGAAAAAATAACATTGCATTTATTTTGGGAATCATACAAGAATCTTCAATTTGCAAGAGAAGATTGTGAAGAGATGTGTACTTCTAGCAACATTCCGACAAACTATGGGGGCAAACATATCCATACCATATCCATTTTTCATTGATCAATGAGCATAATTTATTCAATCCAGAGACACAACATAGAACACCCAAATTTGCAGCAGTAATGAATACAAAAAAAGAACGCAAAAAAAATTTAAGGTAATGTGACTGAAATCCACTTAGAACTTGCATGTATTTGCATAAGCTTCAAATGGATATTATAATTTAACTAATGGTTTTACACTTGTGTACTTGTAAGACATTTACTGCCTTGTTTGGGGTCTTTTTTCTAGATGCAAAAGCAAACCAATTGGTGGCTGAAAGCCCACACATATACCTACAATTACAAAATTTGATGATATCAATCATTAGAGATAAATCAACATATTTTCTCAGGCCAACAGAATAGATAAAAATATAATTTGCACATCTTTATGCTATTCTAAAGGACATATAGTGTTGCTATTGCCAAAATTATGAGTGGTTCTTTAAACTTTTAACCAAAACTTAAGAGTTTTAGACATTTCCCCCATCAATTTTTTGCAGTTGTCATGTACACTATTGGTAATGTTCATTTCTCCTCCTTTTTTCCCCTCTCCATGTAAGAATAAATGGGGTGAATTTTGTACATTATAATGTATCTTACTATCTTAACAAAAAAAATCTTTGTTTTGGTGAAAGGAAAATTATTTAATTGCATCAGAACATAAATCAAAAGAAACTTAACTCTGCAACTCTTTTAGACATGTAACATTTACTCACCTAGTGTGGCAAGCTTCCTTTCTCTAGAAAATAAAGGACACAATCCATTGAATATAGAAATAAAAAGCATGTCTAGTTAGTGCTAGTGCAAACAACATGCAGCAAAGAGCTAATAAAATGGCTTAAACTTTTAATGTCAAAATATGATAGTTCATGATGCATCCATTATACAAATGACTATCTTATGAATGAAAAATTTACAGAGTGACATCAAAGATATGAGGATTTTTAAAATAAAGGAAAATAAAACTGTTAAATTCTTATAAATCTATCACTGAAAACTCATGGAAATCAAAATCGGACATAAGAAAAGAACTACATATACATGCATATCATCAACATGAATATGCCTACATGAATACATAATTACTACGAAGATCACCAAGCAGAAACCTACTAATCTATACATGTATATGCCCACATGAATCATTCGTATGCATAATGCAATCAAAAGTATCTTGAAAATGGACATAAATGAAAAAGTTCCAATAATAGATTGCTTCTTCACAAGTGCTCGTCTTTTTGGTGACATTTCCTAGCACAAATGTTGAGCTATTTCTTTTGATAGCACAATATGAGCTTTATCAATTTGCATTGAAATAATTACATGCCGCATAGATTCCTTATATGCCTTAAGTGCATGAAACCTTGCATAGAGTTTTTTAATCAAAATTGCTAACATCAGGCCGATTCAATATGCCCCTACGAGTGGAAATATATTCTTTGAAAATACCAACTGCAGATATTGGTTCACTAACACTAACACCAATAAATCGTTTTCTTGGATGACAACTCACTTTTCTTGAATGGATAATGAGAATGACATCAATTTTTTTTTTTTGGAGAAAAATGTAGTTTTGTACTGATAGTGAAAAAATGCAACTTTGCTCTGATAGTATTTAATGTCAAAGTGTTTAGAATTACAAGTAACATAGTGGAAACATGCCATGTTATGTTTTTTCAAGGTAGTAGCAAGTGTTTTGAAGCTTTTTTGTATGACTAACATGTCATCAACCAATTTCAATGAGTAATTGACATATCAACAAAAAATGTCAATTTTAACAACCTAGGACTAGTGGTATAATTTTTAAAAAGTTAATGAACTCAATTGAAATAATTAAAATTTATAGGACTTAATTAAAAAAATGACATAACTTTTAGGACTTACGGAGTAATTATCCCATTTTTTAACCATACTAATGTGTTCACTAAAATATAATAATTTAAAAAAAAAAAAAAAAAAAAAAAAAAAACAGAAGAACAAGAATAAGAAGAAAGGCTGATAATTTCCCAAATTGCCCACACAGCAGCAGTTGCTCAACTGCTCTCTCTTCCCATGAGTTCCTTAAGGACCCATATTTCCCCTCTACCCTGCATCAAGTCCCTTAAGCTCGCCACGTGTCCTTTCCCTCCAAAATTCTTCTCCTATAAATATGGAACCAAAATTGTAAGAAAACCAGCTTTTTTTACTCAACCAGCTACTGCTCCTGCTTCTGCTTCTGCCATCGTTGAAATGGAAAAGAAGGAAGGTTCTGATGCAGAGAAGATCAGATCTCACTTCATTCAAGTTCTTCGTAGCAGACGATCTGTTCAAGGTCACCTCTTCAACTTCACAATTTTAAAATAATAATAATAATAATAATAATTCTAATCTTGATTTATTTTATTATTATTTTTTGGATTTGTTGCAGTTTTGTTATCGGTTGAACATGGAAAACCCGTCGCAGAACCATTGTATCAGGACAATACGCTTCCAACGTCAAAGAGTGAGGTCAGTTCATTTGAATTTGAATTCATTGCTTGCAATGTGAATCAATTGAATGCAATTTTTTTTTTCTTTTGCAGGCGATGGAATCGTGTCCAAAGGTAGAATTCAAGAATTTAATTAAAGAGGAGAATCTTTATCTAATTACTGAGGTAATCTTTTTGTTTCATAGGATTGGTTATGATTGTGGTAGATAATGCTTGCTGGTCTGTTTGATTAATTATAATTATTTAATTCATAGGCTGGAGAGCAAGGTCGTTTTCCTTTGCTAATTTTAAGCATGAAGGAGGATAGCAAAGAAAGAAAGCCTGCTGTTGTTTTCTTGCATAGCACAAATAAGTGCAAAGAGTGGTTGCGTCCTTTGCTTGAGGTATAGCTGCTCTTCTCTTATTACTGATGATTGGATGAGTAGAGTCTCTTGTGGTTTTTTTTTTTAAAGTTTCTATTGTTTATGTTTTTGGTTTTGTCTCTTCAGGCCTATGCTTCGCGTGGATATGTGGCCATTGCAGTTGACTCTCGCTACCATGGTGAACGTGCTAAAAATAAAACCACTTATCGAGCTGTGAGTAACAGATAATGCCTTTGTCAATGATTTATGAGGCAAGATTGTCATATCATGAAACAAATTTTACTAGTACTAGTGGATAGGATAAAATGTCTACTAGATTTACTGTGTACTGGGCTTTTTTGACATATCAGCTCCCTTCTGCAACTGTGTTATTACTTTTTTTTTTTAGGTCCTGCAGCTAATTACTAGAATGAGCTGGTGCAAATTAATTACCTCCAAAACAATGATTTTGACACAGTGTGTTACACTATTAAAATGCAGGCTCTTATATCATCCTGGAAAAATGGTGATACAATGCCATTCATATATGACACGGTAATTTCTCTATTTATTCATTTGTTGGATACATTAAATTGATCTAAATTGTTATTTATTTTTAGCTTTGATGTACTGAGTTGTACACTAGAAACTATCAGTATTCATTTAGAGTGTATTTGGATGCAAACATTTGATTTGAAATCTTACATTTTAAATATTGAATTTCAAATAGAATATAGTTACATGTTATTTCAAATGCTTATTAAATGAGCTTTTAAATTTATTGTGGATTTGTTTCAAATCCTCATGGATACAAATCCATGTAGTTGTCAAACAAGAGATTTAATTGAAATTCAAATTTATGCTCAAATCCTGTGCATCCAAACATAGCAGTAGTTTTCGAATTAGTTGAGACATTGAAGAAGTGAAACCTTTGAAGTCTTTAAGTTCGTAATTGTACTTAAAAAGATGATGACTTGAAATTCTGACTATTGCAGGTCTGGGACTTGATAAAACTAGCAGATTATCTTACACAGAGGGAAGACGTAGACCCTACCAGAATAGGAATTACTGGTGAATCTCTGGGAGGTAAGTTTGACTGCTTAAGTTGAAGAATACTAATATATGGCCATCTACTTCATATAATAACTTGTGTATCAATGTTTATTGCAGGAATGCATGCATGGTTTGCTGCTGTTGCTGACACCCGATATTCGGTGGTTGTCCCTATAATTGGTGTGCAGGTATGTCTAGTGGAACTATAAAATCTGGCAAAGAGCTGATGAATGAATATTGAATAACTAGTTGAATTTGTATGCAATGCTATGCAGGGATTTCGTTGGGCCATTGACAATGATAAATGGCAAGGTCGGGTTGACAGCTTAAAGCCTTTATTTGAAGGTATGATACAAAAGACAACTAGACATGATGAAATATACTTTAGTTAGGAATTAGGATTCCTGCAAGAATACTAGTTGAGGACTTCTTGTTATTAAATACTCATCAAAATGGTTGCTTTTCTACTTCATCTGTTAAGCATTTATCATTAAAGTCAGCAGGCTTTCAAATGTTAAATTCTTGTGTTCTTTTTGAATAATCTGTTCTATGAAAAAAATCATTAAGCAGCTGGATAATCAATAAGAAAGTTGAAAGATGCTGTTTTGGATTCTTGCCTATGGATTTCCATATAAATACTATTTTGTTCCTTATGGTACTTCTTGACAACATTGAGCATGAAACTACTTGTGGCTTCCCTTCTGAACTTGTACTCGAGTTCCTGCACCATCCACTGCTCTGATTGTCAGTGATTTTATGGTTGCAGAAGCACGAAAAGACTTAGGGAAGAGTGCAATTGATAAGGAAGTGGTGGAGAAGGTTAGTTAAAAATTCACCTCATTTTTCTGGGATGAAATCATAACTTTTATGTGATTTCCAGTAAGCTATAATGAATTTCAGTCTTTTTGGCTCCTTACTCATCTTTTCTGCTGGTCTTTTCATCAGCAGATATTTATCACCATATTAAGCAGATTTTCTGTTACACTTCAGAACTAGAAAATTGAATCAAGCAATATGTGGCCCATAAATGCTACATTTCTTAAGTTCCAAATTCTATGTAGTTGTTTCTCGTTTCTTAATTGGATAGTTTCTTACATTCCTTACCAGGTGTGGGATAGGATTGCTCCCGGTCTGGCCTCTAGCCTTGATGCGCCATACACAATTCCAGTCATTGCACCACGTCCCCTGCTAATTGTTAATGGTAAGACACTCTCTAGTAACAGCAAGGCAAGCAAATTTTTAATGAAGTGACTTCAAGATGATAATGGAAACATCCAAATTTAACTCTGATTTCCAAAGCAAACTCAAACCATTTTATTGAAAACTTTAGCTGGCAAGGTTGTGTTTGAATGATTATTTGGATATTTGAATTGATCCTGATTTATGCAAATGTCATGTTTACTTTTTCATGAACATCCGATCACATATGAAATGTTCAGTGACATGTATTATTTGCATTTCTGCATTTCCGAATATCAGCCCATCTCTTCCCCTCTCTTAGGTTTATCTATGTTGATTGATTGGTCAAGTTTGTCAGTTGTTTCTGGTATACTTGGCATGCAACTTCATCAAATATTAAGATTGCTACTTCTAACGGTTCATGTCTGATTTAAGTATTTGTTTGGACTTGGTAATTACAGGTGCAGAAGATCCTCGCTGCCCACTTGCAGGCTTAGAAGTTCCTAAATTAAGTGCACAAAAGGCTTATCAAGATGCCCATTGTCATTGTCAGGACAAATTCAAGGTATGAATTTGTGGTGGTCTGCATGCACGCGCACCTGTTGATTCTTGTGGCTCATTTGATGTTGTAATATTTTGTTTTAATTTTATGTGCCCTTGTATGATAATTGCTCCAATAACATGCAGCTAATTGCGGAACCTGGAATGGGGCATCAAATGACACCACTGATGGTGAAAGAAGCAAGTGATTGGTTGGACAAGTTCCTCAAGAAGTGAATGATGTTTTGTTCTTTTTTGTGTATTTTGTTATGGGAATAATGTCTTTGTTTATTATCTTGTACTAAAACTCAAGGAGCTCTTGCCTAAACTGTCCAAGAAATGCACGATTAAAATAATTCTCTAGTTGCCATTATTTTGTAAAATTAAAACCTACATCTTTTGGACTTTTCTTTTTTTAATTTCATTTTGCATTTTATTATATTAAAAATATTATGGTAATTTTTACTTTTATTTGAATACACCAACTTTTTTTGAACAATCATTTTGTTAGTTTATTAGTTAAGTTAGTATGTTAGTAAGGATGGAATGAGAATTTAAACCGTCGCATTCAATAAGACAATTAAAGCCCTTACCACCACTGCCAAGCGTGGGGCTTAGATTCGAATATACTAATTGCAAAATATGGAAAATAAAAAGTTGCGTTTCCCTAGAATTAACTTTCAAGTAATGTCATCTCCGGAGTGAAGAAATTGTCCAAGCTGGTGATGCTTTTTAATGCTCCCGGTCACCATTGAGCTTGAATTTAGGTAAAAAGAAATTGCGTTACTGCAACAAAAAATTTCCGTTCAGCCATATTTGAACATTTCCCCGGTCTTATTGAGCACAGGAATTCAAAACAAAATTTCCATCGTAAAGGCCTCGATATTGAACTGCATAGTTTTCAGTTTATTTCTTAAGATGGTCTAAATGCGATTCGCCCAACAATGTAGTTGGCATCAGCCATAATCAATCAGGAGGGGAAAAATATACACAAACATGGGCGGAAAACATGGGAGGCTTGCTGCTCAACGAGGATGTTGAAATAACTTCATGCAGTTAAGTTTAGAGATATAGCATACAGAATACAAAAATGGTTTGACTTGCTCAGAAAATTAGATCGGCAAATATCATTTGTTCAATGCTGATCACAAGGACATACTGTTCAACACCAATCACAACATGCCAAAGTCATTTATCCTTTCTTTGGTGAGGCTGCAAGTCTAGTATACATTCTTGCCATGGATTGAAAACCTCTGATATCGCCAGAACGCAGGAGGTTGCCTATACAAAAGGAGTGGCCAGTAAGAAGAAACATCATCAGCATGTACACAACAAAACATAACAAAACAGTAAAAGAAACCCTTAGTAATGCCTCAATCTCACAGCTTTCCAGCAAAATAAGTTCTTCAGAACTAGGCTAGAGGGCCTCAATGCTATAGCAGCTTGTCTTCTAAAAGTAAGTTAAACATGTTTTTTACACAAAAAGCCAAACTAAAGGAAAAAAAATCAACGACCAAGCTTTTACAATCCTATCATATGGACTATTCCAACAGCAAAGCTGATGAGTGAGAGGGGAACTATGACAAGTACACATAATATGATGGTAAGGCAATAAAAGCAGATACTGAGAAAATGACATTTTCAGAGTTTTAGCACCCTTTATTAAAAATTAATTCCTCATTTCTCTCTTCATTTCCCAATCCAATGATCTTCTGAATTAATTCTACAAAAAAAATCTTTTGATCCTCATGATCACACCATGTCATACAAACACATGATACAAGATAGTTGATTACCTTTTAAAGTGAAGAGTTAAAATCTTCCATCCTTTTTCATTCCAAAGAAATTTAAATTGCTGAAAAATAAAAGCACCAAAACATTCATCAACTTACCAGAGTCACAATTTAAAGGGCTATCAGGTTCAGGATGGGCCATCAGAGCAATTATAGCCCTGCAAACAGACTGAAGTGTCCAAGCTGGGCTCCAAGCATTCTTTAAGATATCAAGGCATATCTCTCCTGTCTGCAAAAACATTATTCACAAAGTAGTCCATACTTGTCAGCTGTCTCTGACTTTCAGAATAATTGCACACAGATAAGAATTTGAGCACCACCTCAAGTCCACACAATACAACAGAATACAAGTTAAGGGGACAACCTAGGCCAGAACCAGGGTCAGTTCATTTGTTTTTGTTCAAATCCAGGTTCTAAAACATGAATCATATACCCATTACAGATTGGTATTCTTCATATGGTTCCATAGAAAGAGAAGACAGGAATACACAAAATATTATGCTCAGGTAAATCATTGCAATGCCTAATGATCATCGGCCTTAAATAGTAATAAATGAAGGAGACAGAAAACATGGGATTAAGGTATCATACCGTAGAATTCCTACCTTAAAGTGCACATTTGGATGAAATATTTTTGTCAAGAACCGTACTTGAGGAGGTTGCAAAGGATACTGCTCTGGAACAGAAAAGGCAAGCTGGAAAACTCCACCCTCATAAGGCGTCTCTGTTGGTCCCTATGGACAAAAAGAAGGGAGAAAATAACACATTGAACTCAATCACCAATTCTCTCCCTATGGGAAAAAATAAAAAATAAAAGAAACCTTGATAAGAGCATTCCACTTGAAGATGTTGGAATCATCACAGACAAGCTGAATATCAGGATCAGCTGCTTTCTCTCGCTGTACCTCTTTGTATTCCTTAAATAGCCTTGCCCTTGATGCCTGCAAACAAGCAAAGATTTCACATAGTTGCTCAATTTTCACAAATCAAACCTACGCATATGTTCAACTACTCTAGAAAATCAATCTTTGTTCATACAATAAACAAAAGGGTATCTAGTTTTCAATACTAACAATTACAAATTCTTCATAAATAATTTAAAAGACCTAAAGAACAAATGAGGCTGACCTGCATGCTAGTTGTTGATTGATGACTGATATCCCAATATACACTGCAACAAAAAGCGAATAAATCCAGCAGCAATCCAACAACTACAAATTGAAGGATTTAAGTTAACAAAGATTGAAGTAAAATTCCGACACATCCTCATAATCACACATAATAAACATAGCAAAAAAAAAATTAAAAAGCCGAAAACTTTAACAGCCAATTCCGAGGAAATTAACAATCAAAATGCTCAAAAAGAAGGAAAAAACTGTGAAACTATAAACCCTAAAGAACGTCTGCATGATTCAAAGTTTTTCAACAATTTTCATTATGATTTTCTCGGCTTCCAAACAGACCAAAATACCCAAAAAAAATACAGAAAGAAAGAAAATTTACAAAAATTTAAACAAGTAATTAAATTGATCAATGGATGATTACATTTACAGGCATATAATTGAAAATCTCACCAGATGAGATGTGTTCTGATAGAAGCGCTGTTTTTTCTCTGAAAAAAAAAAAAACAAAAAGTCTTTTTCGATTGCTTGAATAGAATAAGCTCAAACAGATGCAGGAGTGTTTTTAATTTTGTGTGTGTCGGTCCATATGATAGTCTAACTCTTGTACCATCTCCACCGTCCACATAAGAGGTCAATTCTATCTATCATTTCAAACAGGCAAAATAGCTTCTTACACATGAACTTTATCATTTTGATTTATTGCCTACTTCAATTTTATTGTCCTCATTTTGATTTGTTGTTTATACCGACAATTTATATGTTCAATAAAATAAAAAAATTTAAATTCATACATTTAATAGAAAAAAATAAAAATTTATATGTATAATAAAAAAAATAAAATTAAGATATGCAATAGATCAAAATGATAAAATTAGGTATGAAAGAAGGTATTTGACCATTTTGAATATGTAAATTTTTAGATTTTTTTCCTCTTTTAAATTGTATTATTATTATTATTATTTTTACTAATTATTAATTGAAAACAAATTCTTATTCAACTGCATTATAAGTAATTGATTACTAATTTTTTATTTTGTATAATTATTTTTAAATTAAGTATAATTAATTAAAATTATATTGAAACTTAATTTTTCATATTTTTAAAAATATCTATTATGTATATTGAATTTTTAAATTATAATTAAATTTAAAATTAATTATTAATTACCTCTTTTCTAATAAAAATAATACTCAACATGAAAAAACGGTTAGATACACACTCACTAAGCAAGAAAATATGCAAATTTTTGAATATATCGTTTAAAATCTTGCTACTGTATACATATATGTATTTATATAAATAAAATAAAAATTATTAAATTAATTGTTATTTAAGTATAATAACTAATAGCTATAATTAAACTATTAATTTTTAGTTAATAAATGGTTATAATTAAAGTAAGTTTTTTGTTATATATATATATACACATACATACACGTGTAAAAAAAACATTTCCTTTAATCAAATTAGTACTAAATTACAACTTATTTTATAATTTTTTTTCCTTAATGAAAAATGTCACAATCCAAATTGGGGAGTCATGACTAGCGCTAGAAAATGAAAATTCTTTTGAATACAGAACCAGTAGCAAACCTAAAAAAATAATGTAATATCCCGAGTTTTTAAATAATTTTAAACTGCATCAGAATATGCAGTGTTAATAATTTTTATAATAATTAAGATTATTTTATGAGTGTGCTATTTATCAAAGTCATATTTATTTATTTTAAGTATTTTAAGGGATTTACGTAAAAATTTTCCAAGATTTACATTTTTGAGAAAATAAGACCTAAATAATTAATTAATTATTTACTTACGTTAGCTTGATTTATTAAATTGCATGTTATCATGCATGATATATATATATATATATATATATATATATATATATATATATATATATATATATATATATATATATATATATATATTAATTATTTTAAAACATGTGGTGTAGAATTTTTGGTGAACATAATATTATTATATTATAATATAAATTATTAAAGTTATTATTATTATTATTATTATTATTATTATTATTATATATATATATATAAACTTCATCAAATTTACAACTTGTGCCATCGACCCTTCTCCCCTCCTTCCCGATCACCTTCCTCCATTTTCACCGCTGCAAGTCCCGTTTCCTCACCGTTGGTGTGCCTCCCGGCATGCCACCACCACCTCCAGCCATTTCCGCCGCCTACTACCGCCTTCTCTGGCGTGTTTGACCGAATTTTTCTAAGAGAAACTGAAATTTGAGTCACTGTCGATCAACACGATTTCGGCCACCAAATTCGACACCACCAGTCTCTATCTTCTCCTTGAGCTCCAGTGATTCCATTTCCAAGCTTTGTTTCACTTGAAACGGTCTAGATTTCCCTAGGTTTCGATTTATCATTTTCGGCCATTTAAGGTTCTTGAATTTTTTGAGCTTCGATTTGAATGATTCATGAAAACTACCTTCACAAAAATTGATCCTTATAGCTTAATCTACCTCTGTGAATTTTTTTAGAATTTTTGGGAATTATTTTGATTTTTGTGAATTTTTGATTATTTTATTAATATTTTCTAATTTTTGAAAATTAATTAATTAAATTATGAAATTGTGTTTTATGGTGTTTATAGGTGTTAAAATGAATTTCAGAAATTTATTTGTAATTTTTGTGAATTTTATATAATTATTTGGAATTTATTTAGTTTATGTAATTTTGGGAAAATTAGGTTAATTATGTGTTTAAAGAAATTAATTGGTTAATTGAGTATATTTATTGGTATTATTGAATTATATGTTGAGAAAATTAATTTTGAGTAATTATACTATTTTTGGTGAATTTTTGAACATTTATAGTGAATTTACGAAACTAGGGGTATTTTGGTAATTTGACACTAAATTGGCTAAAAATGTAATTAAATTGGTTTTAATAGTTATTTAAGGTATAAAAATGATTTCTACAAATTATTTAGTATTTTTAACTAATTAAAACTATTTTTCATAAATTATTTTTCAATTATATATAATATTCGATTTTTCTAAATAAATGAGTTTTTATCGATTTTTAGTAAGTTTTAGGGTTAATTATGTAATTTGGATTTATAAAAGGTATTTTGGTCAATATTTATGAATTTATTGAGAATTATCGATTTTTAATAATATTTTATTAAAATTAGGGTTTTTGAGTATTTATCGGTTAAATAAATATTTTTAGCATTTGAATATCTAAATTGCTATATTTTGAGTAGTGAAGGGTAGTTAGGTATTTTTGGTATTTTTCGATATTTTTGTAATTATTCTGTGAATTGTGAATCTCGGTCGGTAAATTGTAGTTTGGAGTCCGACTGAGGGATTATGAATTGTGTTATGCGTATATTCGAAGTGTATTTCTTTACAAAACCGGCTCTACTCTTTGAGTAGAGAGATGTCCATTTTACAGAGGAGGTTTTGTAGGATTTTCGGTAGAATTCTTGTAAAACGTGAAGTCCGGTCGAATTCTGATTTTAATTATGTGTCTAAGATTCTATATCAAGTCTTTAGAACTTCTGTTAGAATTATTCTAATTTTCTATTATCATTTGTCTGTTTAGTTGCGCTGAGACCGAGGCCTAGTGGACCAAGTCTGTCGGATCCGTCTCGAGGAGCGCAATAACTGTGAGTTGTTATTTTATATATACGTGTTTTAGGATGCATGTTTTTAGAAAAGTATGTTTTATTTGTATAAATATGCATATATGGTTTAATAATTACCTAGGTTTATTTTGGTATATTTCGGTATATGTTAAACTATATGCATGTTTTATTAATAAATTATTCTTAAAATGTTTTTAGGTATATTTATAGTTTATTTCTAGTTTATTTTGTAATTTAAATGAATTTATTTGACATATATATACTTGGAATATACCTGGTTTATTTTTGGTATATTTCTAGTATATATATGGTTTATGTTGCTATTTTATTTAATCTCATGCATCATTTATTTATGAATGTATGTTTTATATAATAAATGAAGGATATCAATAGAACGTGCTACCTAGTGGGCAGCACTAGGACCGAGTACGTACCGGTACGCCAATAACATTTAGGCTTTATTACTAACCTATTTGTGGATTATGATCGGATTGATTTATTTGATGTGAGATGTGATTTGGAAGTGTGACTATTGGAGCTCGGTTGACTAAGTGTCTCGGGGCCAATCGCACTGACAGCCAAACTGCTGGAGCTCGGTTGACCAAGTGTCTCGAGGCCAGTCTACTGTCCAAATGGAACAAGTGAATTTATGTGGAATAAGTGAGCTTGTATGGCTAAAGTGTTGTCTAACACTGTTTGAGGTTGCAATTTTCTAGGATTTTATTTGATCCTTCATATATACATATGTATTTTCTTAGTATTTATATAAAATGATTTTGCTGCATCTGTGTGTATTTGCTTGTATATATATTTACTATATATACTATTGAATGTGTGCATTATCATTTAGTTATACATGTATATATATTATAACAATTCACTCAATGAGGTCTGTCTCCCCTTCGATGATTATTTTTCAGGAGAGTCATCATCTTCAGACCTCAGTAGTAGACTCATACCTCGGATTTCTTCCGCCCCGACTTCACTATATAAACTGCTTACCTGAGTTTATTTTATAATCTAGACACTGTAGTAGTTGTAAACAGTTGTGGGGTTTATATATTATATTTGTATGAGTTATGTATTTTAAAGATTTGAACTGGAATTTGTATTAAAGGATTATTTATATATAAGATGAGGATGTATAATTAATTTTATTGGCAGATTATTATTTTATTTTTATTTTATTTCCGATGCAAACTATTTTATTTATGTTATTATTATTATTGCATGTTTTATTTTATTTTAAGGCTTGCTACGGGTTCTGAATTCGAAAGAATTTCCATTCCCTAGCGCCGGTCATGACCCCCTATTTTGGGTCGTGACAAATAAAAACACATGCAATAATAAAAAAAATACTCCATAATCAAAACTTTATTTAATATAAGAATAAATCTTTATATCATACATAATAAAAATATTTCATATAAGATTCAGATACAAAATCTCAAACCAAACAACACAATTCTATTACAATAACTCTACTACTACAATTTATAGAATACAAATAAAAGCTCATATATAAATTTTACATAATCTAGTCGAGGCTGAGGAAGACCGATGTATAATACTATTGGGGAGATCTGAAGAAGAAGAAGATCCTGTAAAAAAAAATTAAGAGGAGTCAAACCTCACTAAGTAAATTATTATAATATATATACATGCAACCTAAAACCATATACAATCAAGCATCATTATAATAATATACATATACATACATTTCACACAAATGTTAAAATCCATGTTTATATAATAATAAATGCAAAAAAAGTTTATTTAAGTGAATGATCAAATAGAACCCTAAATTATTACACAACCTTAGTCAATAATTCTCACTAGCCAATAGACTTTTTTAATTCCAAAGTAATTCTCTTTTCGATTTTTTAACAGTATACCGACCCCGAGATACTAAGTCAATTGAGCTTTCGCAATCTTACTATCAGTGTGATTGACCTCGAGCTCCTGCAATCAGATTACTTTCTAACCACAATTATTTATAATCGAATAATCAAATTTCGCATTAAATGATTTCATAATCTCAACCCCTAAAATCTAACATACTAGTATGTACACAGTACTAGTGGAGCCCACTAGGTAGAACGTTCTACTGATATCCTCCAAATAAATTGTATAATTATTAAATGACATTCATTTTTAAAGAAATATACCACTCATATAACAGACATATACTGAATATATACCAATTGTATACAAAAAATATACCAAATATATATGTTGAGTATATACCAAAAATATACCGAATATATACTAAAATATAGTAAGCATATATATCACATATATATCAAAATATACCAAAAGTATACCGACATATACATAATTATTTAATAAAATAATTCATTTTTAAATATATTATGAAAACATGGATGCTTATAATCATGTATTCTACATGCAATACATATATAAAATAATAACTCACAATTTTGCACTCCTCTAAACAGAGTAGACCGACATGGTCTGACAGGCCTCGATCTCGGCGCAACTATAGAAAAATCTAATAATAATAACAATATCAAAATATATTCCTAACTTTACACTTCTAAAATTTTTAAAAAAAGACTCGATCTAGGACACGACTCGACCATAAAACTAAAAACTTAGGATT
This sequence comes from Mallotus nudiflorus, assembly GCA_947683625.1. NCBI lineage: Eukaryota > Viridiplantae > Streptophyta > Magnoliopsida > Malpighiales > Euphorbiaceae > Mallotus > Mallotus nudiflorus. Next base: position 1,247,015 of record CANTUR010000241.1, read on the forward strand.
GACTCGACGTCACGTTTTACAAGAATTCTACTGAAAATTCGATAGAGTCTCCTCTATAAAATGGATGTCTCTCTACTGAAAGTAGAGCCGATTCTACAAGCAAACACACTTCAATAATACTCAAAAGCACAACATATTGAGTTAGGACCTCGAACTGCACAATTTTTCAACCGAGAAATACAATTATCAAAAATCAATGTATAATAATAATAATATAATAAAAATCATTAAAATCCATAAACATCAATAATAAACCACAATACATTTTATTTAAATAAAAAAAACATTAAAGCTAATTATTTTTCAAATTAGTTAATAATTCTTGAATAATTTATATAATATTAATTAAAATTCATTTTTTAATTATTTAAAATTAATTAGTAAAATTCACAAATAATTATTTAAATAGTTTAAATACGTAATAAAAATAGTTAATAATTCATTTAATCACAAAAACAATAAATAAAATTATTATTGAAAATATTTTGGTAAATTATTATTAATTAGTTAAAAATAGTAAATAATTCATAAAAATATTTTAATACTATTTATTATTCCAAAATTATTCAAAAAATACTAATTAACATTAATATCAATTAAAACACCAAATTTACAAATTTATATTAATTTTTTTCATAAATTAATTTTTTACATAAACCTTCAAAAATTCGTAGTAATTAATCGGATCACAATTTCTAAATATTTCCTTAAAAAACTATACTCCAAATAATCTAAAAAATTTATTAAAAATATAAAGATTTTCCGGCAAGGTTCATTGGAACCGTGACTCGTAGAAAAACTCAAAACACCAAAAATTAAAATAATTTGAAAAAATCAAACAAAAATATATTTGAATAGCTTAAGCTACACACAACAACATTTCTAAAGGCATCAAGCTTGAATCATAGGAAATTAAGCTAAAAAAATAAAAACTAAAATTGACTTAAACTAAAACTTGAAGATAACTCACAATTTGAACATTCTAAGCTTAAACCAAGTTAAGAACAAGCTTGCTTGGACCAAGAGGATTCGAAAGAGCCCGGGATTGTGAGTTGGAACAGCTGGAAACGTCATTAGCGATGTAATGAAGTTGCTGCTGTTTCTCGCCGGAAACAAGAGAGGAAAGGACTCCTGACAACGACAAAAGGAAGAAGGAAGAGGGAGGAGGTGACGGTGAGGCATGGTGGTGGTTGGCAAAGGCTGGTGGTGCACGATGGTAGTCTGCGTAGAACTAGAAAATGGAGGAAGAAGAAGAAAAAAAAAAAGAAAAGAAAAGAAAAGAAAAAAAGAAAGAAGGAGAGAGAAAATCCCGAAAAATATATACTTCTATTTATATATATGTATGTATATATATATATATATATATAACAACACACTAACACATAAATATATATATCAATTATATTTTGGACTTAATAAAAAAATATACCACAAATATTTAAGTACAATAAATATAATAAATTTAAACTATTCACAATTTAATAAAAATAATAATATTATTAAATAAATCAATAGTATTTAACAATGAACTAACTTTTAAATCACAACTTAATATTAAACCATAATAAAATAAATTAAACTCCAATACTTTAGTTTAATTAAATCACACAAAACACTCATAATATATAAAAATTTAAAATATTATTAACACTGCATATCTTAAAATAATTTTTAATAATTTAAAATATCAGGTTATCACAATCTTCCCCTTTTATAAAAATTCGTCATTGAATTTCAAATAAAAGTACAAAAAATAGGAATTCATCGATGAAAGAGGTATGGGTAGGCCACCTGCATCTCACTTTCAGTCTCCTACGTGTGCTCTTTCACGTTATTGTTCTGCCACAACACCTTGACCATCAAGATCTGCTTCGAACGCAATTGACGAACTTAGTAATCCACTATTGCAACGATCTCCTCCTTGAACATCAGATCTTCGTTCACTTCTATACTCTCAAGCTACAACACATGCGAAGGGTCTGAAATATACTTCCTCAGCATCGAGATATGAAACACTTAATGCACTTAAGACAGATTCAGAGGCAAAGCCAACCAATATGCAACCATGCCCATTCTCTCTAGAATCTCGAATGATCCAATATATCTCGATGTTAATTTCCCTTTTTTGTCAAACCTCATCATACCCTTCATCAGAGACACCTTCAGAAACACATAGTCTCCAACCTGAAACTCCACATCTCTGTGTTTTGGATATGTATAGCTCTTCTATCTGCTATCTACGATCTCTAATCTCCTTCTTATCACAGTAACCTTCTTCGCTACATCTTGAATAATCTTAGGTCTAGTCAACACTCTCTTTCCAATCTCATCCCAATACAGAGGGAATCTATACTTCCTTCCGTATAAAGCCTCATATGGTGCCATCTCAATACTGTTATGGTAGCTATTATTATATTCAAACTCTACAAATAGTAAATGATCATCCTAGCTACCTCCAAGATCCAATACACATATCCTCAAGTGTTTGGATCATCCTCTTAAATTGACCATCTGTCTAAAGGTGAAAAGCAGTACTGAAATCAAGCCTGATGTCTATTGCTTCCTATAACTTCTATTAAAATTAAGAGATAAACAATGAACCCCTATCAGATATAATGGAAATAGGCACTTCATGAAGGTACGCAATATGCTTAACATGCAGCTTATCCAATTTAGCTACATAATAAGTGGCTTTAACCGATAAAAAGTGAGCTTATTTGGTTAACTTGTCCACAATCACCTATATGAAATCGTATATATCCTTCAAACGAGGTAACCCCAGCACAAAATCCATAGTAACTCTCTCTCACTTCTACTCAGGAATAAGAAGAGGCTGAAGCTTCCCAAAAGGCTTATGATGTTCAATTTTCACCTGCTGACACGTCAAGCACTTAGAAACATATTCAACTACATCCTTCTTCAATCTATCCCACCAGTACAAATCTCGGATGCTATGGTACATCTTAGTAACACCTGGATGTACACTATAAGCTGTAGAATGTGCTTCTTCAAGAATCTCCTCTCTTAAATTATTCACATCAAGCACGCATAATCTACGACTGATGCATAAAATACCTTTATGATTAAATGTAAAATTAGTGAACTTCCTTGCATGAACATTCTCCTCTAGAATAAGATCTCGGCCCTGAGCTGCCTTAATCCTATTTCTTAACACTGATCAAACTCTAAACTGAGCTAGCAATCCACTTGATTTGCTAATCTTCATTGTCGGACCTTGATCCACTAACTCATGCAACTCTTAGATTAAATGTCTTATCTCCACACAAATGTGAGCAAGACTACCTGAGGACTTTCTACTCAAAGTATCTGCTACCACATTAGCCTTGCCTGGATGATAAAAAATATCATAGTCATAATCCTTCAGGAGTTCTAACCATCTCTTCTACCTCAATTTCAAATCTTTCTACTACAAAATGTACTTCAAGCTTTTGTGATCTATGAAAATCTCATAAGTCACCCCATACAAATAATGTCTCCAAATCTTAAGAGCAAAGATCACTGCAACCATCTTTAGGTTGTGAGTAGGATAATTTTATTCATGCTTCTTCAACTGCCTAGAAGCATAAGCTATCACCCTACCATTCTGCATCAACACATAACCTAGGCTGACTTTAGAGGCATCATAATACACAATGAACTTATCAACTCCATTCAGCAAAGTCATAACTGGAGCTGTGGTTAACTTCTCCTTTAATAATTGAAAACTGTTCTCACAAGCATCTGACAACATAAACTTCACGTTCTTCTGAGTTAGGCAAGTCATAGGAGCTATAATTCTTAAGAAATCCTGTGCAAATCTCCTATAATACTCAGCCAAACCTAGAAAACTTTGAATCTTTATGACTATTATCGGTTTGGGCCACTCAAACACTGTCTCAATCTTTTATGGATCAACCTAAATACCATCTTTAGACACCACATGTCCAAGGAATGCAACACTCTTTAACTAGAAATCACACTTTGAGAATTTAGCATAAAGCTGATGTTCTCTCAATGTCTGTAACACTGTCCTCAAATGATATACGTGCTCCTCCATATTTTTTTAATATACCAGTATATCATCAATGAAGACTATAATAAATTGATCCATAAATGGTCTAAAATACCTTATTCATCAAATCCATGAAAGTACCTGGTACATTAGTCAACCCAAAAGACATAACCAGAAACTCATAATGACTATATTAAGTGCAAAATGCCATTTTTGGAACATTGACTTCACTAATCCATAACTGATGATAACTTGACCTCAAGTCAACCTTGGAAAAGAACTGTGCACTCTGAAGTTGATCAAATAAGTCATATATCCTTGGAAGATGATATTTTTCTTCACTGTCACCTTATTCAACTTTTTATAATCTATGCACAGTCTCAGTGTACTGTCTTTTTTCTTTACAAACAGGACTAATGCACCCTAAGGAGAAACATTGGGTCTAATGAAACCCTTATCTAGAAAATCCTGTAACTGTTCCTTTAACTTTGTAGAAGCTATTTTGTAGGGCGACATCAAAATAGGAGTTGTACCTAGGACCACATCTATAGAGAATTCGATCTCTCTATGAGGTAGTAAACTTGGTAACTCCTCAAAAAAAATGTCAGAAAACTCATAAGCTACTGGAACATCTGTGAGAGATAACTTCTCCACTGAAGTATCCTTGATAAGTGCCAAGTATCCCTAATAGCCTTTCCTCAGTATCTTCCTAGTCGTGATAGCGAAAATGAGATTTTGAGGTGCAGAACTCTTATCACCCATAAACTTAAACTCTTCTTCATCTGAAATTTTGAAAATCACCTCTTCACTTTGATAATCCACAACAACATAGTGTTGAGATAACCAATCCATACCAAGGTTCACATTGAACTCCATCACATCTAACAACACCAATTCCATTAACAATTCTTTGCCTCCCGTTAACACCGAGCAATAAAAAAGAACAATGTCAGTGTCTAATGAATCGCTTAGAGTAATGGTGACAGATAAAGGAAAAGTCATCCTTGAAGCTTACTAATATGACTTCGAAGTAAAAATAGGGGACACAAAAGAATGTGTGGCACTCGGATCAATTAAAGCTCTAACATCCAAGTAACAGACTGAAAGTTACCTGTAATAACAATGTTGGATGCTTGAGCATCCTGTTGAGTGAGGATGAAAACTTTAGCCTAACCTCGACCTCCCTACTAGCTGGTAGAAGTATGACCAACACCCTTAGCACCCCCTCTACTATCTCTGTCATGCCCCTGCTAGGCAACAAGCTGTGTTGTACTCGGATACTGAGCTAGAGGTAACTGATACAGAGCTAAAGTTGAACTGGCAATAGACTGATGTGGAAACTGCTATTGATAGCTAGAATAAGGACACGCTTTAGCAAAATTTCCCATCTGTTTGCATCTAAAACAAGCTGTAGAAGTTATGTGGCATGATACCTTATGGACTCTCCCACATATATGACAAGCACTGGTTGTTGATCCCGTGCTGCCATAACCAGAACTCTGACCACTGCTACTACTGGTAGCTCTCGAATCGAATCTAATAGGTCTACAAGGTCTACCATGGCCATGCTTGTTACTCCTATGAGCTCTTTATTGAGGTCTTTGGCTCTGCTGATAAGATCCTCTCTGACAAATGTTAGAGCCAATCTGAAATGTCTAGAATGGTGTGCTATAAAATCCTCCTAACTAAACACCTCGAAGTTGATAATAATTAGGCATAACTCCTTGCCTGACCAATCTGAGCTTTATCTCCTTGGCTAAATTTGTCACCAACTCAAGATTAATGCCTAAATTTGGCATCCCAGCGAATGTAGAACCCAGTCTAGTCACGTACGTCATAATGGCAAAATATTGATCTCTTATCAGGTCCTCTGCATATCGACCTAATATGAGGAACTCTCTAGTATAGTCCTTTACAGGTCTATCACTTCTGGTGATGCTCATCAGTTGAAGTCTATAGCTCATATGTAGTGGCTTAGGGCAGAAATGCCTCATGAATCTCTTTTAAAATTGAGCCCAAGTCATCATTGTCATGTGTGGCTAGATGACCTGAACAAACCAATCCAGAGTTGGCCCTTCAATAGACAACTCGACTATCATGATTTGCTGATACTGGATGTGAGTAGTCTGAGTCCTCATCTCAATAGCACGTAAAAAATTTAAAGGGTCCGACATCCCGTTGAATGATATTCTATCGACCTTGACATAAAATAATGTTGCCTCAGGGTTGAACATGCCCTGTTGATAGACAGGCTGCCTTTGTGGTGCAACTGAAGGTATAACAACTTCCTCAAATTCTGGCTCTACAGGTTCCTCATCTTATAGCTCTCTCTACCTATGGTGACTTACAGCTCCTCGAGGTCTACCTCTACCTTTGCCTCTGCATTTGGCTGGCGGCTCTGAAGGTAAAACCTTGTCCTGAAAGGACTCATCATCCTCGGCCTCAACAATTGGTGGAGTGACATGCACTCGTCTCCTCTTTCTGAAAGATAAAACCAATGAGATTAAGATAAAATAGATAATAGATAGAGAACTTAATGATTACACGGAATACTATATTAAGGAAAACTTATTGAAGACATAATCAAACCTAATTTACTATAGTAGTTTCAAAGAAAACATAACTCTAAAAATCTAGGACCATAACACTAATAACCAGGCTCTAATACCAACTTTATCATGACCCAAACTGGGAAGTCATAACCGGCGCTAGGGAATGAGAATTCTTTCGACTTCGAAACCTATAGCAAACCTAAAAAAAATAAAAACACATGTAATAATAATAATAATATAAAAGTACTCAAGAATCAAAACTTTATTTAATATAAGAATAAATTTTTATATCACACATAATAAAAATATTTCATACAATATTCGGATGCAAAATCTCAAACCAAACAACACACTTCTATCATAATAACACTACTACTGTAGTTTCTAGAAATTAAACAAGAGTTTAGATATAAAATTTACATAATTTAGCCGGGGCTAAAGAAGACTGACGTATAATACTACTAGGGAGGTCTGAAGAAGAAGAAGATCTTGTAAAAAAAAATTATTGAGGGGAGTCAGACCTCATTGAATGAATTATTATAATATATATACATGCAACCTAAAGTCATATATAGTTAAGAATTAGTATAATAATATACATATACATGCATTTCACGCAAATGTTAAAATCCACATTTAATAATAATAAATGCAAAAAAATTTTATTTAAGTAAATGATCAAATAGAACCCTAAATTATTATGCAATTTCAGTCAATAATTCTCACTAGCCAATAGGCTTACTTAATTCTAAAGTAATTCTCTTTTCCATTTTTGGACAGTAGACTAGTCTCAAGACACTAAGTCAACTAAGCTCCCGCAGTCTCACTGTCAGTGTGATTGGCCCCAAGACACTAAGTCAATCAATCTCGCGTAATCATACTACTCTCTCACCACAATTCTTAATAATCGAATAATCAAGTTTCACATCAAATGATTTCATAATCTCAACCCTAAAATCTAACGTACTGGTACATACACAGACTTAGTGCAACCCACTATATGACATGTTCTACTGATATCCTTCAAATAAATTGTATAATTATTAAAATAGTAAAATGCATAATTTAAACATAAATGAAATCCATTTTTAAAGAAATATACCACTTATATACCAAACATATACCAAGTATATACTGAATATATACCAATTGTATAAAAAATATATACCAAATATTTATGCTGAGTATATACAAAAAATATACCGAATATATACTAAAATATACTAGGCATGTATATCACGTATATATCAAAATATACCAAAAGTATACCAACATATATATAATTATTTAATAAAATAATTCATATTTAAATACATTATGAAAACATGGATGCTCATAATTATGTATTCTATATGTAATGCATATATAAAATAATAACTCATAGTTTTGCGCTCCTCTAAACAGAGTAGACTGGCTTGGTTCGATAAGCCTCGATCTTAGTGCAATTATAGAAAAATATAATAATAATAGCAATATCATAATAAAATCCCTAACTTTACACTTCTAGAAATTCTAAAGAAAGACTCGGTTTAGGACACGACTCGACCATAAAACAAAAAACTCATAATCGACCTGACGTCACATTTTATGAGAATTCTACCAAAAATTTAGCAATCTCCTTTGTAAAACGGATGTCTCTCTACTGAAAGTAGAGCCGATCCTGCAAGCAAACACACTTCAATAATACTCAAAAGCACAACACCTTAGGACTAGGACCCTGAACTACACAATTTTCCAATCGAGAAACACAATTCCTCAAAAATCAATATATAATACTGATAATATAATAAAAATCATTAAAATCCATAAACATCAATAATAAACCACAGTACAATTTATTTAAATAACGAAAACATTAAAGCTAATTATTTTTCAGATTAGTTAATAATTCTCGAATAATTTATATAATATTAATAAAAAATTATTTTTCAATTATTTAAAATTAAATAGTAAAATTCACAAATAATTATTTAAATAGTTCAAATATGTAATAAAAATAGTTAAAAATTCATTTAATAACAAAAACAATCAATAAAATTATTATTGAATATATTTCCATAAATTATTATTAATTAGTTAAAAATAGTAAATAATTCGTAAAATATTTTAATACTATTTATTATTCCAAAATTATTTAAAACATACTAATTAACAATAATGTCAATTAAAACACCAAATTTACCAATTTATATTAATTTTTTTCATAAATTAATTTTCTACATAAACCTTTGAAAATTCATAGCAATTAATCGGATCACAATTTCCAAATACTTACTTCACAAACTATACTCCAAATAATCTAAAAAATTTATTCAAAATATAAAGATTTTTCAGCGAGGGTCATCGGAATAGTAACTTATAGGAAAATTCAAAACACCAAAAATCAAAATAATTCAAAAAAATCAAACAAAAATATATTTTAATAGCTTAAGCTATACACAACAACATTTCTAAAGACATCAATCTTGAATCATAGGAAATTAAACTAAAAATAAAAAACTAAAATTGACCTAAACTAAAACTTGAAGATAACTCACAATTTGGATATTCTAAGCTTGAACTAAGTTAAAAACAAGTTTGCTCGAACTAAGAGGATTTGAAAGAGCTCAGGATTGTGAGCTGGAACCACCAGAAACATCACTGGCGACGTGATGAAGCTGCTACTGCTGTTTCTCGCTTGAAACAAAGGAGGAAAGGACTCCTGACGACCGCGGAAGGAAGAAGGAAGAGGGAGGAGGTGATGGCGAGGCATGGTGGTGGTTGGCAGAGGCTGGTGGCGCATGGTGGTGATCTACACAGAACCACGAAATGGAGGAAGAAGAAGAAAAAAAAAAAGAAAGGAAAAGCAAAAAAAAAAAAAAGAACTAAGGAGAGTGAAAATCCTGAAAAATATATACTTATGTTGTGTATATATATATATATATATATTAACTTACTTTAATTTATATATACACACACATAAATATATAACAACACACTAACACATAAATATATATATCAATTAAATTTAGACTTAATAAAAAAAGTATACCACAAATATTTAAATACAATAAATATACTAAATTTAAAATATTTACAATTTAATAATAATAATAATAATAATAATAATAATAATATTGAATAAATCAATAATATTTAACAATGAACTAATTGTTAAATCACAACTTAATATTAAACCATAATAAAATAAATTAAACTCTAATATTTGAGTTTAATTAAATCACACAAAATACTCATAATTTATAGAAATTTAAAATATTATTAATACTGTATATCTCAAAATAATTTTTAATAATTTAAAATATCGAATCATCACAAAAAAAAAAAAAAAAGTTAATCTCTTAGGTAAAACATATGTGATTGGAAAATATGATTAACACTTGTTATTATTTAAGGTATTTTTCAGGTGATGGATGGATTTGATTTTTAAAAAGTACGGGTTAATTTGGTCCAGAACCTCAAATTGGAGATTTGAGACCTCGTTGTAAGTTTAGGGGTCAAAACGAAACTTTGTCACATAGGAATACTGTGCCTTCTAAGTGACGGGTAAAGTTCGTTGCGCTGTATGGCCAAAACCATCGTCGCCAGGTAGTATCTACTCGCACAGAGTTTTCAGCGACGGAAAATACATTGTCACAAGATTTTAACATTGAGGAAAATAATCGTCACTAAAAGTTCCGTGACGAATAGTTGATGGTCACTGTAAGAAATCGTCACTAAAAGTTTCCTAAACGAACAAAGTCATGTGACAAGTGACGAAAAGTTGTTACTAAATCCTTCAGAAGACGATGAAAACATGGTCACAAAAGCGCCATGACGAATAATTTCGTCGCCATTGGTCATGGCTTTTTTTTTTTGAGAAAGACGCTGTTGCGTCTCTTGTCCCTATACTGTGGAATATTTTGGCGCCACCATTCAGCCACACGTTTGCTTCAACTTTCAATTGCAACCTCACGTTCTGTGTGTATATATATATATATATATTCACAAGCTCCATCATTGACATAGAACTTAACGAATCGCGCTTAACGATTCCGTGGAAATGAATGTGCACTCCTCACTTCACGACCGTTACCAATTCTCTTCAAATTTCGTGTTTCCATCTGTAATCCCTAAGCCCACCGTTAAACCTTTTCAATCTTCTCGTTTCCGACCAATAAAGAAATTAGGGTTTCAATCAACAAGATTGTGGCTTTCCAATTCGCTAACTAACAGCGAAGCTTCTGCTGCTGAAAGAGGTGAAAAAATTGAGAATTTGAATCCTATTAGTCCTGTTTATGTCCCTACTCCTAGCAATCGCGAGCTTCGAACTCCTCATAGTGGGTAAATTTCTTTATTTCTGTTTTATTTGTACTCCTTATTCCCCATAAGCCCGTTGGCTAATTTTCATTTTTGCAAAGTTTTTAGAACTAATTGGAATTGTTTGATTTAATTAGCTGTATTCTACAGTTTTAGAAAGTTGGATCATTTATTAGTTTTTTTTATAGGTACCATTTTGATGGAACAGCTCGGAAATTTTTTGAGGGTTGGTACTTCAGGGTCTCAATTCCTGAAAGGAAACAGAGCTTTTGTTTTATGTATGCTGTGGAGAATCCATCATTTCGTAACAAATTGAGTCCCCTGGAAATTGCACAGCATGGACCCAGATCAACTGGAGTTATGGCTCAAATTCTTGGTGCTGATGATAAATATATATGCCAGTGTTCTGAAGAATCTCAAAATTTTTGGGGAAGTATGTTTCAACTCAAAAGTTTCTAGATAGAGATTTTGTTTCCAAACACATCACGTTACTTCTAGATTACAGTTGCCATATAAACATTTTGCACACACGCATTTGTTTGTGTCTATCTCAGTTCCATTTCTAATTTGATGGTTTAAATGGATGAACTTCTGTGTTCAGGGTTTAACTAATACTTTGTTAATGCATAGGTAGGCATGAACTGATGTTGGGAAATACTTTCGTGGCTGAGAAAGGCATGCAGCCTCCAACCAAGGAGGTTCCTCCTGAGGTTGATATGCATTTTTTGGTTGTTATCCTTTTGACTTACATTGTTAGACCGCTTTATGTTCATCATTTTTTCATTAACTTTCTCTAACTTATAATGTATTACGTTTGCTGTTTTTTAGGAACTGGATATTAGATATCCAATGCACATTTTGCTTATTTTATTAAACTTTTTGGCTATTTTGGTTTGAGTCCAATATAAGAAGCAATTTTTTTTTTTTCTTATTCTTTTCTCTTCCTCTCTCTTTTTTAAGAAGGGAGTGTGGCAGGAGGGTTCATCTGCTTAAATTGCTTGAAGTGAGTTGAAGTAATCAGCTACAGTTTTCTTATGCTCTGATTTATGCAGGAATTTAATAGAAGAGTTTCAGAAGGTTTTCAAGTTACTCCACTTTGGCATCAAGGTTTTATTCGTGATGATGGCAGGTACCTTGAACTCATATCACTACTACATTTATTCATCATCCCAAGATTGAATTTTGGAAATTATCCTACATTGTTCAATATCATTTGTTGGAAGATGCTACATGTAAAAACTCTCTTGGAGTTGGCTGGCCACCTTCTAAATGTTTATGAATGAATGTGTGTTGTGGCAAATGGAAGTCATGGTAGCAACAGTTAACTTGAACTTTGGCCCTTAATGTGATTTTGGGCAATTACTGCTGAGGGAGTCATATTTTCAGAGCCTCTTTAAAGATTATGGGCCAAACCTTCAAATACTGTATTAATCATACTACTTAGACAGTGGGCACATATTAGGTGTTCCCCTGTTTGTGAATACATTCTCTAGTTCCTTCAATTGTTTGAAGCTAAGTTGATTGGTATTTTGACAAGAGTAGCTTCACATTGCAGGTCAGATCATGTGGAAACTGTGAAAACTGCACGTTGGGAGTATAGTACTCGCCCTGTTTATGGATGGGGTAATGTTGGATCCAAGCAAAAGTCCACTGCAGGCTGGCTTGCTGCTTTTCCTGTATTTGAACCCCATTGGCAAATATGCATGGCAGGAGGACTTTCAACAGGCATTAGCTACTATCCTTGTCACTTGTCACTTGTCACTTATCACTTATCAGCAATTAGAATTTTGAAGATTATTTGGCTGCTTGATAAATTTTAGACAAGGAATACTGAACTCAAGCCATCACACCTTCTTTAGTGGAAATGTTAATTTGCTGTTACTAAAGATGGTACATATAATAATCTGCTTTAAGATGTTATGGAAACTTGATTGGTTAGCATCCTAGCAGAGTTCTGTACATGCGTGTGTTCTGCATTCTGTGTGTGGTGCTTGTCATATTCTAGTTTTTGGCATTGTGTTCAGTGGAGTAGGGTGTATTACAATGGCAGCAGTGAGTTTAACGGGAAAAAATGCTTTGGGTTTTGATTGGATGGCAGGGTGGATAGAGTGGGATGGTGAAAGATTTGAGTTCAAAGATGCACCTTCTTACTCAGAAAAGAATTGGGGTGGAGGCTTCCCAAGGAAATGGTTTTGGGTAATTGTTTCTTAAACAGACCCAGCCCTTTTCTCTAAGCCATGGAAAAGAAAGTTATTCGCCTGTGTATTTAGTTTTTGAATTTTGACTGTAGGTTCAATGTAATGTATTTGAAGGTGCAAGCAGAGAAGTTGCTTTGACTGTAGGTGGTGGGCTGAGGCAATTGCCTGGACTAACTCAGAGCTTTGAAAAAGCTGCTTTGGTAATTTTCTATTGAATCTCCTAGGCTTTGCCTGTGTTTCCCATTGGAGGCGTGTAATTGCACTATACCTTGAGACTTTTTAAAGGGCTGAAATGTGCTCATTTGTAAGTCGTAGCAAGTTGAAAATTTGAACTACTCCTATATGATGCACAGTATGACGTTTACAACTGCAGGTTGGTGTGCATTATGATGGAATCTTTTATGAATTTGTTCCATGGAATGGTGTTGTGAATTGGGAAATTTCTACATGGGGTCGCTGGTTCTTCACTGCAGAGAATGAGACACATTTGGTAATATTAATCTCTGAGTGTTGCTGCTTTCCTTAATCGTAGTTGTGAGAAATTCTCAGTAAACCTACCTTTTTTCAGTGAATTCCCTCAAACTTTGATATTGTTTTCATTTTCAAGATGTGAAGACCAATCTAAAAGCATGAAGCATAAATCCTACGGAACTTGATTCTTAATGGAAAGATCTAATGGTTATATGTGGATCAGAGTTATTGTCTATAGGAGTAATTTGTTGTTTCTGGCAGGTCGAAGTGGAGGCAACAACAAAGGATCCCGGAACACCTTTGCTTGCTCTAACAGCAGAAGTTGGCCTTGCTTTAGCTTGTAAAGATACCTGTTTTGCTGATCTGAAATTGCAAATGTGGGAACGAAGATATGACGGCACTAAGGGGAAGGTACATATATTGTTTTGCATGTTTGCATTTCCATTTTCTTATCAACATGTTGCGTAGCTTTAGGTCATTTCAACAAATGGTACACTACTCTCACCTGAATACTGATCAAACAGTAGCAGCAACTGCACTTCCTATTAGAAATAACAACAAGAGCTTGAAGATTCTTGTTTTTTACCATTTTGGCTTTATGGACTTTCCTTTTTGGTACTTCTTTGAGAACATAATTTGCATGCTACAAAATTGACTGTTTTGAATCCATTAATGTTTTCCACAATATTCCAATAGATGGTTCTCTGCAATGTTCTCTATGCTGATTTTTCTAGTTGATGATAGAATTATATACGAATTGAAATATCTGTGTCTGAATTTACTGACATGGTGATCAAAGCTGTTCTATCATAAGTTCTATCATATTATTTTACATTTTGAAAATTGCCTACTAGTTACCAATACATCACTACTATTTTCAGGAAATTGCTTGAAATGGCTTGTTATGTAGTGTATGAAATTGATATTTAATTTTTTTCTGGCTTCATTATCTAAACATATTGGAAAAAGAGTTGATTCTCAACAGGAGATTTCTTCATGCGTCCTGGTTATTGATTTTGCCATGCCAATTGCATGTGTTCTTTTTTATTTTTTTTTCTATTTTTTTTTTGTTTGCTTAAATGTGCTTAAACCCATTTGATGCAAATAGCATAAGCGGGTGTAGTTCTTTTGAGTTCTTCACATTCTCAAAGTTTGTTGAAGTGATCGTCTTTTTTGCCCTCATCTGAGTGCCACATAACCGCATTCAGAAAAATTGAGGCACGAATTTTGACCTCAATGATTGTGAGTTGTTATGAGATGGACATCTCTAGAATTACAGTGTGCCAGTTCTGTTCTCATCACAGAAATTAATCATTTCATCTTGTTTCACTATTCATTGATATACTTTATACTTCCAATTTTGCCATTTGCCATCTGTAGTTAATTTTGGACGTTACGAGTGACATGGCAGCAGTAGAAGTTGGAGGAGGTCCATGGTTTAGCACCTGGAAAGGGAAGACAAATACACCAGAGCTTCTCAGTCGTGCTCTTAAAGCTCCGGTAGATGTGGATGGGGTATTCAGTTTTCTTCCTCTGTTCAAACCCCCTGGCTTGTAGACAGCGGTCAGTTCTTTAACAGCAAAAATGGATCTCCGGAACTAGAGAAAGAAGCATAGCCTAGTGTTGGGCGACATATGTTCCACTCTTGCACCGTATGGCCTATCAAGTTGATGTTTACTTGAACCATGCAACTTCCATTCCCTCTCTCTACAGGTAAAATTTTTATCATGTAGTTGATGGACGTTGTCTTTGTTGTTTAGCACTTCTTAGGCATTAAGAAGTCATGGATGAGATAACTATTGGTGGTTCTGTGGAAGTATTTGATCCGTTCCAGCAGTACAGATATAGCTTCCTGGTCAATACAGATATAGCTTTTTTTTTTTTTTTTTGGAACAACAACATATTTGGCTATTTGGGTTATCTATAATAGCAACTTATAGACTCGATTTTACATACACTTCAAAGCATTTAGGTCTCTTTGTACTGTAAGAAGGAGATTTCATGTTGTAACCATTAGTGAAAGAAAGAAAATAATATAACATATTGGTCAAGACAGGACCAGGTGCGGTTCAATTTTTTTCTTGCTTTCTAGCTCAACTTAATCTTAATACACTTCAATGAGACTAGATCAATTGGTGATGGATCAAATTCCACGACTAATTTCTTTAATTATGTTCACAAGAGGGCCGGTGGGTTCACTTGTACGGTGTTCCACACTCGAAGGCAGTAAGTTAAATTTTTTTCGTTCCACCAGCAGTAACAACTAATATGTCGTATGGATACTAACAGGTCGATTAGACTTACATTTGTCGCTATTATTATTTTTTAAAGTTGCCAATTTTATTGTGGGTCTCCCTGCCAAGCTAAACAAAAACATTTGCCATACGGAAAGTCCATATTTAATTCTGTGCATTTGTTAAAAACTCTCTCCCCTCGTCTCCCCTGTTTTTTCTTCTCCTCACTGACAACTCTCTTTTTATTGTTTTTGGGTTCTTTTTGACCATGTTTAACAAAAAAAAAAAAAAAAAAATCTTAGTTGCTTATATTATTAAGTGTAAATATTTTAATTTTGATCTCTGATCTCAAAGTAATGTAGATATTTTGGTCTTTATGGTGTTTTGTGTGGGTTCTAATTTGTGGTGGAGAATTCATCAAAATCCGAATCCTTGTTGAATCTTCAAGTTGATGGGTTATTCAACTTAGGTATCCTCTTTCTCTGCAATAATAGGAGCAGAACTGTATATTTTCTTTGTCATTAAGCTGATCCCATGCTGGGTTCATGAAAAGTATCAGTACCTAATTTTGATGTTGAGCTATTGTGGTTATTCTATTATAGTTTCTTTAGACTAGCTGTTTTATTAATATTTAAAGCTAATATTATTGATAGATTTGAATGATTCTATTATAATATTTCTTTATAATGTCTTTCTCCTTTCTTAATGAAATCAATTATTGTTAAAAAAAAAATTAAAAAACATTTGCCTTAGTCTTTAGACATATGATATGACACAGCCCGGTACCTTAGACAAACATTGGAATATTCTGACGCAACCATAGGAAAATCTCATACCATATCTCTGGGAAATATGTTTTAATTTATTTTTAAAGAAATAAAAGTAGTTACGTGTGTAGACATTCGGTTCGGTCAGTTCGTGTTAGAGGATGAATTAGGAGTGCTCGATTTGATCGGCCTTTTATCAAGCCCAATGATGAGAATGTAAAACTTGAACATGAGGACGAAACCTGAATCTCTAAGTGGAAAGTGAACTTGAAAACTTAGAAGTCTGCAAAACCCAAAACTGAGCCCAACTATCCAAATTCGGCCTGAGCCCACTTGGCCCAACGCAGGCCCGGGCCCAAGAGGCATCGCCCCAGTGCAATGAGATGATCGCCTCTTTGGCAGCTGCCAATGGGGCGATTGCCTCATCGATGAGGCACCGCCTCTATGACAGCCCACTTGCAGCTGCAATCATGACAATCAAGTGGCGCGGGCTCCACTGTCCAGACTTTCTTCTTGCGTGAGAAAAAGACTTTTGGGAAAGGAAAAAAGGCTAGGAGAGCTCATGATGGGCTAGGAGGCTTAGGAGGATGGGAAAGCTAAGGGATAAAAGGAAAAAGAGAGAGAAAAAAAAAAGAAAAAAGAAGAAAAAAAAGGGGGGGGGGGGGGGAGGGGAGCTCTGAAAAAAAGAAAAAAAAAAAGAAAAAAGGAGAAGGAAGAAAACGTCCTGAAGAAGGAGAGGAAGGTTGAAGAAGAGGAGGTCCACTTTCCCACAAGAGAAGAGGGAAGAAACTTGTGTCAAGGAGAGATACTACATCCTAGCAAGGATCTCAATCAAAGCAGCTCTGAGGGCCTCTCATTTTGGTATAAAACTTGCACTTAAACTTGATATGTTCATCATTTTGTGTATTCTTGCTTATGTGTAACTGAGCTATTAGTACATTTTAGGTTTATCTCTAGTGTGTCATGCTTGATATCTCATTTCATTGATGGATCTTTGAATATTTTTGCATGTAGTCGTAGTATGATGAGTGTAGAGTGTGTATATGCATGTTTTGGTTACTTAGAGTAGAAGTCTGCACGTCTTGGGAGTCAGAGCCGGCCTAGTGGTGAGGTGATGCCTCATCTCAATGAGACGATCGCTTCATCAATGAGGCGATCACCCCATTGACAGGCCCTCAGGGAGCCTATCTTTTGTGTGTGTGTTACATGTTTTGTCTCGGGTCTGTAAGAGCCCTGTTGATGAGGCGATCGCCTCTTCAATGAGGCGATCGCCTCATTGGCAGGGTTAACCCATTTCCTGCTTCATTTTGTTGTTTATTTGCTATGACGCCTGCTTTAATATGTCCCCTTTTGACCTTAAACATGTCTATATGATTGCATGATAGTGATTATCTTGATTATTTGATGCTTTCTCTAGTTTATAATGTGAAAACCTCTTTGTGAATATCGTTACATGTGATTTCATCTTTGTTGTAAAAAGAAGGGCTAACTGCGTGTTATTCGTAGGAATTACTTGATAATTTCTGTCATCAAGTAATCACTTTTGCTATTTATCCTTTATATATTGCCGTCTTTATGTTGTTTTAATAGTTTATTTTTAGTATATGTTTGGTTTGTTTTCTATATATTATTTCGTTTATTTAGTTCAAAAGCGTTGTAATCCTTAATCCCTTCCTCCTATTTAATTTTGAATGTATGGTTGTAAATTATTATTTATTTTATTTACTGCATTTTTTGAATGTTGGGACTTAAAGGCATGAAATTGGACTAATGTGCAAACTCGGACTTAATTATAAAATTTGGCAATTATCCGAAGGCAATTTCATTACGTGTGGTAAATGAGGAAATAATTAAATAATTAAATGGTAATAAAATACAAAACACAAACGGAGGTCAACGGCAAGGTTGGGTGAGCATTCAAACGCTCATACCCAGTTTTCGAACTCGATCTCTGATGATGGCTTCTGGGAACCTTTGTGGGATCTAGTTGCTGTACAGTATGTCTCAGCTTTTATCCGTGTGGCGATTTCATCTCCGAAAAGGCCCAAGACCTATATCGTATTTTCTAGTGAACCTCAAGCCCACACAATGTCCTGGTCGCTAAAAACTTGGGCGCATGCTAAACCCTGCCGCCTACAGTGGCGACTCCACTGGGGATAGAGAAATTGATTCTAGTGTTTTGCATTTTATCATCTTTAATTATTTTCTTATTTCTTCCTGCATTTATGCATTCACTACACACTTTGCACACAATGAGCACTTCAGTCCCGAATTAACCCGACAATAGTCAGTACTTCGCTACCTATGTTTCACTCAAACCTGGTGGTGGGATATTTGATTATTGTCACTCACAGCACGTACTAATCCACGTTGTTTGACCCTTGAGTGGGGAGACATATATGGATGTATATCGTTGTGGGAGCCGAAGCCTTTCTACCCAAGACTCAAGCCCATGTAATGACCTAGCAGCTATCCTTAGGAATTTTCCCATATGCATGTGTATTATGCCATATAATGGACCCTTAAAATAAATCTCGAGCCCATCAATAAGCAGTCCAAAATAAAATGAGCCCTCGTGTCCAACCAAAGCCCATCATAAATAAGCTAGTCAACAAAGGCCTCTTATGCCTACTCATAACCCATTTCAAATGGGTTTTTAACAAGCAAGTTTATGGTGCTAAAGATCTTGGCTCATAGAAAGTGGACTCGAGCTTTATTTAAAGGACCCATTACTTATCTGAATCATTTTGAGAGTTTTCTTGTATACGTCGGTTTTATTATCCCCAGCTGATAATTAAAACCCAGGCTAAAAATCCTAGGACAAGATACTCGCCATTGAATACGTGTGTGGGAGAAATAAGGGCGAAAGTCTGCACGTTTAAGTTCCATGTTTTGATCTTGTATATCTATTCGTGTGTGACCTTTTTTTTTCTAAATAAAATGAACTTGCATATCATGCATACACTTCATGCATCATTCTAACCGACTGTTTTGTAGCACTATAGATCCTTCAAGTTCAGCCGGTTGGATCCGAGCTAGTTCAGGTCGTTTGGTCAGAAATTCAGAATTAGGAATGGCAGGAGTATTCGATCCAGAGGCATTCGGGGCACGGTGGAAAGAAGAAGTAATAACAGAAACCCTGGCTATGATGAGAGAAATGATGGGGGAGATCACTAAGCTTATCAGAGAAAGTCAGCTAACACAGCCACCCAATGCACTGCCAATCGATCTGGTCGACCTTGATGAGGAAATACTGATTAGGGGAAGGGAAGAAGATGATGTAATGGTATTGGCCAATCCGGTGAATCAAAGAAATATCATCCAAGCTGAGGATGTGGGTCAGACTGAGTGGGCTAAGAATATGACCAGAGTGATGAACCGGATGCAAGTAATGATGAAGAAGAAGGGTATGGTTGCCCCCCTAGATTATGATTTGAATTTGGAAAAGGGTGATGAACCGCTGCCTCAAAAGTTTAAATTCCTAGACATAAAGAAGTATACTGGTGCCGAGGATCCCCATTTACATTTAAAGCAATATGTAACATACACGAAGGCTACTGAGCTAACTGAGAGCCAAATTGTTAAGCAGTTCCCTATTTCATTGGAAAGAGCACCAATTCATTGGTATTACACCTTGGAATCGCATGTTTAGTCAGATTGGAAAGAATTGTGCACTGCTTTTGTTAAGCAATATGGTCTCAACGTTCAACTAGAGGTGTCCTTGAGAGATTTACAGAATACCAAGTAGAACTTTAGCTAGCCTTTTGCTAATTACCTAACTCGTTGGAGGGGAAAATTGTCCTTGATGAGGCATAGGCCAGCTGAGTCTGACCAGTTGGTCTTGGCAATAAAGGGGTGTGTTTTTACATTGTCTAGGAAATTGAGGGATCTGGGGATCAGGAATTTTGAAGAATTATATAGGTTTAGGGTCCAGAAAGAATCAGATTTGGTTCAAGAGAAGAAGTTCTTCGGAAGAGGTTCTGGGGGCAAAGAGGGGGCCAGCTCAAGTAGTAACGTTCAAATTCACGCTATTCGACCACCGAGCAGTAATGTATAAGTCAGTGAAATCAGACAACCCTGGAGATTTTCTAATCTGGGACGTCTTATGTCTAAAGTCCTCGATAAGCTCATTGAGAAGAACCTGCTACGACATTTGCCTTCACAACAACCCTTGCCTGGAGCCAACCTAAAGCTTTTCTGTAAATTTCATCAGACCATCGGGCATGACACAGACAACTGCACCCGGTTAAAGCATGAAATCTAAGATTTGATAGACTCAGGTAAAATCACCGACCCAGAAAACAGAAAACCAAACACTCAAACCAACCCATTACCCAATTATCGAAATGTACCACCTCCTAACCCATCCATTCTAATGCTCAACTCTGGCCTAACAGAAGAATAAGTCCTAAACTCCTTCATTGATGTCTCTCATAATTCCCAATAGACCGAGCCTGAAAACTTGAGAACAAGCAAACAACCCACGGAGTTACAGATACAAGTCTTAGACGTATGGAGTTCTGATGATGAAAGCAAAGAACAAGTTAACCTATGGGACAACGAGGGGTGTGAGCCAAATCAGTCTATGGGAAAGGTCGAAGAAAAGGAAAAATAAACTGAGGTTACTAAGGTCGGGCCCGAAAAGGCAGAATGTGCAGAGGAGGGAAAGGAGGTAAAACAAAGCGGAGAGACCATTGCCAGTGTTTGGGAGTTACTCTTGCATTCTAGGGATCACAGGGAAGCCATGGTCCTGGCACTAAACTAAAGAAAGATTTCCACTAATTCCACTCCAGAACAGATGGTCCAGTCACTAACGAAAACTCCCCAAGGAATGATAACATTTTCTAATGACGATCTGCCTCTAGAAGGGAGGGATCACCATAAAGCTCTGTTTATCAAAGCCGAAGTAAAAGGGAAGATGACCTGCTGTGTAATGGTTGACAACGGTTCTACCATCAATGTGTGTCCATTAAAGATTCTGCCAAAACTAGGGTTGACGGTAGCCGACCTAAAGCCTTCTGAAGTGGTTATCAAGGCTTACGATGACACCAAAAGATCTGTGGAGGGCACTTTCAGGGCGTTAGTCAGAATAGGGCCTATAGAAGTCTGGGTTGACCTATATATGATTGATATCCCGATAACCTTTGCCATTTTATTGGGAAGGCCATGGTTTCACCCCCTGGGTGGCATTCCATCCACTGTTCATTAGAAGGTTAAGTTTCCACATGAAGGAAAAGTTATCACCATCTCAGCCAAAACTGAAATCGCCATAGCCGTACTGAAGTTGATCCCTAAGGAGATTTCCCTTAACCCTAGTTTTGAAGTCTGTGTGATCTATGAAGATGAGATGGATGAAAGGGTTCTGAGAATGATGTGCAATATGAAATTTCTGCCCGACATGGGGTTAGGGAAAAATCAGAGCAGACCTTCAGAGTTTGTGCGAAGCAAGGTACCTATTCTAAAGCATGGGCTAGGATTCAAAAAGGTTGACGAAGCCGGGAAGGAAAGGGGTTTATCGGACCAGTCTTAAGAAAAAGGAAAGGAGACCGTGACTAGAAAGAAAACTCTATAGGAAACCTTTGTAAAGGAAGGCACTGGGCAACCATACAATGGGACCCCAGAGCCTCTCCTAATGGCTGGGGAAGTTATCCCGGGATTTGAGGTTTTTGCTGAATTTGTGAACAAAATCGGGGAAGCTGCTATTGAAAAGGCCCCTACTGAGGAGCTGGTACTGGCTGAAGAGGAGACTAAAGAGGATGAAGCTACTTCGGGGCAGAAGGGCGTTGATGATCAGAACAAAGACCTAGATTTTGAAACCTACATCCTCAATTCCATCATAGATACCTTTTATGATGACTTTGATGTCTCCCTAGCTTCTCTGTTTGAAACTGACGATCTTTTCTTTTTAAAAGTGAATGCAATGAAATCTGAATTTACTTATTTGTGCGATGTGTTTCCTAATAGTTATTCTATTTGTGATGATCATTTCATGCATATGTTTGACATTAATTCCACACAAACTGAATCATTTAATTTAGGCACAGACGATAATGCTAAAAATATACTGCTTGCTTTTGGTTTAACTCATGATGAGAGAGAAAAATTAGAAGAAATCTTAAAAAAGAGACAGAAAGTATTTGCTTGGGGTTATGAAGACATGCCCAGAATCGACAGGGAGATCTCAGAACACAGAATCCCCATATACCCTCACATAGCGTCAATAAAGCAGAAGCAAAGGAGGCTAAGGCCAGAATGGGCTCTTTTGGTTAAGAAAGAAGTTGAAAAGTAGCTGAAGGCAAAGTTTTTAGAAGTGGTAGAGGACACTCAGTGGTTAGCAAATATAGTCCCAATTCCTAAGAAGGATGGAAGGGTCAGAGTGTGTGTGGACTACCGAGATTTGAATAAAGCCTGCCCTAAGGATGATTTTCCCCTACCACATATTGACACATTGATTGATAGTGCGACTTCCAATGTAATGTACTCTTTTATGGATGGATTTTCAGGATACAATAAGATCATGATGGCAGTAATGGATAGATTGAAGACATCATTCATCACCGAATGGGGCGTGTACTGTTACCAAGTAATGCCCTTCAGGTTGAAGAATGCGGGGGCCACTTATCAGAGGATGGCGACTGCCTTGCTACACGACATGATCCATAAAGAGGTCGAGGTGTATGTGGATGATATGATGGTGAAGTCTACAACCAGGGAAGGGCATTTTGAAGCACTGGACAAGTTTTTGGCTAGAGCAAAAAAGTATAATCTCAGACTGAACCTGAAAAAGTGTGTTTTCGGGGTCATGTCTAGGAAACTATTGGGGCACATTGTCAGCTAGAGAGGAATAGAAGTGGACCCAGATAAGATCAGAGCAATCAAGGATATGCCCGCACCAAAGAATGAAAAAGAGGTCTGAGGGTTTCTAGGGCGCTTACAGTATATTAGCAGATTCATAGCCAAACTAACAGCCATTTGTGACCCTATCTTTAAGCTTCTGAGGAAAGACCAACCTGTTGTATAGAACGAGAAGTGTCAACAGGCTTTTGAAACCATCAAGGATTATCTAATGAATCCCCCTGTCTTACAACCGTCGAGACCAGGTAAAGTCTTAATCCTGTATCTGGTAATTGAAAAGGATGCAGTAGGGGTGATGCTAGCACATGAAGGTGAAAGGAAAACAGAGCATGTTGTATATTACCTAAGTAAGAAGCTTCTACCCTACGAAGCTACTTATAGTTTAGTAGAGAAAACTTGTCTAGAAGTGATTTGGGCAACGAGGAAACTCCAACACTACTTCTAGTCGTATAAGGTGCAAGCAGTTTCCAAACATGATCCCCTCCGGTACCTCCAACAAACCCCGTCTCTTACGGGAAAATTGGCTAGGTGGCTTGTTTTGCTCACAGAATTTGATATAGAGTATACGACCAAAAAGACAATAAAAGGGAGAGCAGTAGCAGACTTCTTGGCGCAAAGCCCAGTCGGGGACACCCAAGAGTGGAAGCTGGAGTTCCCTGACAAGCATTTAGGGGCGATAAAGATACAAGATTGGGAAATGTACTTTGACGAAGCTGTCAACAATAAGGGAACTAGGATAGGAGTAATTTTGGTTACGCCAGAAGGAGAAATGATCCCGATGGCAAAAAGGCTCGAATTTGAAGCAACCAATAACCAAGCAGAATATGAAGCCTGCATCTTTGGCTTAGAAGCATTGAGTAGTACAGGGGCGAAAAATGTCACTGTCTACGGGGATTCCATGATGGTTATAAAACAAGCCACCAAAAAATGAGAGATAAAAAAAGACTGATTATAGCTGTATTGGGAACACTTGACCACCATTTTGTGCTCTTTCACACAATGTAAATTCGTTTATTTGCCAAGGGAAGGAAATCAGGTAGCTGATGCCTTAGCCATACTGGCCTCTATGTGGGAAAGTGGGAAACAACCAGAGGCCAGACCCTTGATTCTCATAAAGTCTCGAGCCCCTAGTTATGAAGAGGTGAGAGTAATGCCAGTTAATGTCACTGAGAAACCTTGGTTCTATGATTTATAAAAGTATCTAGAAACTGGGCAATTCTCGGATGACGCTGATAAGAAAGAAAGGATATCCTTACAAATGTTATCTCGACAGTTCATAAGCCACGGGGGGATGTTATACAAAAGAATGCCAGTCGGGGTACACCTCAGATGCGTCGACAAGGATGAAGGTCAGAAGCTTATAGAAGCAATTCATGAAGGGGTGTGCGAACCACACATGAATGGGACCATCTTGGCAAAGAAAATAGCTCGCCATGGGTACTTTTGGCTCACCATGGAAGCGGATTGTGTTGGATTTGTGAAGAAATGTCATAATTGCCAAACATATGGTGATGTTAGCCACTTACCGTCTATGGAACTTCAATGAATGACGTCTCCTTGGCCGTTTGCTGTATGGGGGATTGACATCATAGGGGAGGTAAGACCAAAAGCAACTAATGGTCATCGTACATCATTGTGGCCATCGACTACTTCTCCAAGTGGGTTGAGGCTGAATCTTATGCTACCGTGGGGGCGAGGCAGATGTCGAGGTTCATCGAAAAGAACATAATCTGCAGGTATGGTCTACCACACCACATAGTCACAGACAATGGTATTCAATTTTGAGCAGAGACGACCACACTACTAAAGGACTATAAGATTGAGCACCACAAATCATCTCCATATAGGCCACAGGAAAATGGAGCGATGGAAGCGGCAAATAAGAATGTAAAAAAGATCTTGGCCAAGACGCTGGAAAATTATCGAGATTGGGCTGATTACTTGCAATTTGCATTGTGGGGGTACCGAACCACTGCTAGAACTTTGACAGGGGTCACTCCATACTCTTTAGTCTATGGGTGTGAGGCTATTTTACCAGTAGAGGTAGAGATAAGGTCATTGAGAGTCCTTCTGGAATCTAAACTCCCCGAGTATCAGTGGGTCGAAGGTCGGTTGGCTCAGTTGACACTGCTGGACGAAAAGAGGATGAAGGCTATATATCATTCTCAGCTGTATCAGAGAAGGATAGCCCGTGCCTACAATAAGAAGATTAAGCCAGGCAAGATTCGAGAGGGGGATCTGGTGTTGAAACTTACAAGATTAGTCATGATCGATCCTCGAGGAAAGTTTAAGCCCAACTGGGAGGGACCGTATCTAGTAAAGAAGCTATTTTCAAAGGGCGCTACCATTTTGTATGACATGGAGGGAAACAAGTTCAAGGAACCTATCCACCTAGACAAAGTTAAGAAATACTTTTTGTAAAAAGTCTCGCTAGGGAGAAAACCTCGAAAAGAGGCTGTCTAGGTAAAAGTTAGAGACTAAAAAGAAAAAAAGAGAGTCTTGCTAGACTGAAAACCTTGAAAGAGGCGGTTTAGGCAAAAGTTAAGGACATATAAAAGGGGAGAGAGAGGCACAAAATGGTTAGTTGGAAAACTTACAAGGGCAAGCCAACTAATAACATGAGATGTACTAGAAGCGAAATGTATATACATTTTGTGCTTAAATGAAATGAAATAGATTGCTTTAATTGTCGTTAAACATTGTATAATGTGTCCATTACAAGCCATTTAACTAGTACAAAAGGGAAATTACGTCTAACAAAAAGGAAAACGATGACTTTATTCTATGAGCTAGTTTTGTCTTCTCTTCTTTTGTTGCCTACCTTGTGAACTTAACATCTGTAATTCTCTTGTCTTTTTATATTTAATAAACTCATCTCTTTCTATCTGTTGTAAGCAAACCCACGCTTTGTAATGATCATCGGTGGTCTGGTCACCGTTATAGCTTAAGTTTCTTTTGATGGCTCTTTGAGGCCAAGTTGCCACTAGGTGGTCCAAAAAATTCTGAGAAAGCGGCCCTGGCTCGAATTCGTGAATAGGCTCCATAATCAGTTGTTTATGACCATATTGGCGATAGAGGCGGGCTAGATTGTAGAAAGTGGCAAAATGGAGACCGACAATCAGGACACAATATGTATAAGATCGGAGGGTCACATGCTGCAAACCCCACCAGGGACACATCCAGTGAATCAATGTATCAGGGAATGTTGATAGCCAGTCGTGAATGTCTGCAGGGATGGGATGTAGTTTCCTTGTTCAATAATGCTTGGCTTGATAACCCTTAATGTCTTGGGGAGGTTCGATCAAGCCCAGCTTTTCATAAAGCCACATCTGCAGGACTACAAATGTTTAGATATAGGCAGTATTGGCAGTTGAAAGAAAAAGGGGGTAACGGGAAACTTACCTCTAGCAAAAAGGGGCTTCCAGAGAATCGTCATGTCCTTGTGAAGTCATCCAATCCAATGATGGTTTCTGCTAAGATGAGAGGGAAGGGATTGAGCCTTGACTCCACTTGGTCGAGGATGGAGAGGATCTTTATATCGTAATGCCCTGAGGGGGAAACCAGCAAAAATTGAGCATACAAATAGAGGGCTAACATGCGGGGCCAATAAGTTTCCCCTTTGTCCATGATCATGATGACTTCAAGGAGGGACTCCAATTTGACTCCTAAGTCAGAGATATAGTGGAAGGAAGACCGAGGTGAAAGATTGAACATCCGCGCCATTTGTTATTGTATGGAATGAGAATCTGGGTTTTCAAGAGCAGGAATTACAAGTTGGCAAGTGAAATCTGTATGATGACCAAGAATTGCCTCGAATTCCTCTGGTAGGGGGCATATTTCTATCATGTTGAGCCAAAAAACGTGTTTCTGGGGATCCCAAAATTGAACCATGGCATGGAGAAAAGGGTAATTAATTCTCCTAGTATGGAGTGATTTGAAGACCGTGAGATGAAATGGCTCTAGCCCGACCCAGGATTTATTGTCCAAACCTTTCAAAATTGACTGTAGGGACCTCAGACTTTGTTCTGTCATGTTTGTGGCTTTTCAGAGACACTTAGAGGGAGAAACGAAAAGGGAAGGATGAAGGGGATTTGAGAATTAGGTCAAACACAGGAATGTGGGTTTTATAGGGGCAGGACCGCCTGCTGCTGAGGTGGTCGCCTCATTGATGAGGCGATCACCTCATCAATGAGGCACCGCCTCAACAGCAAGAGGCGATCGCCTCTTCACCAGGGTTCAATGAGGCGATCGCCTCATCAGCAGTACGGGCCAATTGCATTTCTTTGAGTCACACAGTCTAAACATGTGTCGTTAGAATATAGTGGGACAATTACACATGCAAACATTGAAATCAACTCACATGTGAAGAAATGAGAAAAGCAAAATAAGTGGATTTAATCGAGGAAAATGTTGAATTCTGCAAGCATTCTGTTCATAGAAATCAAAAACTGGAATTTTATGTTCACTACTCAGAGACTACATAAATTTTAACCCTGGAACGTCAAGCATCTGATCCCGTACCCTCAGGGTCGCCTTCTCCCCCGGCGCCGCTGCCGCTTCTATCTTTATCCTTGTCATCCTCATCAATTTAAAATACGTCAATCTGATGCTCGAGGGTGGCGATCCTCACCCTGCTAGCCTCATCCATATCCTATTCGGACAAATCACAGGTTAGTAAACCATGCAAGCATGCATACATGTAGAAAATAATGAAATTCTTACCCTTCACTGCTGGGTGACCTCTAACATATAGTCTCTCTGGGCCTCTATCATGCGATACATATATAGCCCTGCTCCAGCGGAATCTGCATTATCAAAATAAATGTTGGAACTAACATTTGGTTTGAGAATTATAGTGAAAGCAGGTCAGGAAAAGAGCATACGTGAGTAGCACCACCAGGGATGCATGCAGGGGTCAGGTCCTCGTCAAGGCCAGGAACTGGCGCGATAACTCTCCAGGGGGAACCCAACATCAAGCTAGAGGGTCGGGGACTTAGATGAAACTGCCTGAGACAAACTTAGAACCGGGGGCAGCAGTCAGCCTGGCTTCCTCACCGGGAGTGAAAGTCTCCTCTCTGCCTGGATCCCATCGACACCTCAAGGGCTCCCTCTCTTGCACTCGGGAGCGCAACCTGAAGACAAAAATAGGAGGAACATGCTAAGAATCCAGTGAATTTGCAAAGAAAATGGGGACTTGCAAGGATTTACCTGAGAAGTAGAAGCGGCCTGGAAGGGGACCGTCAGTAGAAGGTGGGTGTGGATGAACTCTACATACCGGCTCTTCACGCGAACTGTGTGGTCCACAATTGGTGAGCCCACAACAGCCTGAGCGAGGTCATCGCCCTCCGGCTCATGAGCCTAAAGTATACTGTCAGGAGGGGACCTGGGGACCCGCCTAGCCCTAATGCGTACCTTCCAATTCAGGACCTGCTCTCCCAAGTACCAAGCTCGAAACCCAGGGCCACAAAGGAGTACCCTCTTTCGGGTTAAAGGCCTGGAGCGAGTCATCTCGATGGTCCAAGTGTCCTCGGACCCCCATAAGTCGTTTCAAATCTATAGGAAAAGAGAGATGTCAATATGTAGGTAAATTGAATGCAAATAATTTACTAATAAGTAGGTTTGTGCTTTGCAGGTACCGCATCCTGTGTCAGCGAGTTCAAGTGCTGCTTGTGGATGTGAACTCGTGCGAGGTGCCTCTTCACAACGCGGCTGGCGCCCCATCTACCAAGGGCAGGGAAATGGTCTCCCACTCAGGTAACGCCCACAAGCAACTCTAGCTCTAGAGCCCAAACCTGAAAAATAGAACGAGAGAAGTTGAGAAGACTAATGTAAGTAATGGGGGTCAGAACAAGATAGAGGAAAAAAAGGGATTATGGCATACCAGAACAGTATGCCAAAAGCCGCAAAACCTCCTAGCCCCTCAGACCACCTTGTCCATGCTCCGGTACAAGTACACCAGGGCACAACTACCCCAATCGAATGTGGGAATCTAGTCAAGATCCTGAAGGATCGATAAGAACATCAGATCGATAGAGTTGGCGGTGTTGGCAAACAGGGTGGTACCGAGCAGGTAGAGCAAGAAAGCCCTCACCACATGGTCAATCTCAAGGGGAGAGATCATCACTGCGGCCTGATCTCAAGTGTAGAAACTCCTGATCGAGTCCAACTTAAGGGTATAAGTCCCCTTCATGTCAGGAGTCATCCCTAAAAGTCACTCGATATATGCAGCCTTATCCGGAGACAGTTGATGTAGACTCGCATCAAAGGGAACAGGATCCCCGGCGTAGGCAATCCCCGTGATGGCAGCAAATGATACCAGGTCTAGAGTAAGCTCACCAAATGGGAGGTGGAAGGTGTGGGTCATATCAAACCACCTCTCCATCAGGGCATGCAATGGCTGGTAGTCCGTGCACCCTTGCTCGGATGGAAGTGAGAGTACGAAGTCCTCGAACCCCATCTCTTGAATTTGGTCCCTCTGCTTATCAGTCAAGTCACTGAAAAAGACCCGGTCTCCATGGAAATTCCCAGCACCCTTGAAAGTCTAAGCATCATGCTGCAAATAAAGAGATAGGGAAGTAAAATTTATGCATTTTGCGATCTCAGGGAGAATTTCAGAATGGATGTACATGTAAATGGTGAAGTTCCTCTCTGTTGATAAAGCGATTGCCTCACCTTAGAGGCGATCGCCTCATCACAGAGGTGATCGCCTTATTGAAGAGGCGATCGGCTTCTGTGAAGGGGCAACAGGAAATCGCCTCTTCATAGAAGCTCATTGTCTCATCAATAAGGCGATCGCCTCATCAATGAGACGATCGCCTCATCGAAGAGGTGATCGCCTCTGTAAGGTGCAGACGGGAACAATGTTCAATTTTTGACACAATAAAGCACAAATTCCATATTTTATTTGGTTAAATAAATGTTCTAGAATGATAATTATGCAAGATTAACCCCTAACCCAATGAAATTTTGCAGGAAATTTTAGGGTGCTAACCTCTCCGGATGCGGAAGAGCAGATGTGAGACCCTAGGTTTGCCAGAAGCAGAATCGAGTCTCCACGGGTGAGTCCCAGACTCCTAGAAGCACTAATGAGAGGCGGAATATGATCCCACTGAGGTATAGAGGGTGTTCTATCATTCTCCATCGACTGAAAAGTGGGGAGAGATACAGAGAGTACAAGAAGTATAAGAAAATAGAAGAAAAGAAAAGGTGATAAAAATAGAAGGGAGAAAGGACAAAAGGAAAAGAGTCATTTTTATAGTAAGCAAAAATATAGGGTTTTCCCCTAAAAAAATAAAAAAAAATGAAAAATGAAAAGTGATGAATGGAAAATGATGGCTATTGTCGCATACTAGGAGGACGCAACTCAAAGTATGGATTTTCGAAATGAAGTTTCTAGAAGACAGGGCTGTTTGGGTTTGGATCCCCGAAGCTCAAAGGATAGGGCTATTCGGGCTTGAATCCCCGAAGCTCAAGGATAGGGCTGTTCGGGTTTGAATCCCCAAAGCCCAAAGACAGGGTTGTTCGGGTTTGGATCCCCGAAGCTCAGAGGATAGGGCTGTTCGGGTTTGAACCCTCAAAGCTCAAGGATAGGGCTATTCGGGTTTGAATCCCCAAAGCTCAAAGACAGGGCTGTTCGGGTTTGGATCCTCGAAGCTCAGAGGATAGGGCTGTTTGGGTTTGAATCCCTGAAGCTCAAGGATAGGGCTATTCGAATTTGAATCCCCGGGGCTCAAAGGATCGAGATGACTGTTCGGGTAGTATCCCCGAAGTCGAAAGCGAAGGACAACTGGGCCAAGAAAACCCGGAAGTCTGTGTCCCCAGAGGAGTGATAATCAGACCAAGAAAATCTGAAAACCATATCCCCAGTGATGATCGGGCCAAGAAAACCTGAGAGTCATGTTTCGTGTGTTGTGATGATCGGGTCAGGAAAACCCGAGAATTATGTTTTAGGTGATTGATAGTTGGGCCAGGAAAACCCATAAGTCTATGTCCCCAGTGAAACGGTAATCGGGCCAGGAAAACTCGAGGTTAACAGTCTTTGAATACTTTATCGAATATTAATGAGTGGCTGATCGGACCAGGAAAACTTGAGAGTCATGTTTCGTGTGTTATGATGATCGGGCCAGGAAAACTTGAGAATAATGTTTCAGGTGATTGATGGTTGGGCCAGGAAAACCCATAAGTCTATGTCCCCAGTGAAATGGTAATCGGGCCAGGAAAACCCGAGGTTAACAGTCTTTGAATATTTTATCGAATATTAATGAGTGGCTGATCGAACCAGGAAAACCCGAGGATCACGGT
The DNA here is from genome assembly GCA_947683625.1 of Mallotus nudiflorus. Taxonomy (NCBI): domain Eukaryota; kingdom Viridiplantae; phylum Streptophyta; class Magnoliopsida; order Malpighiales; family Euphorbiaceae; genus Mallotus; species Mallotus nudiflorus. Next base: position 1,278,704 of record CANTUR010000241.1, read on the forward strand.
CACATTTCAGAATTGAAGGATTCATCTCTCGGGTGAAACCCGAGAGTCAGGTATATTTCTTATCTTATTGTTTGTTTGTTGTTGTGCATGTGATTTTTCAAAAAATTATCATTGCATGCATTTATTTTTTCCAAAAATCAGGGAGCAAGCTGTAGACACCCGGTTCGGTCGGCCAGTGTTAGGGGACGAATTAGGGGTGCTCGGTTTGATTGGCCCGTTGTCAAGCCCAATGATGAGAATGTGAAACTTGGACATGAGGACGAAGCCTGAATCTCTAAGTGGAAAGTGGACTTGAAAACCCAAAAGCCTGCAAAACCTAAAGCCGAGCCCAATTATCCAAATTCAGCCTGAGCCCACTTGGCCTAGCGCAGGCCCGGGCCCAAGAGGCATCGCCTCATTAATGAGGTGCTGCCTCTATGACAGCCCACTTGTAGCTGTAATCATGACAATCAAGTGGTGTGGGCCCCACTCTTCAGACTTTCTTCTTGCGTGAGGAAAAGACTTTTGGGAAAGGAAAAAAGGCTAGGAGAGCTCATGATGGGCTAGGAGGCTTAGGGGGATGGGAAAGCTAAGGGATAAAAGGAAAAAGAGAGAGAAAAAAAAAGAAAAAAGAAGAAAAAAAGAGGGGGGGGGGGGGAGCTTTGAAAAAAAGAAAAAAGAAAAAAAAAAGGAGAAGGAAGAAAACATCCTGAAGAAGGGGAGGAAGGTTGAAGAAGAGGAGGTCCACTTTCCCACAAGAGAAGAGGGAAGAAACTTGTGTCAAGGAGAGATACTACATCCTAGCAAGGATCTCAATCAAAGTAGCTCTGAGGGCCTCTCATTCTGGTATAAAACCTGCACTTAAACTTGATATGTTCATCATTTTGTGTATTCTTGCTTATGTGTAACTGGGCTATTAGTACATTTTAGGTTTATCTCTAGTGTGTCATGCTTGATATCTCATTTCATTAATGGACCTTTGAATATTTTTACATGTAGTCGTAGTATGATGAGTGTAGAGTGTGTATATGCATATTTTGGTTACTTAGAGTAGAAGTCTGCACGTCTTGGGAGTCACAGAGGCGTCACCTCATCTCAATGAGACGATCGCCTCATCAATGAGATGATCGCCTCATCAATGAGACGATCGCCTCATCAATGAGACGATTGCCCCATTGACAGGCCCTTAGGGAGCTTATCTTTTGTATGTGTGTTACCTGTTTTGTCTCGGGTTTGTAAGAGCCTTGTTGATGAGGCATCGCCTCTTTAATGAGGCAATCGCCTTATCTCAATGAGGCGACCGCCTCATTGGCAGGGTTAACCCGTTTCCTGCTTCGTTTTGTTGTTTATTTGTTGTGACGCCTGCTTTAATACGTCCCCTTTTGACCTTAAATATGTCTATATGATTGCATGATGGTGATTATCTTGATTATTTGATGTTTTCTCTAGTTTATAATGTGAAAACCTCTTTGTGAATATCGTTACATGTGATTTCATCTTTGTTGTAAAAAGAAGGGCTAACCGCGTGTTATTCACAGGAATTACTTGATAATTTCTGTCATCAAGTAATCATTTTTGCTATTTATCCTTTGTATATTGTCGTCTTTATGTTATTTTAATAGTTTATTTTCGATATATGTTTGGTTTATTTTCTGTATATTATTTCGTTTATTTAGTTAAAAAGCATTGTAATCCTTAATCTCTTCCCTCTATTTAATTTTGAATGTATGGTTGTAAATTATTATTTATTTTATTTACTGCGTTTTTTGAATGTTGAGACTTAAAGGCATGAAATTGGACTAATGTGCAAACTCGAACTTAATTATAAAATTTGGCAATTATCCGAAGGCAATTTCATTACGTGTGGTAAATGAGGAAATAATTAAATGGTAATAAAATGCAAAACACAAACGGAGGCCAACGCAAGGTTAGGTGAACATTCAAATGCTCATATCCAATTTTCGAACCCGATATCTGATGACGGCTTCTGGGAACCTCTGTGGGATCCAGTTGCTGTACAGTGTGTCCCGACTTTTATCCGGATGGCAACTCCATCTCCGAATAGGTCCAAGATCTATATCGTATTTTCTAGTGGACCTCTAGCCCACACAGTACTGTGATCGTCAAACACTTGAATATACGTTAAACCCCACCACCTACACTGTAAAAAATAAATATGGTTATTTGTCGGTAGTTAAATTATATATGTATTTCTGGTAATAATTAATGGTGATTCTTATAAAATATATACGTCCGAGTAAACGACAGATGCTTAAAAAATGATTTTAAAAATTTTATTCGTTCAGAAAAGATTTTTTTTCTTTTTTTCTTTATACACATCATACGATGTGGACAATATCTTTTTTCTTTGGGCCTTTCTTATACACATCATACTATGTGAGCAATGCTTTTTATATATTTTGGAGTAAGATCTAGATGTGTCTTGAACCAATAATTATTGATTATTGCAAGGCAATAATTCATAGTTTTAAAGGCAAAGAGACAAAGTTGCACATTGGTCACTAGTTCGTTATGCACAGAGTACAAACGTATGTAAACAGAAAGATTGATCATTGAAATTTGTACATAAAAATTCATTAAGACAACATATAAATATTATTTTTGGTTCCTTAAACATCATATGTACAAACAACTAGTGATCATCTCTTATCCTTTGATCATCTGTGGCATTAGTCCCATCTCCTTTACACGGACCATAGCTCTTGCTACAAGCAAGGTAATATACAAAGTTAAGCAAGCTCAAACCAACAAGAAGCCAGTAATAGTAATCATAATGAGCCTTGTTAATGTTGCTTGACACCCAACTCTCTTCTCCTTCGATTTTTCTTATATTATCAACACAAGTCATTATAAAACTTGATAACAGGTTTGAAGCAGACAATCCCATTTCAAAGAGAGTTGCAGCTATGCTTGACATGCATTTGGGCAACTCGGAGTAGTAGAATTCATTCTGTGAAATTACATTGAATGCCTCTGCCAATCCGTTCAACACATAGGGTATCAATAACCACATTGCGGACATGCGCACTACAGCATTCGGGTCGTCTGAAAATCCGTCTCTGATTGCAATTGCACGACGAATTCTCTCTATGATTGCAAAAGATGAGAGGGATGCACATGAGAAAAGAATCCCAATTCCCATTCTTTGTTTCAATCGGAGACGAAAATTTTTTCCCTTTAGTTTGGATGCCAGAGGGATAATTATACGGTCGTAAAGACTAACCCATATTATTAGAGAACCAAGAGTGAAAACAGTGAAAGAGCCTGCAGGAATTTGGAAACCTGAAGTGATGTGTCTGTCCATTGTGGATGCCTGGAGTACTGGAACGCTTTGGCATATCGCCAAGAACATTACCATTCCTGTCGACCATATCGGCATTATCCCGATCAGTGCCTTTAGCTCTTCTACTTCCTCTACCGTACAAAGATTCCAGGGATCTGATGCTTTTCCCTCTGGTGTCAGGTCTTCTTCAGGATTTTTTATGATGCAAGCTTTGTTTAGAAACCTGACACACATAATGTATAAGAAATCCTTTCAGGAGTCATAAAAATCAAATCTTTGGTGTCAATATGCTAACGGCAAACACAACATAACGCATTGTTGTTAGTGCTAAAATCTTAACGGGTATTCGAGTACTAAGCTAATGGTGTCGATTAATTGCCCTGAAACACAATAGTAGCATGAAAATACCTCAATTTTTCACTTGGAGCAAGAAGCATTGAATCCTCTCTATTATAATATTCTCCATTAGTGCCTCGAGAGGGTAAAGGAATGCTTCGATTGTTATAAGCAGCTACTAAAACTTGAGCAAAACTAGTAAGCAAACTTGCCTTCGGTTCAGACTTGACATAAAGTGGAGAAGCCAAGAAAAAAGAAAAAGCAGACATGATCATGAGCATTACAGGAACTCCGAGACCGACCCTCCAACCCATTCGATCTTGTATATACACCACAAAAGTGATTGCAACAACTATCGAAACCGATACTGTTGCGTAGTACCAGGTGATGAACCTCTCCAAGGTTCTTGCATTTTGAAGGTTCTCCCTTTTATTGCCTATAGCTAGCTGATCAGCACCAAAGGCTAAAGAAGATGACCTTACCCCACCAGCACCAATTGACATGAGCCCAAATGATGAATATAGAAGCAGAAGCTGTAATGTTGTGGCAGATTGGCATTGGTAATCATTAGATTGAACACAAGGAGATGGCCTTGCTTCTGGGATTATAGTTGTCAACCATAGTAGAGTCGTTCCCTGTGCCATGAATATTAAACAAAAATGTAACTAAACTAAAGATGTATTAATTATCTCAGTTGGACCTTTAATTAAGTCTAGTATAGGCTCTTAAATTAAAATCGTTGCTAATGTAATGCCCACTAATAAGTCTAATACACAAGGTATCTTCAGTCGCAGAGTGCAAACGAAAAATTACTGACGTATACAATATATTATAAGGACATTTGCGGTTGAAAAAAAAAATATTGCTAATGAAATATGCCCACTAATAAAAGATTCCTGCAATAATTGAGTTTATATAGCACAATCGTATAGTATTTTCATCAATCATTATTTATGTGAAAGCTATTGACAATAATTTACTTTTAATTTCTTCCATAATTTCCCACATCTACAATGCCCCGCCATGGATAATTATTCTATCATTGACAAAGGAAATTAATAATTAATGGTTGCTTTAACTTAACAGTTTGAATTTTTCTGATTAGACCAGTTTAGTTGGCCGTCCAATTCAGTGAAGGAGGTCGCTTAACTTAATTAAATAATAAATACCCTAAGCTTTTAAAAAGAAACTGAAAATTTTTAAATGAGAAAAAAGTCAAAAAAAAAAAAAAAAATACAAAAAAAATTCAGTTCTTTGAAATGATCAATTTTTTTATTTTTGCACTTTGAAATCAAACCGAATTGAGCCAATTAACTAATTCAATTTAATTTTCGATTAATTAAAATTTCAAAATATTAAAAGAATTAGCTTGAATCTAAAAATTCATAGATCAAACTACAAAACTTCCAAACCAAACCTTATCTGCTTTATTTAATTTCTGCTCACCTCTAGCTACTGTATACCACCCTATTTTGATTGAGAGTTGTGACTAGGAAAAGCATCTTCAACAAAAACTCATTTTGGCAATTTTTTTTTTGGTCGAAACTCTTTTTGTCAATTTTGGATATCTATTACATTCAATTATTAATAACGCCGCAATTATGAAAAATCACATTTAATATACATGTCCCTCTAATTATATTATATTTAATTACAGTTTAAATACACTTACAGTTTTTTTTTAAAATATATATTGAATATTTAAATTTAAAATTAAAAATGAATTTTATAAAATTTTTATTTAAATCACATACACTTATTTAAATTCATAAATAAATTTATAAAATTTATTTAAATCAAATAAATCCTTGTATATTCAGTAAATTTTAAATATTAATATTTTTTTTTAAAAAAAAGAACCATATTGGGTGCTTGTAATTTGGAAGGTTTTATCATAGTTTTGCTTACTTACGAAAGGTTTTATTATTATAGGCTGGCCTGTCACTAACCCAACCAAAAAATAACAATTAAAATATTCAGAATAAAAAAAATATAGTGTAGGAATAATTTCCTTTATTTCTTTTTTATTTTATTTTTTTAACTCGTTGCTATCTTGGAACTCCCTTCATGGACAAGATTCCTTTTTCCTTTTTCTAAATTATCTTATGCGTTACGTTATCTTATGCTGTTTTTGAGGTAAATTTTTTATTTGTATTAAATATATGTAATATATAAAAAATCGATATTTTTGAGGAAATTTAAAAAATATATATTATTGATGTAATATTTTATATGTAAATAAAAAATTTTAAAATTTAACCATTTAGAGTTGACTTGAAAACTTTTTTTTAATTGCTTGCACGGAATATATTCAAAAAAGAAAATAAAAATTTTACAGAGGTTAACTTTTATGTAATTTTATATAGTTTATATATTTTATTTAAAATATTAGTATTTAAAATTTATTAAATTTTAATTAATTTAATTTAATTTCAATAAAATTATAAAATGATAAAAATTTAGTAACAAGACTATGTATGAATTAATCAAATAATTTATATTTAAGTAATAAGAATATAACGGAGTATGGTGGAGAAAACCTGTAAAAAATTTTCAAAATAAATTCAGTTTTAGAACACTGTATATGGTAGCTACAAACAAACAAAAATGGTTTTGAAGTGAAAAAAAAAAAAAAACAAAGTTTATAATTACCAGAAGGCTAGCTACAGATCCAAAACCAATCATCCAAAACTGACCCATGTAAGAATCAGCAATGAAAGCTCCAAGAATTGGCATGAAATTGGTAGCAGATGACCAGAAAAAGATTACGTTGGCTCCTTTGGCTGCATCCATCCTGTACTCTCTGGTTAAGTATAATATCATATTTGGTATCAGCCCATAACTTGCCACCTTCTCAAACGCCGAATTTGCTGTAACCAAAACAAATAAAAAATCCAAGAAAAGATCATTATCATCTCCATAAATTACCCAGCAGTTATATCAATCTGATAATATTTCTTAAATTCACTGCACTGAAAAAAGAAAAAACAGACTAATATATATATATATATATATATATATACATGTGAGCGTGAGTGTACCTACGATGAAAGGCAAAGCTCCGAATCCACCCTTCTTAGAGTTGTTGGTGGAGATGAGAGGCTCTGAAACCATTGCCTTGGTTTCTGATTTTGGATAAATTTCCATGTTGATGCTGCTATGGATGTTTTTTTTTTTTGAGAGAGAGACTGTGTCCGAGTGAGAGTGGGAGTGGGAGTTGGTGGCTGAGAAGATGGCATCGGTGGTGGATGCGACATGATACATGATGAGGCGGACGTATTCATTCTGCTGAATTTATAGCACCAATACTGTCCTGTAATAGACTTATAGTTGGATGGGTTGCAGTTGGATGGACTTACAGTTGGATAGAATTATGGTTGGGTGAATTACATATAAAGTGTAAATCTATGGAATAATTATAAATTTGATATTTAAATTTTTCAGTTTTTTCTATTTAAATATCTAATTTTTTTTAATTAAGTGTCTAAATTAAAAAAAAAATATATTAATGTAATATTTCTGACTAATTTAATATTAACTGAGTGTTAAGTCAGATCAAACTGGATTTATTTTTATCTAAATTAGTAGTTATGTTATGTGCTACATGTGTTGCATTATTTAAAGAATAAAAATATTTTTAATGTCTCATTAAATATTATGAATTAATAAAAATAATTTCAATATTAACTTCTGCCGTAAACATAAAAAGTAATTGAATAAAAGTGATTTTGTCTTTTAAATAATGGAACATATATATAAAATAATATGATTAATAACTGAGATAAAAGTAAATTTAGTTTGTTCTTATTGAACACCCAATCAGCATCAAATTTGCTGGAGATATTATATTTGTATGTTTTTTTAAAGTTCAGATAATTATTACAAAAAAAAAAATAGATATTCAAAAAAAAAAAACTAAAAAGTTTAAACATTAATTTAATAATTTTTCCTAAATCTATATTTATTGTTCATTGCTGGAGAGTATTCCCAACTTTTGATGTATTTGAAGAATTAATTAATAAAAATTAAATATTTCATTAAAATAATAAAAATTAAAATTTAATAGTACATAAATTAATACTAAATAATTTGATACTATTAATTTAACCTTCCAATTCATTAAAATTCAACATCATTATAAAATTTCTCTCCCTTTATTGATCATGTTCTCACTACATCTTGAATATATTTAACAACATATGATAAAATATTTTTCTTGTTTTGTCTTTTATTCATTAAATGAAATAATTAAAATTGTTGAAAACTCATACATATAATTTTTACTTTTTTATTTTTAATTTTTAGCTTATATGATGGGTAGGTGTTACCATATTCAGCATGAATAAGCAACCTGCCGGTGTGTCATCACATAAATGGGCAAGATATTTTATAATATATGTGAGTTTTTTCAACTATAGAATTTCTTTTTCAACTCCTTTGAGAGCTACCCAACAACACAAATTACGTATGTTTATATCAAAATAAAAAGAAAAATTATTTATTGGTTAATTAAATGATAAGTTGACTTTGTGAGAAGTTATGTTTGGTCAATCTCAATTTCATTAATTATATTAAGAGAGTTAATTATATATATCTAAAGTTGAAAACAAAATAAGTCAAACAAAAGTTGTAAACGAAATCAACTGCTTGCAAGCATTTGTTTGAAGGTTAATTTGACAAAATTTATATATTAAAATTTGTTTAATAGACAATTCGAGTTCAAACTATGTAAAATTTAATTTGTAAAATTTACAAACAAATTTAAACAAAAATTTGCAAGCCAATTCGTATTTTTAAAATATTAATATTTTAAGTTTGAATATATAATATATAAATTTTTATTTATAATAAACATAAAAATATTTTTAAAATATACTATTACAATAAAATCATATTTTATAATAATTACTTTTAAATTTTTTTATAGTTTGTATTTTTAATTTTTTTTAATTTATTTAAATTCATAAATAGTTCATGAACATCAAATGATATAATAAATTCGGTTCAATTAATTAAAACTCAGTTAAATTCGGTTTAGCTTGCACTCATTATGTTAAAGCAACAAAAAGAATAGTCACCTTTTTTACTAACTAAAATTTAAATTTTTTAACATATATTATTAAAATTATTCTAAAAAAAATAATTTTAGTGTGTACATATAATTTTAAAAAAATCTTATTATTAAAAAAGTAATTCCATTATTTAAAATATAATTGCCCATCTTATAAAATTTAAATTTTATTTTTATAACAAGTATCATGGATTTTTTTAAAGGAGCGGTCTTGCTTATATGAGATTTTTTAATACTAATTATCTAATGTATGGTTGTAAAGGTTAGTTTTATTGTTTGTATAGAATTTTTTTTTGGTAATAACTGAGAATATATAACCAGAAGAAGGAAATATAGATTTACAAGGAATAGCCATTTTTTTTCTTTTAAGCTAACTAGGTTTGGACTGACGTACAATTCACGTAGCGAAAAAAAATATTTTTAATGTTTTTACATTATAAGATGTATAGATTATTATAATATGAACAGAATAAATTATTAATAATATATAATATGTATTATTAATAATAATTCACGTAAAATATATACAACATTTTAAGAGTTATTATACTAATATGAGTATAATTGTTTAAAAGTATTCATGTATTTTTAAACTTTATGTATGAAAAAATTAATTATACAATATAATTATAGAATATTATAAGAAATTAATATTATATTTAAAAGAGTAATATTATTTTATCTATTGTATAATTAAAATAAATTTATAAATTTGTGATAATATTATTTCCCTAAACATTAAAATACATTAATTTAATTATTAAATTTTTAAAGTAAAATAGTATTTACATAATTAATAATTAAAAATATTATTAAAATTAAATACACATTAATATATCTATTAAAAATTTTATTAATATTATATTACTTATTAATTTTTAAACACATGAATTTAAATTTAATACATACATCAATACTTTCAACCTCTAATAAATATTATTAATATATACAAGGACATGTATTAAATTTTAATAATATATTTGATTATAAAAAACAATTTATTAATTAGATTGATATATTTTAGCATTAAATGAATGACATATTTTAAAAAAAATTATATCTAAATATTATAATAAATTACTAACTTTTATATATTTAATAGTAAAATATAATATATTTAGCAAAAATATTATTGTCATAATTAAATATTTGGGATAAATTTATATTTAGTCTTTTATGCAAATAATAAGTTAATGTGGCAATAGAGTCTATGTCAATAGTACAACTCAAGATGCCACATTAGCTCATGAATATTCAATTTTGACCAAAGTCATTGGTGGGTTATATTTACAAATAAATTATTAAAATTAGATGTTTATATTAAAATTAAGAGTGTGTTTAATTTAAATGAATTTCACAAAATTTTATAAAATTTATTTGCAAATTCAAATAATTGTATTTAGTTTAAATGAAAATTTTATAAAATTTATTTCTAATTGTAACTTTTTAATTTTATGAGATTGTTTAACACTAAATTCATTTTTATTGCTAGTGAAAGAGTAGTTAAATAATAACTCATTTTCAAAGACATTATGAGGTGTAAAGTCTGATACTTGTCCCTATTGTGCAGTCAATTTAAAATGGAAAACTGTCCCTATTGTGCAATTCATCAAAGTTTAGGTAATATAATTTCTTTATTAATAAAAAAATTATTTTTATTGTAAAAAATGTGTTTGATGTTTATTTAAAATTCATTAATGAAGACGAAATAAATTCCATTATTTCCTTAATGGAATTGAGTTGAAAAAGTTCATTCTTTTTACACCAATAAGCCAAACAATAACAACTAGCAATCATCTCTTATCTTCTGATCATCTGTGGGATTCCCATCTCCTTTACATGGACCATAACTCTTGCTACAAGCAAGATAATATACAAAATTAAGCAAGCTCAAAACAACAAGAAGCCAGTAATAGTAATCATAATGAGCCTTGTTAATGTTGCTTGACACCCAACTCTCCTCTCCTCCGCTTTTACTTATATTATCAACACAAGTCATTATAAAACTTGATAACAGGTTTGCAGCAGACAATCCCATCTCAAAAAGAGTTGCAGCTATGCTCGACATGCATTTGGGCAACTCGGTGTAGTAAAATTCATTCTGTCCAACTACATTGAATGCCTCCGCCAATCCATTCAACACATAGGGTATCAATAACCACATTGCAGACATGTGCACTACAGCATTCGGGTCGTCTGAAAATCCTTCTCTGATTGCAACTGCGCGACGAATTCTCTCTATGATTGCAAAAGCTGAGAAGGATGCACATGAGAAAAGAATCCCAATTCCCATTCTTTGTTTCAATCGGAGACGAACATGTTTTCCCTTTAGTTTGGACGCTAGAGGGATAATTATACGGTCGTAAAGACTAACCCATGTTATTAGAGAAATAACAGAGAAAGCAATGAAAGAGCCTGCAGGAAATTCGAAACCTGAAGTAATGTGTCTGTCCATTGTGGACGCCTGGAGTACTGGAAAGCTTTGGCATATCGCCAAGGACATCACCATTCCTGTCGACCATATTGGCACTATCCTGATTAGTGCCTTTAGCTCTTCTACTTGCTCAACTGTACAAAGATTCCAGGGATCTGATGCTTTTCCATGTGGTGTCAGGTCTTTTTGAGAATCTTTTATAATGCAAGCTTTGTTTAGGAACCTGACACGAAGGAAATGTTTTCAGATGTCATAAAATCAAATCTTTGGTGTAGACATGGACATGGAAAAGTAATTACTAAAATCTTGGCGTGTTCCTACTAGTTAGTTTAAAACACAATGACGGCATGAAAATACCTCAATTTTTCGCTTGGAGCAAGAAGCAATGTACTCTCTCTACTATAATAATCTCCATTAGTGCCATGAGAGGGTAAAGGAACGTTTCGATTGTTATAAGAGGCCACTAAAACTTGAGAAAAACTAGTAAACAAACTTGCCTTCGGTTCAGATTTGACATAAAATGGAGAAGCCAAGAAAAAAGAAAATGCAGACATGATCATGAGCACCACAGGAACTCCGAGACCGACCGTCCAACCCAGTTCATCTTGAATATACACAACAAAAGTGATTGCAATGACTATGGAAACCGATACTATAGCGTAGTACCAAGTGATGAACCTCTCCAAGGTTCTTGCATTTTTAAGGTTCTCTCCTTTGATGCTTATGGCTACCTGATCAGCACCAAAGGCTAAAGACGATGACCTTACCCCACCAGCGCCAATTGACATGAGCCCAAATGATGAATATAGAAGCAGAAGCTGTAATGTTGTGGCAGATTGGCATTGGTAATCATTAGATTGAACGCAAGGAGATGGCCTTGCTTCTGGGATTATAGTTGTTAACCATAATAGAGTCATCCCCTACACAATGAAGATTAAACAAAAATTTCACTGAATTGGATGTATATTAAATATCTTAGATGAATTTTTTAAATCATCCGTATTCAAATTTTATAAATTTTAACTAATTTAATTTAATTTAGATAAAATTATAAAATAGTAAAAATTTCTGAATTAGTAATTTAACTTTTGATTAATTAAAATTATTAATGGAATGTCTACTATTAAGTCTAGTATACAACGTGTTTCCAGCGTGGAGCCCAAATGGAAATTAATCGTTCACAACATATATTGTTGGACATTGTGGTTGAAAAAAAAATTGCTAAAGGAATATGCCCACTAATAAAAGATTCCTACACCACCACAACTGTAATTCCAAGAAAAATAAATCATTTTCAAATGTGCAATAATTGATTTTAACAAGGTTTCCAACAACAAAATCTTCATATAAACAAAAGTATCAAGCTACTAACCAATGAATTCGAGCTCGGCAATATTAAAATCGAATTTAATTAAAAAAAAAAACAACATAGCAAATACTTTATCTTCAGTTACACTAATCATTTCATATTCTTCCATAAAAATACTCCAAAAAAAGTATATTATATATATAGAGAACAATCATATAGTAATTACATTGATTTTTTTTAATTCAAGTATTTACATTAATTATTATTCATAATTTTCCACATGCACATTAACCCTGCCAGAGATAAGATAATTTTTTTTTGGGTTATAGAGGTGGAAAGGGAGGGGGGATTTGACCCCATTCTCTTAAAGAATACCAGACCCTTGACTAGATGGTTTACCATCCAATAATTAATAATTAATTGTTCTATCATTTTCAAAGGAAATTAATATTTAATGGTTGCTTTAACTTAACAGTTTTGATTTTTATGATTGGACAAGTTCAATTGGCCGTCCAGTACCGTGAGAGGTGGTCAATTAGTTAAATTAATTAAACATATTGTAATTTTTTACGTAGAAAATGAAAAAATTTTGAATGAGAAAAAAGTCAAAAAATAATATCAAATATTACATAAAATAAAAAGATCCGAAAGCGATAGCTAGTCTAAGGTGTTCAATCAAACGGTTTCAGTTCACTAAAATGATCATTTTTTTTTTTTTCACTTTCAAACTGAATCTAATCGACTAGTTTAATTTAATTATTTTTTTAAAAGGAAGAAATGTTAGGTTCGTATCTAAAAATTTATGGACCAAAATTCACTACTTCCAAACCAAACCTTATCTCCTTAATTTAATTTTCGATCAGCACTTGCTACTGTATACCACGCCACTCTGATTGTGACCAGAAAAAGCATCCTCAACAGAATTTTAAGCCGGTTAAAGTATTATGTTTCTACATAATATTTTATAATATTTATAACAAATCAGATTTCAGAGTAAGCTGAATACTGATTATATATATTATTACTGTACTATTTTCAAAATGGATAATATTTTTTGTTGCAATCTATGCAAAAAATAGTAAATTGCATATATCTAAATTTTAAAAATAATTTCTCTTGAATACACAGTCTCTATATTAGAAGTATAAAATGAAATATAAATTTTTTTAGGAGACTAAATAAATAATTTTTAAAAAATTAAATAAATAATTTATTACAGATTGTAATTTACATCATAACCCATCATATATATCATTATTCTTTTAAAATATTATATATTATATTAAATAATTTACAATTTACTGATAAAAAATATACAGTAGCTTAGAGAGCAATATACCTGTAGAAGTATTTCAAATAAATTAGTTGTTAAAACTTTTTTATCATTTTTATAATTATAGTCAAGATAGGATTAGATTAGTCAAACTTTCATAGGATATTATAGATATAAAGTAAATAAAACAAGCCGGCCTCTCCATAATTGCAGGAAATCTTTTTGATAACACCCTACTTTTAGTGGTTAATGGCTGGGAGGAATTACCTCGAAATTTCCACCTTCTCTCTGATTGAAAAAAAAAAAAAATTATAATTACCAGAAGGCTAACTGCGGATCCAAAACCAATCATCCAAAACCGGCCCATGTAAGAATCAGCAAGGAAAGCTCCAAGAACTGGCATGAAATTGGTAGCAGATGACCAGAAAAAGAGAACGTTGGCTGCGTTAGCTGCCTCCATCCTGTACTCTCTTGTTAAATATAATATCATATTTGGTGTTAGTCCATAACTTGCCACCTTCTCAAACGCCGAATTTGCTGTAACCAAACAAAAAATTCAAGAAAATATCATCATCGTCGTCTCCATAAAACACCCAGCAGTCATATCAGTCTAATCATTTTGCAGTTCGAGTCCACATGCAAATATTTCTTCAACTAACTGCACTGAAAAAAAAAAAAAGAAAAAAAACACAGAACAAAAGATATATGTGTGTGAGCGTATAATACCTACGATGAAGGGCAAAGCTCTGAATCCACCCTTAGCCTTAGGGTTGTTGGTAGAGATGAGAGGCTCCTTGGTTTCTGATATTGGATCAGTTTCCATGTTGATGCTACTGCAGAAGATATTTTTTGTTTGTTGAGAGAGAGGGAGGGGGAGTGGTTGCTAGGAAGAAAGCATCGGTGGTGAGTGCGACTTCATACTTGGTGAGACGGACGCTGAATTGAATATAAAGCGACAAATAAGGTACTGTTAGATGATTTTTGACGGGCTTCACAAAGCAAAGTTCTGATTTCTGCCATTAATTTTTCTTAGCCAAAAATCAACTAATCTTTTTATTTTTATTTTTTTAATCTAATACACATACGGTATCGATTTGAATAGAAATCTAAAATCTTAATGAATAAATTTAAAGTTTTACAGTTATATTTTGGTGTGGAAGTATTTTTATTTTGGTGCTTTGATCAATCTGTTGAAGTAAATAAACGGTAGATATAGATGATGTTGAGGCGAAGATTTAAAGGCAAATGGCCAACATAAATTTTTTCCTACTTGTACTGATGAAAATTTTTGTACTATGTGCTAATTAATTTTATTTTTAGTGTATTATTGGTACTCTTTTGTATTTTTTTTTATTGTTAAATGAAATATCATCCGTCCAAAAAAATTCTGATTTCAAAACATGCTTTAAATATTTATACATTTATTTATATATATATGTACATAAATATTTATACATTTATTTATTAAACATAAAAAATTTAAACTATATATCCTTCATCTTATGTTCAATAATTGAATGTATATATATATATTTGACATGTGCAATTTGATAAAATATTACTATAATTTATTATAACAATTATTATTATTATTATTATAGAATATCATATTTTCACTACTTGAATATATTTAACATGATATGATAAATTAATAAAATCAAATAAAATATAGTGGAGTAAATATTATAAAATTTTTATAATTATATGAAAATAATTTTTAATTTGATTTATAAATGTATATTTATATATAAAATGAAATATATTTAATCAAATAAATTTATAAAAAAATATATATATTTAAATAAAAAACCACATGGACCGCCGTCTTGAGATGCCCCTATATTATTGGAAAAAATGTGGAGGACCGTTGTCTTGGCATGCCCCCATATTTAATCGTGGAGAGAGACGGTCCGAATATGGAGAGTTATATTTAAAATTTATTTATTCGATTTAATTTAAATAAAATTATAAAAATAATAAAAATTTTATAATAATTAATTTAAAATAATCTTTAATTTTTTTATTTTTAATTTTATGTATATTAATTATTTTCTTATTTCATTTTTTATTTATTAATTGAAATAATTAAAATAGTTGAAAAGTCATATATATAATTTTCTTTTTCTTGGTTTACCTGTATATGATAGGTACATGCTGCTATGTTCAGCATGAGCCAGCAACTTACTGGTGCCACTACATGTACGGCCAAAATAATTATTTATTATATTAATGTAAAATTTCTTTTTGTCCTCATACATAATTTCATCTTAAACTTTAATCAATTAGTTTATGGTAAATTTTGACTTTTATTTTATTTAATTTAATTTTTTAATTTTAATTTTTATTTATTTAATTATTTTTACACATAAGATAAATATATACATTTAATTTACGCTGTGTTTGAATAAAAAAAAATAAAAAATAAAATTAAATAAAATAAAAATTTAGATGTAATATAAAATAATTGAGTAAAATTCAAGAAAGAAATTATATATTCCGTTTCCTTTTTCTACTCTTTTGAGAGCTACCTTGCAACACAAATTACGTATGTTTATATCAAAATAAACAAGAAAAATTATTTGTTGGTTAATTAAATAACGAATTGATTGTTATAAGAACTTATGTTAATTTGCTCAATCTCATCTATTTGGTTATAAATCAATTTCATTAATTATACTAAGAAAGTTACGTAGAAGAAAAAAAAAGTAGTTACCTTTTTTATTAATAGTTTTTCTAACATATATTATTAAAATTATTCTGAAAAAATTAAATGATAGTGTACGAACAAATTAATCTAAAAAAAATTCTTATTATTTAAAAAGTGATTCCATTATTTAAAAAATAATTGATATTTAAAAAATAATTGACCATCTAATAAAATTAAAATATTATTTTCAGGACGAATTCAATGGCAGTGGTCTTGCTTTTATTTGATTTTTTAATACTAATTATCTAATATGTAGTAATTTTTTTTTAAAAAAAGGTCGTTGTATTAAAATTAAACCATTACATCGTGAAGCAGCAATTCACTAATAAAATTAGGAATTTGCTGCCAAAATAAGGGACTAGCATTAAAATGAGAGTCCTAAGCAATTGCATGAGTCACCTTATTAGTTTGTCTTCTAACAAAAGAAACCATTACATTATGGATCTCCAAATTAAACTATTAATAATGCACCCAAACTCAGAATGATCAGAGTGAGAAAGATTAAAAGCATCAACTACTAGAAAGATTAAAATCATCAACTACTACTTTAGCATCTGACTCCAAAAGTAACAGAACCAAAACCACTCGCCTTTCAACCAATCTAAAGCTTCCTTTAAACATATGGCTATAGCAATATTTATTGACAATTTGCATTATCAAACTCTTAATTTTAAACTTTAATAAACAATTTAAGTTGTTAATGATTTTATTTAAGTGTGTAGAAATTTAATTTAAGTTGTTCAAAACTTGGAAATATGAAATACTCTTTAAAGGAGTATTTAACATGTATTTTATAAAATATATGAACCAATGCAAGTGCCTAACTTAATTGATGCAACAGGAGCCAAAAAAAAAAAATCAAAATTTGAACTTACAGGTGTCTCCTCATGAGCGTCTCATTAGATGTCCTCTCTTGGTGCCATTTTTTAGTCGTTTTAGCTGTTTTGGACATTGCCTCTCATGATAGTAAGTGGCTCGTGAGAGCAGTTCAGATAGCTCATAACGGGCAAAAATAAGCAAATTTCAAATTTCAACGGTCCTTAAATCGATGCTCATGAGCTAGGACACTACCCTCATGATCGTGAGCAACATTTCGTCTTTAAAAGTTTGAAAAATACTCAATGAAGTTTGGAAGACTTTGGAGACACAATGATGTAGTGGAAGCCTAATTTGAAAGACATAAATGTTGAAAACTTTGATTCACCCACGAATACCGTCTATAACCTGTTATTAACCTATTTAGTCTAAGAATACTTAGGAAAATAGGCATTTAAATTCGTTGATTCTCAAAATAAGAATACCAAAAATTGAGAGAAAATAAAAATTCTATTCAAATGATCAAAATTGTCTCAAACATCCAGAAATTGATAAATAAATACTGTACAAATGAAAACCTTAAAACAAAAGGGTAAAAAGACAAAAAAAAAAAAGTAAACATAAACTTCAAAGCTAATTTTGAGGCCTTAAATGATTGAATTTGAGTCTAAAATTTGTTTTATTATCTATGACTTGTGAGGATCTTTAAATCAGCTTCGATTTAATATATTATGGGCCTCGTGGTTTATTCGGACCTAAAAGTTAGAGCCTTTAAACCAACCAGTGTGCACTTTTGCCTATCAATCCAAAGCAATATGCTCTGCATCACACAATCAATGCCTCTAATAGCCATATTTTTGAATTTTTTTTTTATGTATATAAACTACTCCTAGAGCTTAATTGAAGTTAAGATAATTGCTTATTACAATTCTCCATTTTAATCTTCATAAAAACTCTTAAACATTTATTCTTTATTATACGAGTTGGTTGTGTGTTAGAAATAGAATTTCTACTTCATCTAAGTCTTGGGATAGATTAGAAGGGAAGTAATATTTATTTATAAAAAAATTGGTTTAAGTGTTTGTCCATAAAAACACATGGGAATTCAGTTTTAGAGTGAGCCTTAAAAAATCTCGTTTGTGTGGTTTAAGAGTGAGTCTTGAAACTCTTGTTTGTAAGATTTGAGTTGAGCAAAAAACGCAAGTTATAAGAATCTCTCTAAGAAAATAAATTGAGGTGTTAAAAAATCCTAACTTGGGAGAGTTAGGTGGAGACGTATGATTATTGAGAATTTAAACTTTTTAATTACTTTTGTTCTTATTTTCTCTACTCTTATTCTCTACTCATTCTTGTTTAATTTTCTTTTAATTTTCTAAAATCCTTATTAGCTTTATTCACCGCTTTATAAGGCACTTTTAATATTATAGGAGAAGATACTAGGGATTGATTTCGAAAAACACATCAAGAAGTTACCATCACTATCTCCAAATACTACACACATGCCCATTAAATCATTATTATTTGGAATAGACGCATCAATATTACACTTCAACCAATAAAATGCTAGCTTCATACACTTAGAAACCATTGAACTATTTGCTATGAGTACATTTCTTCTTCCTATCTCATTAAGTGATGATTTAATAAAAATGATGAATTCTTTTTGGTGGGGTACAAAATCAAATGGGAAGAAAAATATTCATTAGGCCTCTTAGTAAAGATTGTATAGGAGAAAAGAGTTTGGAGGTATGAGTATTCGTCATCTTTATTCATTTAATCTTGCTATAATGGGTAAGCGAGCTTGGAAGTTGGATTTTACCTCAAATACATTTATGTGATCATGTCATCAAAGCTAAATATTATACATTTGGGGATTTCTTTAGTTCAAGTCTGGGTTTTTATAATAACCTGAGATTTTAAATATTTTTATACTGTATCGAGATATGCAGTATTAATAATTTTAATATATATATTTGACTATTTAATTATTTTGTTAATAATTAAAGTTAATTTTTAATTATTTTAAGTTTTCTACGTAAAATTTTCCCGAAATTTATATTTTTGAAAAAATATTACCTAAATAATTATTTAGTTATTAATGTTAGTTTGTTTTATTAAATTGCATGGTTTCATGCATGATTATATTTTTGCATATTAATATATATACATATACATGCATATATATATATATATATATATATATATATATATATATATATATATATATATATATATATTTAACATTATTTAGGGTTTAATGTTTAAATTATGTATATATTATAGTTTTTATTATATGCGTTATATATGTATATGTATATGTATATGTATATGTATATGTATATGCAATTTACATTTCATGCCATTGTCTTCTTCCTCAAAGCACCCGACACCCTCCCCTCACCATCACCACTTCTAAACGCCGATCCCCTCCATTTAGTGTGCCTGCCGGCATGTCGGCGCCTTCCTCAGCTACTCTGCCACTTCTTCCACCTATTTTCGACGTCGTTTAGCCGGAAACCCGAGAATCACCATTAATTTCCCTATGAAGCTCTTGCACATCACTTTGAAGAGTTTTGTGTAGGTCAGCAAGCTCTTGGGTTAGGGAGTGTAGTTCTCCCCTAAAGGCTTGGCCAAGTTCTTCAATCATGGTCTTGGTAGCCCTGGTGATCTCCACGTTCTCGTGGATTAGATTGTCCACATGGTCACTGAGTTTGCCAACGGTCATAGCAACATTGGCTAAGCTATTCTCTAAGTTAGCCACACCAGTTTCAATTGGCTCTCTCGTTGGAGCCTTAGATTTGCCCCACTTGGGCTGTGAGTGTACCTCCTTGCATTCATGGGTTTGTTGCTCCTCTACGTTGGCAACAACGTTACCTTTTTTGCTTGCCATTTGCTTGAGTCTCCAACTAGCAGTACCTAGGATTGAAACCGTTGCTCTGATACCATTTATTCACGGGTCAGAGTTTAAGTGCAGGGACAATCCCCATGCGGCACCCTAGGTCTCCTGCATACCTAAGGCTAAGCCTTCATCCATCTTCGTTGCTCACTGGTTTTGCCCTCCCATAGTCTCATTAGGGGAGTGGGGACAGCTCCCGACCAGTGTGGTGCCTAGGTAGCACGCCCATCCAAGGGATAGACGACCACCAACGACACATAATCACCGCCTTGCGCTGCCCTACATCTCACGTTAAGCTTAACCAGTAAGCATCTCAAGCAGTCCTGCATGTCACGACTAACAGTCTATGACATCCTCCCCTACACAATTCATGCACGTCCTCGTGCATGTCGAGGAAGACTCTTTCCTTTTCTTCTTTAGTTGGCCAAGATTTGTGTGCAATTCCTTGCCTACTAGCCCTCATATATTGAGGCTGCGATCCACTTGCACCTACCACCGCTGATTAGGGTGTGCCAGCACGGATACGAGCACTTGGTGAACTTTCACCGCGGCTTCTTGCCTACTTGTCCTTGTCTCAATCTCTTTATAGAGGACCCATCTGCGAACACCCCTGCTGCCTTAGGGTACACTAGAGTGGTAAGAGCGCTTGGCAAACTCGCAGCTAGCACACATCTGGCTCTAATACCATTTGTCATGGGGTCAGAGTTTAATTGCAGGGACAATCCCCTTGAAGCACCCTAAGTCTCCCGCATACCTAAAGGTAAGCCTTCATTCATCTCTAATGCTCACTGGTTTCGCCCTCCCATGGGTTCATCAGGGGAGTAGGGACAACTTTCAACCAGTGTAGTGCCTAGGTAGCATGCCCATTTAAGGGATAGACGACCACTAACGGCATGTACTCACTGCCTTGCGCTACCCCACATGTCACGTTAAGCTCAACTAATAAGCATCTCGCACAGTCCTGTGTGTCACGACTAATGGTATGTGACAATATATACTAAATAAATTTGTAATTCATATTATTAACTTTTAATAATAAATTTATTTAATATATTGCTAAAGGGTAAATATTTAAATAAACAAACTCTTTATTTAAATAAATATTTTATTGTCATTGGGATAAATTATAATGTCATTATGACATTAGGGCACAAATACAGTAACAAATACCTGCTACTTTCAGAAATGAAAATGTTTTGGCTATTATGAAGTTACCACTAACTGATATTTCTTTGCAAGATCAAGTTTTTTGGCACTTTAATAAAAGAGGAGTGTACTCTGTCAAATTTGGTTATAGAATCGCACGTAGTGATTTATGGTGTTCTCAAGCTGAGGAGATGAAAGGCTGGGCGAGAATGTGGAAGCTACCTGTTCCACTAAGAGTTAAAAGTTTTTTTATTTGGCGTGCTTGTTGTAATTTCTTACCTACTCGAGAGCGTCTTTATCTCAAAGGTTTTCAAGTGATCAATAATTGTGCGTTCTGTGGTAAGATTGGTGAACACTTAACTCATTTGTTTCTGGATTGTCCTATGCAGGGTAGAGGAATGTTGGAAGGAGTCTTGGTTATATCTGTGGAGTACTCACACCGACAGCTTTTCCGATTGGCTAATGTTTATATTGGATTCTTATGATCGTGAGTATTTGGCTAAATTTATCACAGTGTTATGGGAGATTTGGAGACAGCGGAATCAATTGTTGTGGGCGAAGGAGTTTGTTTCAACTGCTGGTACAGTTTAACATAGCTTGACATTTCTTTGTAGTTGGCAACAAGCCCGGGTTCGTGACCAAGATGCAGGATCTAATATGTAGTAATTAGTGGGCTAATTTTAATGTTTGTATAAATTTTTTTCAATAAATGAGATCTTTTAAATAAATGAGAATATATAACTATAAAAAGGAAATTTAAAGTTACATGGAATAGCCATTTCTTCTTTTAAACTAATATCTAAATTACCACTTTTTTTCTTTTTTTTTTTTAAAAAAAGCAAGAAATTGTACTCTTTTAATGGTATAAAATTAAAAGGGTGTTTAGAAAAACTGTTAGAATGCATTTGTTAACTGTTAAATTTCTAACTGCAAAAAATTGCTTGATTAAGTTTTTCCTACAAAAGTTTATAACATTTAAAAATTCCAATTATTACCACTCTTTAGCTTCAACTTGGAGTTTTTTTTAATAGCTATATTCTATTAAAATGTAATTATTAAAATATCTCCTAAATATTATAAATAATTTATATATTTTTTTAAATTCTCATGTTATAATTTGAAATTCTATCACATATAAATTTCTATTTATTTGTTGAATTATGGTATTATTTATTTTTTAAAATTATATTATTTTTAATATTCAATATTTTTTATGTAAAATGTGAGAGTATATATATATATATATATTGTCTATTTTGGTCATTAAATATTAAGTAATTATACCAATCACTCACCACACCCACCATTAATCAACTAACTCTTAAAAAGCATTAGCATCAGCTGCAAACTATCAGCAATAGTTTTGCTAAATGGATCCTAAATCCATTACTTTTTGCCATTTGACTAATCGCAAATGAAAATTTTATGTAAAAACCTTTTTTTATATATCTAGAATATGCGCTCAAATTGAACTTTGAGTACAAATTGTATAGGTTTAAAAGCCTTTAAAATTTTATAATTAAGTTAAATATATATTTAAAAAAATTATCAATTATATATATTAATTAATTGTTAAAATTATTTTTTTATACTCAAAAAGTTATAAAACTTAATTATACTCACCAAAAGTTTAATATAGTCTAATATTACAAAAGAGAACTTCTAATTTGACTAAAAAATAAAAAAATAAATATAAAATTAGAGCAAAATAGAAAATTAAGTCCAATTTGCACCTTTGGCTATTGTTCAACTAGTAACATGAAATAAATTAAAAAATTAAATTAATTAATAAATAATTTTTTTTGGGTACATCAGCCTAAAGGTCCAATGAATAAGAAAACTCACCGACTATGTTATATAATTTTACATTTAAATTATATATATATATATATATATATATATATATATATATAATTTGAAATAAATAAGAATTTTTATTATAAAATTACAAATTTAAATTTGAAGCAAAGTGAAAAACATTAAGAAAAAAAATCCAAATTAAATAAAATGCTTCTGTTGTTTTAGATTTATATATTTTCAGAGATCATAGACATTAAGCACTATAGGAACCATCATCATCATCATCACCATCGTTGTCTGGGCCATTATCACTTTCTCCTCTGCAAGGACCATAACTCTTGCTACAAGCAAGGTAATATAAAAAGTCCAGCAAGCTCAAACAAGCAATAAGCAAGAAATAGTAATCATAATGGCCCTTGTTAATGTTGCTTGAAACCCAACTCTCATGTCCTCCTCTTCTACTGAAACTATTAACAGCAGTCATTATAAAGCTTCCCAACAAGTTTGCACCAGATAATCCCATTTCAAAGAGAGTTGTAGCTATGCTGGACATACATTTTGGCAACTCAGTGTAGTAGAACTCATTCTGTCCAATGGCATTGAATGCTTCTGCCACTCCACACAATACGTTGTATGGCAATAACCATAGCGCAGACATGTTCACTACTGCATGTGGGTTGTCTGAAAATCCTTCTCTGGTTGCTATTTGTCGCCTGCTTCTTTCAGCTATTGCCAAAGCTGACGTGGCCATAGACGACAGAAAAATCCCAGTTGCCATTCTTTGTTTCAAGCTGAGACGAGCAGGTTTTCCGCTTAGTTTTGATGCTAAAGGGATGATTACGCGGTCATAAAGACCAGTCCATGTTGCTAGAGAAATGGACATGAAAACACCGAGGGAAGCTGCAGGAATTTCAAAATTTGAAGTAATGTGTCTGTCCATTGTGGATGCTTGGAACACTAGAAGAGAACCTTGTGCTACAGTCACGTTCATTATCACTCCTGTTGACCATATTGGAATTACCTTGATTAGTGCCTTCAACTCTTCTACTTGATCAACTGTACAGAGCTTCCATGGATCTGATGCACTGCCATCTGGTGTCAGTTCTTCTTCAGGATTTTTGATAATGCAAGCTTTATTCAGAAACCTAAGAAATATGAGTAATCGAATCCTTTTGTAAGTGTCAAAAGAAAACATGGACATAGGAGCACTAACCATGGTGTAGAAATACAGATGATAAAGTGCAAATTATGCCTATTGATTAATGCTGAAATCTTAGGTCCACACCAATATCCCATAGTTAGCTTGCTCTTATAGTATTTTTTCAAATCTTTTTATGCATCATTATAAAATGGTCCCTCAAACTTAATGTCTTATAGTACCACTATAAAATGGTCCCTCAAACTTAATTATCAAAACAAAAATGGTAATGTCTTATAATAACATTATAAAATGGTCCCTCAAACTAAAATATCAAAACAAAAAACGGTTGCATGGACCATCAAAGACTATAAGATAAAAAGTGAAAAAAAAAAAAAAGACAATGCTCAATGTCATAAATAATGATTT
The DNA here is from genome assembly GCA_947683625.1 of Mallotus nudiflorus. Classification (NCBI taxonomy): domain Eukaryota; kingdom Viridiplantae; phylum Streptophyta; class Magnoliopsida; order Malpighiales; family Euphorbiaceae; genus Mallotus; species Mallotus nudiflorus. Next base: position 1,303,342 of record CANTUR010000241.1, read on the forward strand.
GCTATTCGTAACATTTACCATTTTACCTTTCTATTTTTTAATAATTATAGTATTAAAAAATAAAAAAAGTTATTTACAGGAATGAACCTCTCATATTCCTTAGGTTTTAGATTAAAAAAATTAAAATTAAAAAAAAAATATATTAATTACTATTGGGGGTATTATTAGAATTGTTTTGTCTTTGCGGCCGTGCAAAAATATATTTGTTGCTTTCGTCCGCTACAAGTCACGGCACAATTAAAGAAAAAATAAGAATGTTGGTGGTGCAGGGAAAGGGGTACTTAAACCCAAAAGCTCTTCCCTCGGGAGCAAACATTTTTACTCCTTAAGCTAGACCTCAAGTGAATCTAACCCAGATATGGATGATCAAATATTGGTAACACCCTCGAGATGAGCATATCAAATGTTGATAATGATGTCCAACTAGGGGGGTTGGGTGGTATGCCGCGACACCAAGTGGAGGTCTCGAGTTTGAAACCTCCCCTCACCCCTAAGGAAAGTAGTTCCTCGAGATCGATTTGTGAGCCCTGTAGGATCTGGCGGGCCAAAACGATTGATGAATGTGGTGAACTGCTTAGATTAGGTAAGTATCTCCTTTCCTCTCAACATACTAACTTATTGATAATGACTATTGTAATTATTAAAAAAATGTTGATAATGATGACATGAAATACATACCTTAGTCTATTACTTGGAGCAAGAAGTGATGATGTACCCTTTTTGCTGAAGTACTCCTCAGTAGTGGCTTGTGATGAAAATGGGACGCTTCTTTTAGAATAAGCAGCAGCAAAAACTTGAGCAAACCTAGTAAACAAGCTTGCCTTTGGTCTAGACATGACATAAAATGGAGAAGCCAAGAAGAAAGAAAGAGCAGCAATGAACATGAGCACTGCAGGAACTCCAAAACCCACTTTCCAACCCATGGCATCTTGGATATACACAATACAAGTCGACGCGATCATTGCTGAAACAGACAACAGAACATAGTACCAGCTGATGAAGCTCTGCAAAATTCCTGCATTTTTAAGGTTTTGTCCCATGCCTAGCTGATCAATACCAAAGGCTAAAGACGACGACTTTACGCCCCCAGAACCAATGGTGAGGAGGCCGAGTGATGTGTACAAAAGCAGAAGCTGTGGTGTTTTCGCTGATTGGCAACTTTCATGAACACTAAATTGATCACAAGGGAACGGTCTTGCCTGTGGAATCATAGCTGTTAACCATAACAGAATCGTCCCCTGTAATGCATGTATCACCAGGATTAAAGAAATAATAAAGCTCACTCAATAAGTCCTTAAATAGTAAAGCTAAATTGATCACAGTTGGAGATAATTGTTATTAGAACCTTTAATTGAATCTCAAAATACTTTCTTCTATAAGCAAAAGAAAAGATTAGCCATTTCCACACATAAATATTCAAATAATAAAAAAATGATACCTATATTACATAACTTTTTTTTTTTCAAATAATAAGAGCATTTTTATGCTATTTTTTTTTATATAATATGCAGTTAGAGAACCATCATTTCATTCAAATCTAGATATACTCAAAAGGTAAAATTTTTTCAGTACTTATTTGTATGTAAATTAAAACCCCTATTATATAATCATAATTAAGGTCATGGATAAATTCCCACAGAATCAACTAATTGGATGATCTTGCAAAGAGGATTAGATGGGATTCACTTGTGCGGCTCCCAGACCCATATAACCATGTTTTAACTGAGAGTCAAAATATAAGCGCAAGTGATTTTTAAGAGGGCCGACTCTAGGCCGAGGTGCATGTCTAGGTCCCCAAGATCACATGGGCCAAAAATGTAATATATATATATAAATTCATTAAAAGAAAATTGACATTTCATGTGTGGCACTCTAAATTTCTAGAAATAAATAAATAATTAATTGAAAAAATTATAAATTTAGTATCTCTTAATATTTATTTTGTTAATCAAATGTTTCAACTTTTGAAAAACATACAAATGTAATATGTCCAGCCAATTTTGATGCTAATTATATGCTTAGTCAGATTAAACATAACTTATTTTTATTTCAATTATTAATTATATCATTTGTTATATGTTTACAATATTTAAATAAAAGTAATATTAAACTTATTTTTATCAATTTATAATCTTTAATGAAGTTAATTTTGTCATGTAAATAATATAATATACATGACACATGATATAACTAATAATAAGATAAAAGTGAGTTTCATTTAATCTGATTCATCACTCAGTCAATATTAAATCTATAAAAAATACTACATTAATATATTTTTTAAAGTTCAGATGTTTGATTGTAAAAAAAAAAAAAAAAATAGATCGAGACACCAAATTCATAATTTTTCCCAGCCTCCATAATTTCCACATTGCTGTCATGCAAATCCAACGTGGGCAGTTCGCATGTAAAGAGCACAACATTACAAAAGCAACCGCTTATGACACTTTTCATACTTGGATAAAAAGTAGTGTGGTGCATATGGAAGAAGAAGAAGAAGAAGAACACTGATCTAGAAATTAAATAGATAATTAAATTTACCAGAAGGCTAGTTACAGTTCCAAACCCAATCATCCCAAATCGACCCCACATAAGAATCAGCAAGAAATGCTCCAAGATTGGCATGAAGCTCGAAGCTGCTGACCATAAAAATATAATGTTGGCTCCTTTAGCTGCCTCGATTCTGTACTCTCTTGTCAAATACAGAATCATATTTGGCGACAAACCCGAAACTCGCCCACCTTCTCACATGCCATATTTACTGCGTGTTTCAAGCAAAAATATCAAACCAAGAAAGGTGTAATGTGCATATTTCATGCTTTGTTTTTTAAAGAAATTGAGGGATATGTATATATATGTTTGTACACATACCTATGATGAAAGGCAAGACCCTGAAGCCCACCTTTTGGGTTGCTCAGAAGGAGTGGCTCTGAAATCATCTTCTCGCTTTCTGTTGGAAATGTAACTGGTTTTGTGTTTCAGGGAGGGGAAAGGAGAGGAGGAGTGGGTAGCTAAATAAGAGGCACTACTGTAATCTTTATAGCAACATAAATAGGAAAATATGATTAATCACTTGATTTTTTCCTTTTTGTAGTCAATAAAAATTTTTTATGTGTCAATGAAGTTGCGAAAGTTATTTTCAGAATTGTAAAAAATTTCAATTTAATATAATAAAATTATGTTATAAATAGAAAAACATATACTATAATATTTATTAATTTTTCTTTTATCATTTTTAAAATAAAATTAATTAACATTCCCTTAACATTCACTTTAATGATTATAATTTTCACCAATGTTAATATAATAATAATAATTATAAATATTTGTCTATTATAAATATTTTAAGTGGTAAAATATATAAATATTTTGATATTAAATTCATAATTTAAATCTCCGTTCTTCTGATTTTTTCCCTTTATTTTTAATATTCTCACAAATAAAATAAAAATATAAGTAATTATCATACTTTATAAAATTAATAGTAAAGCTCTAATGATACAATTGAGCCTTTCATTTTTACACATATAAATTTATGTTTTAACAATTTCTATTAGCTTAAATAATAGTTGAAACCATTTTTGAATTAAATTAAAAAATATAAAAAAAATCTTATATATATATGAAATTAATCATGTATATAAAATCAGATTTCAACTAATAAACCCTTCCTAAAAATACAATGAACCAGAATCTTAATCACTCTATTAATTTATTCTTTACCAAATATGAAAAAAAAAAAATTCTTTTTATCATTTTCTCAAAGGACACATATACGTACACTTTCATAGTTTCATTTCTCAACTTTGCACTTGTAATATGTGCGCCAGACGAAGCCACCTGAAATTTAAATGGCGTCAGCAAAACATATATATATATATATATTCATATTTTTTTCCCTTCTCAAAATGGGATGCAAATCTTACAACAGATTTTGAATTTCACGAATTATTATTTCATATTGATAATTGTTTATTATATAGTTTTTTTAATGTCATCATAATATTAGTATTTCATAGATCGCAACGTATTAGTCTATATAAAATATATAAAAGTTGAGGATATGTATTTTGCCGCGTAAGACAAATTTTTTGACGTGGCAATTCTACTCTTACCTATTTTTTTTTTCTAGTTTTTGTATTTTGTTTTGTTTTAATTTATAAAATATTAATAAATATTAAGTTTTTATATTTTATGACCTTCCATATTTTTAATTATATTTATTTTAATTTTTATATTTTTTTCACTTTACAATTTATTAATGAGCGTTAATTTTTTTAATATTTTCATTTTTCATATTTCTAATTATATTTACTTCAATTTTTAAAATTAACTACTTTATATTTTTAATTTTTACCATTTAACAAGAAAATTTTATATTATCATTTATTTAATTTTTATTATATCACATAAATAATTTCTATATTGAAAAATTTTTATGACTTTTTTATTTTTTATACCATCTTCTAATATTTATGATTTAGAAAATATGAATTAACCTAATCACATAGATCAACTAACTATCTTTATTATATTAACTATCTTTATTATATTCAAGTTTCACGTTGTTTATATATATGTATGTATATGCGTGTGTCCACCCTCATTTATTGACCTTTTCTTTTTCATTTTTGCCTATAAACCTCTATAATTTTTCTAATGTTTATATTACTAGGTTTTATTTTATTTGAATATCTATATTCCATGCATTATGCAGGTGGTAGACTAATTGTTAATATTAGTGGAGAGGAAAAATTTTAATTTACTACCTATATGCAGTCCTTACAAACGTAATAAAAAAATTACACCATAGAAATTTAATTATGGGAGTCTCAATCAAAATTAATTGGTATAAATTTATTGTATGATTTTAAGTGTTTTTTATATTTCAATTGTGACATACAGATGCGGGATTAAGTTATTCATGCACTATAATTTTAATATTATCGAATGATTATCTTCCTTTTTCGGAAAAATACAATTGCTGGCAGTTTCTTTTGGTAGCTAAGTGTGTTAAAATGGGTCATGAAATGTGAATATTATTTACGTAATACGTAAAATTAGTGAATTTAGATTGAGGATAAATGAGTTTGTGTCAACCTGTTTATGATACGGTTTAATCAAATCGTATCGTGGGTTGACATGTAAATTTATTTAATTATATATGTCGTATTGGGTCATATAAACCCAACATGATCCATAAAAAGTTCATATAATTATTATGATTTTAATTAATAAATTAGTTATTTATTGTAAATTTTTTATAAAAATAATATTTTTATAACTGTGTTATACAAAATGTTAAATTATAGACATTATTTTTAATTTTTTTGTGAAAATTAGTTTTTATTAATTATAAATGTTATACAAGTTAAATGAGTTGTGTTGAAATTTATTACCCATACAACCCATTTAAATAAATAGGTTACACATGTCATGTTCTTGTAATCCGTTTAATTTTCGTGTCCTGTTGACATAATTATTAAATGGGTTTTGTTTATGTTGACTCTAATTATGTCAACAAATTAAGTCAACCTAATACAAATACGAATTACAAACCCATTTTGACACCCTATTGATAGTTAATGTTTAGAGAAAAATAAAAATCATCAGTTGATGGTTATTTTTATCTTATACATATATTTTTTTGTTAATGGACACAAATATTTAAAATTTAATTTCAGTATTCTCTATAGTTACTTTATTTTACAACAAAATAACTTATTTTATTTGAAAATTTTATCAAAACTTATGAAAAATGTAAAAATTTTATTTAATATTTTGTCAAATAATATTATTTTTTGTGAATATAAAAATTAATATTTCTTTTTATTATAACTTGATATAAGTGTTAGTGCTATTTTATCAATTGAAAATATATCTTTTTTAGATTATAATTTTTTTAAAGAAGAAATTTCAATTTAAAAAAATTATTATGTCAAAAAAATATGAAAAGAATATTATTTTTTGTAAAATAACATTATATTTTTTAGAAAATTACACAAATGTATATGTTTTGGACTTTAATTTTCATCAAAATGCCTTTTATTAATTACTTGAGTGCCTTTTTTATTCTTAAGAGTACTTTTTTTTTTCATTTTTGCCCCTTTTGTATTTCCCTTGTTCCTTCATTATTTTTTTTTATTTTCTCCTCTTTTTCTTTTATTTTTCTTTTATCCCTTTTTATTCCTTTATTTCTTTTTTCCTTGTTATCCTTATTTTTTATATTTTCTTTATTTTTTATTTTTTATTTCCCCATTTTATTTTCTTTATTTTTTTCCTTATTCTATTTTATCCTTATTATTTCATTTTTTATTTCATCCTTATATTTATTTTTTTAATTTTCTCTCTTTTTTATTTATTTTAGTTTTTTGTTTATTTTTTTTATTTTTTCCTTATTTTTTATTCTTAGCTTTTTGTTTTTAGTTTTTTTTTTGGCATTAATATATATAGGCATTGTGCTCTACTTCATATATTATAATTAACATATTTAAATTATATAACTCATGTTAGTTTTAATAAATAATTAAAGTTTCAAATATCCTAAAACAATATTTTGAAATATAAAATTGTATATCTATATATATATTAGGCTTATATTATTTTATTCATTTTATACATGGCAAAAAAACTAAAATATACAAATAATAAAATAGAAATAAATGAAAAATATTTTCAAGTTTCATGTATTTGAAAAAAGATGGGCACTTGGATTCAAATTAATTGATATTCATATATCAATTATTTTTATTTTAATAAATTGAATACAATTATGTTTGAGATTTATTACTCAAGGCCAACTATTTCTTTGATAATTTTTCTAACAATATATACTTACACAAATTATCATATTCAAATATTGTTTTGAGTTTTCGACAATGTTTTGAGTTTCATGTTTCAAATATGAATAATATTCAGAAAATATACTTTTGGTTGGAGGAAAAATATTTGAATAATATTTGAATAATGTATTGATTTTAGTATTGGATACAATTTTGAAGTTTCACATACATATAATATTCAAATAGTATATTGTATTTATGAGTTTGAGATACTGTTTTTAAATTTTTGGATATTGTTTCAATTTTAGATACTTATAATATTCGGATAATATATTATTTTTATTGTATTATATAAGAATAATATTAAGATAATATACTGTTGTTTGTATTGGATACGATTTTAATGTTTCACTTACATATAATGTTCATATAGTATAATGTAGTTATGAGTTTTAGATACTGTTTTTAATTTTTAGATATTATTTTGAGTTTCAGATTTTTTTTTGCGTTTCAGATATTTATAATATTAGGATAATATACTGGTTTTATTGTATTATATAAGAATAATAGTCAAATAATATATTGTTGTTTGTATCAGATACGATTTTAAAGCTTCACTTACATATAATATTAAGATAGCATATTGTATTTATGAGTTTGAAATACTATTTTTAATTTTTAAATATTTTTTTGAGTTTCAGATACTATTTTTAATTTCAAATACTTATAATATTAGGATAATATACCATTTTTATTGTATCATATAAGAATAATATTAAGATAAATACTATTTTTAAGTATCATTCTTATTATATCTTAAGTTTGTTGTGTGACAAAAATTTTAATTAATAACTTTTGTTAATTTTTATTAATTAAAATATAAAATATATAAAGATATATTTTATTTAATTATTTATTTTTTGAATAATAAAGAACTTCATAAAGGAGATAAACCAAATTAGTTGATATAGGGGCCACCCACATAACAGTGAGCAAGCACCAAAAATAATGCTTTTGTATAAAGGATCATCAAAGATCAAAACAGAATTCCAAGAGCTATCGTGCTTCCCTTTCAGAGGTTATTTACCAAATTATGCTAAATAATAAAATAATTTCTCATTTTATGGTTGTCACGACCTAAATCCAAAGGGGCACGTAACCGACACTAAAAAATAAGAATACATAAAGTACTTGAAACTTATAGTAAGCCTTAAGGAAGATACAATAAAATATAAACAACAATAAAAATGAAAGATTTAAATAAAGATAGATAACATAAATGAACTAATATTCAAAAAAATCTTAGATAAAGTATAATAATAATCTTTAATACAAATTCTTAATACATACAACAATTCATAAGATACAACATAATAATTGACCATTTATACTACTGCGATATTCTAGATTTAAAGTACACACATGATAATAATATATATCAGATAAATCTACATAAAACAGTCGGAGAAGAAGAAATCCGGTATAAAGTGGGCTGACAAACAAGTAATTCCGTAGATCCTGAAAAATAATTGAAGGGAGTCAGACCTCACTGAGTAAGTTAATAAAACAAAATGTATGTGGTTTGAAAATCTCCTTTAAAATATATTTATGAAAAATAAGAAAGTTTATAATTTATAATTTAAACTATTTAATTTTATCAAAATCTTCTTTACCAAAATAAAGTATTTAAAATGATAAAATACTTTATTAAATACCATAAGCTTCCTTAAATAATTTTTATAAGAAAACTAGGTAGAACCCTAGTCCATAAATCTAATAGTCTTTCGCCTCTCTTACAATTTGAAAACTATTGGTTCCTAAGAGTAAGGCATCAACAGAGCTACCAGCCTGTAATGACCCTATATTTTTAAATTATTAAAATATATTTTGAGATATGTAGTGTTTATAATATTTTAAATTATTATTATTATTATTATTTGTGAATAATATTTGCTATTTTACGTCAAATATTTTCTTATGTAAAATAATTTACTTGGAAGTGTTATTATTTAAAAATATTTTATAGCTATTATCATTACTAATTGTCATTGTTTTTATTTTTATTATCATTATTTTTATTATATAGGAGTGGTGCCTGGAACCACATCTATAAAGAAAACAAGAACCACACTATCTGTATATATATTTTATGTCAAAGTTAATATATATATATATATATATATATATATATATATATATATATATATATATATATATATAAAATAAAAGCAATCAAGGTCAGAATTTTTTTTGGGTTGACATTTCTTTTCTTCCTCCTTTCTTTTTCTTTTTTACTTTTTCCTCTCCCTGTTTTTCCCCTACTTCCTGAGACCTTCACAGTGCCACCCAGCCTCACCAGAGCAGCCATAACCACCACCACCCATCACCATCGACTCCTCTCTTCCTCCTCAACCTTCTCATCACCTGAAGACTGTCGGAGCGCCACTGGAATCGTGTGAAACAACAGCAACCGAGAGTGAGCTTGTTCGTTGGCAATCTCATTTTCGGTCACCATTACTCACGTTCTTGAGCTTGTCAGACTCCTTGAGCTTCAAGGAACTCACTTCCAAGCTTGGCTCAAGCTTAAACCTCTTTGATTGTCAGTTTTCATTAGATTTTAGTTTATATCTATTTTAGTTCTTTTTTTTAAGCTTGATTTCTTGAGTTTTAGGTTACTTACCTTTAGGAATGTTGTTTAGGGTAGCTTAAAATTCACAAATATAACTTTTTTGAATTTGTTGAATTTTTAGGTTTGAATTTTCCGGTGAGTCACTTTTCCAGTGACTCTCACTAGAAAATCCTTTTATTTTTAATAAATTTTTTAATTTATTTAGAGCATAGTTTGTGAAGGAAGTTTATTAAAATTCTATCTTGATTATTTACTATGAATTTTAAAGGTTTATCTGAAAAATTAATTTTTGAAAAAATTAATATAAATTGGTGAATTTTGTATTTTAGTTGATATTATTGTTAATTAGTATTTTTTAAGTAATTTTGGAATAATAATTAGTATTAAAATGAATTTTAATAATTTTAAGTAATTTTTCGTAAATATTTTTGTATTATGTGATTTTGGATTTATAGGTAAATTGTGTGTTTTTGTTGAAATTATAGTTAAATAATATGTTTTAAATAATTATGGAATAATAGATGGTATTAAAATAATTTTTACAAATTATTTACTATTTTTAACTAATTAATACTAATTTTTGATAATATATTCAAATAATAAAGTATTTACTATTTTTATGATTAAATGAGGTTTTTAACTATTTTTATTATATATTTAAACTATTTGAGTAATTAAATTTGAAATTTACTATTTTATTTCGAATAATTGTAAAATTGGATTGTTACTAATATTATATAATTTATTTGAGATTTTTATTTAATTAATATGAAAATAATTATATTAAATGTTTTTGATGTTTAAATATATTATATTTTAGTATTTTATGGATATTTATGGAATTTAGTGGTTTTTATTATATTTATTATTTAATATTGATTTTTGGTGATTTATGAACCTCGGTTAGGAATTTGCATAGTTCGGGGTCCCAACCCGAGGTTTTGAGCTTTGTGATTTAGAAGTGTATGTTCTTATAGGATCGACTCTACTTTTTAGTAGAGAGATGTTTATTTTACAGATGAGACTTTGCCGATTTTTTGGTAGAATTCTCGTAAAATGTGATGTCGGGTCGATCCTGAGTTTCTGATTTTTAATTGAGTTTTAATTACTAAATTGAGTCTTCCTTTAGAATTCTTAGAAGTATAGTTAGGAATTTATTATGATTTTATTATGATTTGTTTTTCTAGTTACACCGAGACTGAGGCCTATTGAATCTGGCCTGTCGAGTTAGTCTTGATGAGCGCAAACTTGTGAGTTATTATTTTATATATGCATTGCATATAGGATGCATGAAAGTGAGCTTGCATATTTTTATTATATGTTTAAACATGAATTATTTTTGGTATATTTCGATATATATGCGACGTATATATATGATGTTTTTTTTAATATGCAATTAGTGTATTTTTGGTATATTTATGGTTGATTTTGCTATATATGTAGCATATCTATTTAGAATATTTTTAGTATATGTTCAGTATATTTTTCTTCATTGGATGCCATTTTATTTTAATTATGCATTTTATTATTTTCCATAAATATACAGTTTTATTGAAGGATTTCAATAGAACATGCTACCTAGTGGGGTGCACTAGGATTGTGTACGTATCAGTGCAATAGATTTTAAGGTTGATTTTATGAGATCATTTGAGGTGAAATTTGATTGATTGGTTATTGAAAATTCTAGTGATTGAGTAGTGTGTTTGTGGGAGCTCAGTTGACCTAGTGTTTTAGAGTCAATCACATTGATAATGAGATTGCGAGAGCTTGGTTAACTTAGTGTCTTAGGGCCAGTCTGCTATCCAAAATGGAATAAAAGAATTACTTTAGAATTAAGTGAGCCTGATGGCTAGTGTGATATTTTAATTAAGGTTGCGAATATTTAGAGTTCTATTTGATCCTTCATTTAAATAAATGTTTTTTGCATTTATATATATATATATATATATATATATATATATATAATGCGAATTTTAGCATCTATGTGAAATGTCTGTATATATTTATATATATATATTGATGCATGACTATATATGATTTAGATTGCATGTATATATATTATAATAATTCACTCAGTGAGGTCTAACTCTCCTCAATATTTTTTTTCAAGAGATTCCTCGTCGTCAGACCTTAGTAGTAGACCTCTTCGCCAGTCTTCTTCAGCCCCGGCTAGTCTATGTAATTTTATTATCTGAGTTCCTATTGGATTATAAAAAACTACAGTAGTAACGTTATTGTAACAACAGTGTGATGTTTTGGATTTTAAAATTTTTATATCAGATTATTGTATGAATATTTTATTATGATATGATATTAAGTATTTATTTTTTATATCAATTTAAAGTTTTAATTATGGCATATTTTTATATTAATATTGCATGGGTTTTTATTTTTTAAGGCTTGCTATGAGTTCCAGATTCGAAAGAATTTTTATTCCTTAGTGTCAATCATGATTCCCGATTTAAGTCGTGACAAAGTTAGTATTAGAGCCTAAGTTACTAGAGTTATGGAGCTAGGTTTTTAGAGTTATGTTTTCTTTGAAACTACTGCAGTGAATTAGGTTTGATTATGTCTTCAATAAGTTTTCCTTGATTTCATTAGGTTGTCTATTTTGTCTGAATCTCTTTGGTTTTTATCTTTTCAGAATGAGGAGGCGAGCACATGTCGCTCCACTGATCATTGAGGCCGAGGATGATGAGTCCTTTCAGGATGAGGTTTTACCTCTTGAGCTGCTAGCCAGGTGTAAAGGTAGAGGCAGAGGTAGACCTTGAGGATCGGTAAGTCGTAGTAGGCAGTGAGACCTACAGGATGAGGAACCTGTAGAGCCAGACTATAAGGAAACTGAGATACCTCAAGTTGTACCACAGATGTAGCCTGCCTATCAGCATGGTATGTCTAATCTTGAGGCCACGTTGTTCAATGCTAGAGTTGGCCATATAGCTTTTGATGGGACGTTAGACCCATTAGACTTTCTATATGCTATTGAGATAAGGACTCAGATTGCTCACACCGAGGATCAATAGATTATGATTGTCAAGCTATCAGTCTAAGGACCAGCCCTAGATTGGTTCATCCAGGTAATTTAGCCACACATGACGATGATAACTTGGGCTCAGTTTCGAGATAGGTTTTTTAGGAGATTCTATCTAAAGCCACTACAAATGAGATACAGACTCAGATTGACCAACATCTCCAAAGGTGATAGATCTATTGAGGACTACACCAGAGATTTTCTCTGATTGGGTAGATATGCAGAGGACGTGATGCGAGACCAATACTTCGCTGTCATGATTTACGTTACTGGTCTAGGTTCTGCTTTTGCTTGGATGCCTACTGCAGGCCTTACTCTTGAGTCTGTTATCAAGTTGGCCAAAGAGATAGAGTTGAGACTAGTCATGCGAGGAGTTATGCCTAATCATTATCAGTTAGGAGGTGTTCAGTCAGGAGGATTTCATAGTACACCATTTCAGATTTTTCAGATTAGCTCTAGCAGTCATCAAAGAGGATCCTATCAGTAGAGCTAGAGACCTTAGCAGAGAGTTCATAGAAGTAGCAGACATGGCTGAGGTAGACCTTATAGACGTATCAGATTTGGGTCAAGTGCTTCTAGCAGTAGCAGTGGTCAGAGTTTGGGATACAGTAACATAGGATCAATAGCTAGTGCTTGTTGGATGTGTGGGAGAGTCCATCAGGGATCGTGCTATATGACTCCTAAAGTTTGTTTCTGACGAGGACAGACATGACATTTTGCCAGAGCATGTCCATATTTTGGTTATCAATAGCACCTTTTCAGTAGCTGTCAGCTCAGTATTCGAGTTCGACTCAGATTATTGCCCAACAGGGACATGGCAGAGGTATTAGAGGGGGTGTCAGGGGTTTTAGCCAGGCTTCCACCAGTTAGCAAGGAGGTCAAGGTCAGGCTAAAGTTTTCCATCTCACCCAACATGATGCTCAAGCATCTAATGTCACTATTATAGGTATTATTCCAGTCTATTACTTGGATGCTTGGGTTTTGATTGATCCTGGTGCTACACACTCTTTCGTGTCCCCTGTTTTTGCTTCAAAGTCGTGTTGGTAAGCTTTGAGGATGGCTTTTCCTTTGTCTATCGCCACTCTTTTAAGCGATTTATTGGACACCAATGTTGTTCTTTCTGGTTGTCTAGTGTTAGTTGGAGGCAAAAAACTATCAACGAAAATGGTATTATTAGATGTGATGGAATTCGATGTGATCCTTGGTATGGATTGGTTGTCTCAGCACTATACTGTTGTGAATTATCAGAGTAAAGAGGTGATTTTAGAATTCCAAATGAAGAAGAATTTAAGATTATGGGTGATAAGAGTTCTGCATCTCAGAATCTCATCTTTACTATCACAACTAGGAAGATGCTGAGGAAGGGTTCTCAGGGATACTTGACACTTGTCAGAGATACTTCAATAGAGAAGTTGTCTCTTATCGATGTTCCTGTTGCCTATGAGTTTCCTGATGTTTTCCCGAGGAGTTGCCAAGTTTACCACCTTATAGAAAGATTGAGTTCTATAAAGATGTGGTTTTAGGAAGCGATACCCCTCTTGGGTGGAGAGAAACCACTGACTTGATGCCACTCCTATTTTAATGCCATATTATAGAATGACTCCTGCAGAGTTGAAAGAGTTGAAGGAGTAGTTACAGGATTTATTAGATAAGGGTTTCATTAGACCTAATATTTCTCTTTGGAGTGCACCAGTCTTTTTTGTGAAAAAAATGATGGTACCCTGAGACTGTGCATAGATTACAGAGAGCTAAATAAAGTGACAGTGAAGAACAAGTATCCTTTTTTGAGGATAGATGATCTGTTTGATCAACTTTAGGGTGCATAGTTATTTTCTAAGATTGACTTGAGGTTGGGTTATCATCAGTTGTGTATCAGTGAGGCTGAAGTTCCTAAAATGACATTTCACACTTGATATGGCCATTATGAGTTTCTGGTGATGTCATTCGGGTTGACTAATGCACTAACTGCTTTTATGGATTTGATAAACAGGGTATTCAGACCGTTTGTGGTAGTTTTCATTGATGATATACTGGTGTATTCAAAGAGTATGGAGAAGCATGTATATCACTTAAGAACAGTACTGCAAACAATGAGAGAACATCAGTTTTATGCTAAATTCTCGAAGTGTGATTTTTGGTTAGAGAGTGTTGCATTCCTTAGACACGTAGTGTCTAAGGACAGTATTCAGGTTGATCCATAAAAGATAGAGGTAGTATCTAAGTGGCCCAGACCAACGACAGTCATAGAGATTCAGAGTTTTTTTGGGTTTGGCTGGGTATTATAGGAGATTTGTGTAGGATTTCTTAAGAATTGTAGCTCCTATGACTCGCTTAACTCAGAAGAATATGAAGTTTGTGTGGTCAGATGATTATGAGAACAGTTTCCAGTTACTGAAGGAGAAGTTGACCATAACTTCAGTTTTGGCTTTGCCTAATAGAGTAGATAAATTCATTGTGTATTATGATGCCTCTTGAGTCGGCCTAGTTGTGTGTTGATGTAGAATGGTAGGGTGATAGCTTATGCTTTAAGGCAGTTAAAGAAGCATGAACAGAATTATCCTACCCACAACCTAGAGATGGTTGTAGTGATCTTTACTCTTAAGATTTGGAGACATTATCTGTATGGGTGACTTATGAGATTTTTATAAATCATAAGAGCCTTACGTACATTTTCTAGTAGAGAGATCTGAACTTGAGGTAGAGGAGATGGTTAGAGCTCTTGAAGAATTATGATTATGAGATTCTTTATCATCCGGGCAAGGCTAATATGGCAGCAGATGCCTTGAGTAGGAAGTCCTCAGGTAATCTTGCTCACATTAGTATGGAGAGGAGACCATTGATCCAAGAGTTACATGTATTGGTGGATCAAGGTCTAATGATGAAGATTAGCAGATCATGTGGACTGTTAGCTCAGTTCAAAGTTAGATCAATGTTGAGAGATAAGATTAAGGCAACTCAAGGCTGAGAACCTATTCTAGTTGAGCTTGAGGAGAATGTTCATGCAGGGAAGTTCACTGATTTCACACTTGATGATGAAGGCATTTTATGGATTAGTGATAGATTATGTATTCTTTATATGGATAATTTGAAAGAAGAGATCCTTAAGGAAGTGCATTCTACAGCCTACAACGTACATCCAGGAGTCACTAAGATGTACCATATTAAAGATTTATATTGGTGGGATGGACTAAACAAAGATGTAGTTGGTTTTGTTTCTAAGTGCTTGACTTGACAGTAAGTGAAAGCTGAGCATCAAGAGCCTTCTGGGAAGTTTCAGCCTCTTTCTATTCCTAAGTGGAAGTGGGAGAGAATTTCTATGGATATTATGGTTAGGTTACCTCTTTCTAAAGATGGATATGATTCCATCTGGGTAATTGTGGATAGGTTAACCAAGTCTGCTAATTTCATGCCTATTAAAGCCATTTATTTTATAGTTAAGTTGGCAAAGCTGTATGTTAAGCATATTGTATGCCTTCATAGAGTACCTGTGTCCATTGTATCTGATAGAGATTTAGTGTTTACCTCTTGATTTTCGCAGAAGTTACAGGAAGCAATGGGCATCAAGCTTGATTTCAGTACTACTTCTCATCCTCAGACAGATGGTTAGTCTGAGAGGACAATCCACATATTTAAAAATATGTTGAGAATGTGTGTATTGGATCTTGAAGGTAATTGGGATGATCATTTACCACTTGTAGAGTTTGTATATAATAACAATTATCATAGTAGTATTAGGATGGCACCGTATGAGGCTTTGTAAAGAAGGAAGTGTAGATCTCCTCAGAGTTGGGATGAGATTGGAGAGAGAGTGTTGACTAGACCTGAGATGGTCAAGGATGTCGTTGAGAAGGTTGATGTGATTAGAAGGAGATTAGGGATCGCAGCTAGCAGACAAAAGAGTTATGCGGATCCGAGATGCAGAGATATGGAATTTCAGGTAGGAGACTATGTGTTTCTGAAGGTGCCTCCGATGAAGGGTGTGATGAGATTTCGTAAGAAGGGGAAATTAGCACCGAGATATATTGGACCGTTCGAGATTTTGGAGATAGTGGGCATGGTTGCATATCGGTTGGCTTTGCCTCGAAATTTATCTCAAGTGTATCCAGTGTTCCATATCTTGATACTGAGGAAGTATATTTCAGACCCTTCCCATGTGTTGTAACTTAATAGTGTGGAAGTGAATGAAGACCTGATGTATAGGGAGGAGCCAGTCACGATAGTATCTTATTAAGTTTGTCAGTTGCGTTCAAAGTATATTTCGATGGTCAAGGTATTGTGGTGAAGTAACAACATGAAGGAGCACACTTAGGAGACAGAAGCCGAGATGCAAGTTGCCTATTCTTACCTCTTCCCTTAGTGATTTCTTATTTTCTATTTTTTTTTATTGGAATTCAAGGATGAATTCTTATAAGGGAGGAAGATTGTAATGACCCTATATTTTTAAATTATTAAAATATGTTTTGAGATATGCATAGTTAATAATATTTTAAATTTTTTATTATTATTATTTGTGAATAATATTTGCTATTTTATGTTAAATATTTTCTTACGCAAAATAATTTACTTGGAAATGTTAATATTTAAAAATACATTAAAGTTATTATCATTACTAATTGTCATTATTTTTATTGCTATTGATGTTATTATTTCATGCATGTATTATTATTGTTGTATTATTATTGTCATTATTGTTATTATTAATATTATTATTTGTATTATTATTATTATTATATTATATGTATGCATGTGCATGTGTGTGTATTGTACATGTGTTTATGTGGTGAAGCTACATATATGTATGTATGTATATATATATATATATATATATATATATATATATATATATATAAAATAAAAGCAATCAAGGTTAGAATTTTTTCGGGTTGACATTTCTTTTCTTCCTCCTTTCTTTTTCTTCTTTTCTTTTTACTCTCCCCGTTTTTCCCCTGCTTCCCGAGACCTTCACAGTGCCACCCAGCCTCACAGGAGCAGCCATAGCCACCACTACCCATCACCATCGATTCCTCTCTTCCTCCTTAACCTTCTTGTCACCTGAAGACCGTTAAAGCGCCACCGAAATCGAGCGAAACAGTAGTAGCCGAGAGTGAGCTTGTTCGTCGACTTTCTCGTTCCTAGTCACCCTAGCTCATGTTCTTGAGCTTGCCGAACTCCTTTAGTTTATGTCTATTTTGGTTTTCTTTTTTTTAAACTTGATTTCTTGAGTTTTTAGTTAATTGCCTTTAGAAATGTTGTTTAGGGTAGCTTAAACTTCACAAATATAATTTTTGTTGAATTTTTGAGTTTGAATTTTTCAACGAGTCAATGTTCCGATGACCTTTGTCGAAAAATCCTTTTATTTTGAATAAATTTTTTGATTTATTTGGAGCATAGTTTGTGAAGGAAGTTTATTAAAATTCTATCCCGATTATTTGCTATGAATTTTTAAAGGTTTATGTGAAAAATTAATTTTTGAAAAAATTAATATAAATTGGTGAATTTTGTATTTTAGTTGATATTATTGTTAATTAGTATGTTTTAAGTAATTTTGGAATAATAATTAGTATTAAAATGAATTTTAGTAATTTTTAGTAAATATTTTTGTATTATGTGATTTTGGATTTATAGGTAAATAGTGTGTTTTTTTTTTGAAATTATAGTTAAATAATATGTTTTAAATAATAATGAAATAATAAATGGTATTAAAATAATTTTTACGAATTATTTACTATTTTTAAGTAATTAATACTAATTTTCAATAATATATTCAAATAGTAAAGTATTTACTATTTTTATGATTAAATGGGGTTTTTAACTATTTTATTATATATTTAAACTATTTGAGTAATTAAATGTAAATTTTACTATTTTATTTTGAATAATTGTAAAATTGGATTTTTATTAATATTATATAATTTATTTGAGATTTTTATTTAATTAATATGAAAATAATTATATTAAATATTTTTTATGTTTAAATATATTATATTTTAGTATTTTATGGATATTTATGGAATTTAATGCTTTTTATTATATTTATTATTTAATATTGATTTTTGGTGATTTGTGAACCTTGGTTGGGAATTTGTATAGTTCGGGATCCTAATCCGAGGTATTGAGTCATGTGATTTAGAAGTGTGTTTTCTTGCAGAATCAGTTTTACTTTTTAGTAGAGCGATGTCCTTTTTACAGAGGAGATTCTATCGATTTTTTGGTAGAATTCTCATAAAACGTGACATCGGGTCAATCTTGAGTTTCTGATTTTTAATTGAGTTTTAATTCTTAAATCAAGTCTTCCTTTAGAATTTTTAAAAGTATAGTTAGGAATTTATTCTAATTTTATTATTATTTATTTTTCTAGCTGCACCGAGACTGAGGCCTATTGGACCTGACCTGTCGAGTTAGTCTCAAGGAGCTCAAACTTGAGATTTATTATTTTATATATGCATTGCATATAGGATGCATGAAAGTGAACTTGCATATTTTCATTATATGTATAAACATGAATTATTTCATTAAATAATTTAGTATATGTTTGGTATACTTTGAGTATATTTTTGGTATATTTTGATATATATACGACGTATATATTTGATATATTTTTTAATATGCATTTAGTATATTTTTGGTATAATTATGGTTGATTTTGCTATATATATGTAGCATATCTATTTAGAATATTTAGAGTATATGTTCAATATATTTATGATATATTTTTCTTTATTAAATGCCATTTTATTTTCATTATGCATTTTATTATTTTCCATAGATATACATTGAAGGATATCAATAGAACGAACTACCTAGTGGGCTATACTAGGACTGTGTACGTACTAGTGCGATAGATTTTAAGGTTGAGTTTATGAGATCATTTGAGGTGAAATTTGATCGATCAATTATTGAGAATTCCAGTAATTGAGTAGTGTGATTATAGGAGCTCAGTTGATTTAGTGTCTCGAAGTCAATCACACTGACAGTGAGACTGCGAAAGCTCGGTTGACTTAGTGTCTCGGGGCTAGTCTATTGTCCAAAATGGACTAAGAGAATTACTTTGGAATTAAGTGAGCCTGATGGCTAGTGTGATATTTTGATTGAGATTGTGAATATCTAGGTTCTATTTGATCCTTCATTAAAATAAATGTTTTATGCATTTATATATATATATATATATATATATATATATATATATATATAAAGCGGATTTTAGCATCTGTGTGAAATGCCTGTATATATTTATATATATAGTGATGCTTGACTGTATATGATTTAAATTGGATGTATATATATTATAATAATTCACTCAGTGAGATTTGACTCTCCTTAATATTTTTTTTAGGAGATTCCTCGTCGTCAGACCTCAATAGTAAACCTCTTCACTGGTCTTATTCAACCCCGGCTAGTCTATATAATTTTATTATTTGAGCTCCTATTGTATTATAGAAAACTGTAGTAGTAATGTTATTGTATCAATAGTGTCATGTTTTGGATTTTGGAATTTCTGTATCAGATTATTGTATGAATATTTTATTATGATATGATATTAAGTATTTATTTTTATATTGATTTAAAGTTTTAATTATGGCATATTTTTATATTATTATTGCATGGGTTTTTATATTTTAAGGCTTGTTACAGGTTCTGGATTCGAAAGAATTCTCGTTCCCTAGCGCTGATCATGACACCCGATTTAGGTCGTGATATAGCCACAATCAATCACTTAAACCAATATTTACTGGCGGTTCCTGAGAGCAAATCATCACCGAGCTACCAACCCCAGTAATTATAAACTATGCCCAAGAGCAAAGCATCACCAAGCCTTTTTAACCATTAACACTCACTCTTAATCCTATCGGTGCTTACACGATCCTAATGACACCCATCAGTTCTACCATAGTTTAATTTAAAATAAATAGATATAAATAAATAAAAAAGATTACAACAAATTAAAATAAAATAAAATAACAATTAACTAATCATATGAAAATTTTAACATAAACTTGCTTATTTAATTATGGCAATCAAAAGGAGAATTTCATTCAAGTACAATTATACATATTTTAAATAATAAATTAATTCTTTTATTAAATTCTCTCTTTTATCATAAATTAAAGAATTTATATATATTAATTTAAAACACCCAACACATAGTTCAATTATTAACTTACAGGTTAAATGCGCTTCTCTGCGTAGTTGTGCTCGACCTCGACTAGTCTACTTGGCTGGAGGTGTGACTAAAGAGAAGAAATAAATAAAAATGGGATTAAAAATGGAATTCTTATAAATTCTAGATTTATAAGGAAAGACTCGATAAAAAAAATGACTCTACTAAAATAGATTCGATGTCACATTTTACGAGAAATTTATAAAAAATTTGACAAAGTTTCCTTTGTAAAACGTATATCTCTCTACACAAAATAGAGTCAACCTTGCATAGAAAAACACTTCAAATAACCGTGACAACTCCAAATCTCGGGTTGGGCCCCAAACTACAGTTTATGCCCAACCGAGAACTAATTTCACAATCTAAATCAATAAAATTTCATTTGAATATCAAAATTAATTTACTTACACAAATAAAGCATAAAAGACATTTATTTATAAAATAATTAATAAGATTCACATTAAAATCAATTTTTGTTATAAAGGTACTCATTCAAAAATTTTGAAATTAAATAGTATTTAATTATCAAAAATTCATTAAATTATTCAATTATAAAATTAAGCAACCGAAAACTCATTTAAATCATAAATACTATTTTATTCAAATATTATTTTGATAATTACTCATAATTAGCTAAAATGGGAATAAATTCATAAAAATTATTTTAATAGTATTTATTACTAAAAAATTATCCAAAACATCATAATTCACCATAATTTCAATTAAAACATAAAATTTACCCATTTATACTAATTTTCTCAAAAATTCATTTTTGACATAAGTATTCCAGAATTCATAATAAATAATCAGAACATAATTCAATAAACTTCCTTCACAAAATATGCTTAAAATAACTAGTAGAATTTATTAAAAATATAAAAATTTTCAGCTCGTGAATAGTGTTGTGAACAGTAGCCTGAGACCCAGGAAATTCAAAATTTTTTTAAAAATTCACAAAAATTATTTTTGGAATCCTTATAATGTATACAACATTTAGTCATAAAGAACATATATCAAATAAAATCAAATTAAGCTTCAATTTCACAATTTAAATAAAAAAGATTTAAAATTAATTTCTGAAAATTGAAGTCCTTACCAGTGTTAGAACTTGAAATTAAGAGAAATGATTACCCAAGAGGAGATGATCATTTTACACCCAACGGCGTGGACCGTTGTTGCCGAAATCAGCTCCAGCAAGCTCTCCCCCAAAAATGGCTGAAAATGGAAAGAAAAAATGGAGGAGGAGGGAGGAGCTCCGATGATCATGGGGGCTGCTAGTGGTGGCGAGGACTCCTGCTGGTGGTGGTGTGATGGCTGGCATCGACGGTGGATGGCGGTGGTTGGTGGTGCAATGTGCGGGAGGGAGAGGAAGAAAAAAGAAAGAAAAGGAAGAAAGAAGAGAAGGAGATGAAAGAAAAAGAAAAAGAAATAGAAAAAGATTTTTTTTAATAAAAATGTAAAAGACAAAAATACTATAATTCATAAAAATAAAATTATTTCCAATAAATTTTTAATCACACAATATAATAATTTAGTGCTCAAATACTCAAATAAACACTAATATTAGAGTATTAATATTGAAATAATATATAACCCCAAAGTTAAATTAAATCTCATTAAAATTAAATATCACAATTTAATAATATAATAATAATAAAAAGTAAAAATAATTATTAACACTGCATATCTCAAAATTTAATTTCTTAATTTAATACATGAAAATTTAAGTCTTTACATTCTCCCTTAAAAAAAAAAATTTGTCCTCAAATTTTCAATAATAAAATACAAAATCTTAATGGAAAAGATAGGGATAAGCCAGCCGCATCGCTTCTTCCATCTCCCATGTGCAATCTTCTGCTGTGTGGTTGCTCCATAACACCTTCACCATTGGGATTTCCTTAGTGCGAAGCTGACGAACTTGGCGATTGTGTATTCCTCATAAGACAGATCTTCACTGAACTCCATTGTCTGAGGCTAAAGAATGTGAGAAGGATCAAGAATATATTTTCTCAGCATGGAAATATTAAACACCGGGTGAATACGAGATAATTCAGGTGGTAACACTAATCTATAAGCCACCTCTCAAAATCTCAAATGTATCTTGAATGGTCCAATGTACCTTGGGGCTAATTTACCTTTCCTACCAAACCTCTTTCATTGGAGACACCTTCAGAAACACCATGTCTCCAACAGAAAAGGACACATCCTTTCTCTTCGGGTCTGCATAGCTCTTCTGTCTGCTGAAGGCTGTCCTCAAACGCTGTTGAATAATAGGAACCTTCTCAGAAGTAATCTGCACCAATTATGGACCTGTCAACTGTGTCTCTCTAACTTCCCAATAAAATGGTGATCTACACTTCCTACCATACGGTGCTTCATATGAAGTCATCTCAATAGTTGCATGATAACTGTTGTTATATGCAAATTCTATCAATAGCAAATGTATATCCCACTGACCGCCAAAGTCGATCACACACATCCTCAATATATCCTCCAGGTCTGTATAGTCCATTATGACTAACCATTTATCTGAGGATGAAATGTTATGCTGAAATCAAGTATGGTACCTAATGCCTTATGTAACTCTTGCCAGAAGACCAAGGTGAAAGTAGCTCCTCGATCGGATACTATGCTCACTGGTCCCGTGAAGACAAACAATTCTATTGATATATAATCTTGCTAATATGTTAGTAGAATATGTCTTCTTTATTGATAGAAAGTGTGCTGTCTTAGTCAGTGTATCAACTATCACCCAAACATCATCATAACCACCAATAGTATGAGGCAATCCAGTTACAAAGTCCATAGAAATCATATCTTGCTTCCACTATAGGATAGGCAATGGCTGTAATAACCCTGTAGGTCTCTGATGCTCTAGCTTCACTTGCTGACAAGTGAGGCATTTAGATACAAATTCTACTATGTCCTTTTTCATTCCATTCCACTAATATGTATCCTTCAAGTCATGCTACATCTTGGTAGAGCCTAGATGAACACTGTAAGTAGAAAAATATGTCACTTCCATGATTTCTTTTCTCAACTCATCCACATCTGGCACACGTAAATGAGTACCCAAATGCAATACACCCTCATTATCAATCATAAATCATATGGACCTGCTTTGTTGCACTTCAAACATGATCTTCTGTAACTGTGGGTCCTTTCTCTGTGCTGCCTTAACTCGATCCAAGTACATTAACCATACCCTGAACTGAGCAAGGATGTATTTTTTAGTTACCTTCAGCTACAGTCCTTGGTCAATCAACTTATACATCTCCTTAATAATTGGTCTCCTCTCAGTATTGATGTATGTAAGACTACTTGTAGACTTTTTACTCAAGGCATCTGCAACTACATTTGCATTGCTTAGATGGTACAAAATAGAACAATCATAATCCTTTAGAAGTTCCATCCATTTTCTTTGCCTTAAATTTAGATCCCTCTGCTGAAAATGTACTTTAGGCTCTTGTGGTTAGTGTATATCTCATAAGTCACACTGTACAGGTAATGCCACCAAATCTTTAATGCAAACACCACTGCCACCATTTCCAAGTCATGAGTAGGATAATTTTGCTCGTGCTTCTTTAACTACCTTGAAGCATAAGCAACCACTCTTCCATTTTGCATTAACACTCAACCCAATCCCACTCAAGAAGCATTATAATACACCGTGTAACCTTCATTCCCAGAAGGCAAAGTCAACATTGGAGCCCAAGTCAACAAATCTTTAAGCAACTGAAAGTGCTCCTCACATCTGTCTGTCCACACAAACTTAGCATTTTTTTGAGTTAACCTTGCCAAAGGTGCAGCTATTTTGGAGATATCCTTCATAAATGTCCTATAATAGCCAACTAAACCCAAAAAAATCCTGACTTCAGTGACTAATTTAGGTCTAGGCCACTTTGTAATAGCTTCAATCTTCCTTGGATCGACCTGTATGCCATCACTAGACACCACATGGCCTAAGAATGCCACTTGATCCAACCAGAATTCATACTTGAAAAATTGGCATACAGATGGTGCTCTCTCAAAGTCTGAAGCACTAATCTTAAAAGCATTTCATGCTCAGCCTTATTCCTGGAGTATACTAGAATATCATCAATGAACACAATCACAAATCAGACCAAGAATGGCTGAAACACCATGTTCATCAAGTCCATAAAGGCTGCTGGGGCATTGATGATACCCAGACCTTAAGTCGATTTTGGAGAAACACTGAGCTCCTTGTAGTTGACCGAATAAGTCATTAATCCTCGAGAGTCAAATACTACCATCCTTCTTTTTCACGAACAAACAGGAGCACCCTAAGGAGATGTACTAGGCCGTATAAAACCTTTATCGAGCAATTCCTACAATTGCTCTTTTAGCTCTTTTAACTTTTCAGGCGCTATTTTATATGGTGGCATAGAGATAAGATCTGTACTAGGCACTACATTGATATAGAATTCTATCTCCCTATCAGGTGGCAAGCCTGACAATTCTATAGGAAAAACATATGAAAACTCCCGCACCACTGGCACCCTTTCAACTACCCCTCTGTTTGTTTGTGTATCTCTAACCATAACTAAATAACTGTGATAACCTCTCTTAAGCATCTTCCTCTCTGTGATTGCAGAAATAATATTTTGAGGCATTGAACTCTTATCACCTTTGAATCTGAATTCCTCATCAGAAGGAATTCTAAAAATTACCTCCTTCTCTTGATAGTCAACCATGGCATAATACTACGCTAACTAATCCATCCTCAGAATTACGTCAAAATCAATCACATCAAGTAGAATCAAATCTGCAAGCAACTCTTTTTACCCTACATCAACACTAGGCAAGATGGAAAGAACACATTTGTCTCTAACTCATCACCAAGTGGAGTCGCTATAAATAAGGGAAACAACATCTTAAAAGGTTGACTTGCTATTCTAGAAGGAACATGAGAGATACAAAAGAGTGCGAAGCACCCGGACCAAACAAGACTCTAGCCTTATTTTGAAAAAGATATAAATGAATTCAGGACAAGACCAAAGTACTACATAAGCATATAAAGTAAGAACAATGAAGACAATAAGTGACAATTATCAACTTATTACCATAACAGTTTACGAAAAACAGACATTGACAGCTGAAAACATGCATAAAATGAGCGAAAGCTCTGATACTAACTTTAGCATAACTTGAACCCAAAAGGGCATATGACCGACACTAAGGAATGAGAATACATAAAGTATCCGAAACTCATAGTAAGCCTTAAAGAAGATATAATAAAATATAGACAATAATAAAAATGAAATATTTAAATGAAGATCGATAACATAAATGAACTAATATCCAAAATAATCTTAGATAAAGTATAATAATAATCTTTAATACAAATCCTTAATACGTACAACAATTCATAAGATACAACATAATAATTGACCATTTCTACTACTGCGATGTTCTAGATTTAAAATACACACATGATAATAATATATATCAGATAAACCTACATAAAACAATTAGAGAAGAAGAAACCTAGTATAGAGTACGCTGACAGACATGTGACTCCCGAGATCCTGAAAAATAATTGAGGGGAGTCAGACCTCACTGAGTAAGTTAATAAAAGAAATGTATGTGGTTTGAAAATCTCCTTTAAAATATATTTATGAAAAATAAGAAATTTTATAATTTATAATTTAAACTATTTAATTTTATCAAAATTTTATTTACCAAAATAAAGTATTTAAAATCATAAAATCCTTTATTAAATACCATAAACTTCCTTAAATCATTTTTATAAGAAAACTAAGTAGAACCCTAGTCCAGAAATCTAATACCTTTTGGCTCTCTTATAATCCAAAGACTATCAGTTTCCAAAAGTAAAGTATTAACCGAGTTATTAGCCACAGTTAATCACTTAAACCAATATTTACTGGCAGTTCCTGAGAGCAAAACATCACTGAGCTACTAGCCTTAGTAATTATAAACCATGCCTGAGAGCAAAGCATCACTAAGCCTTTTTAACCATCAACACTCACTCTCAATCCTACCGGTGCGCATACGGTTCTGATGAAACCCATCAGGTAGCCCATTCTATCGTATTTTAATTTAAAATAAATAGATATAAATAAACAAGAAAGATTACAATAAATTAAAATAAAATAATAATTAACTAATCATATGAAAATTTTAACATAAACTTACTTATTTAATCATGGCAATCAAAAGGAGAATTTCATTCAAATACAATTATACATATTTTATGTAATAAAATGATTTTTTTGTTAAATTCTCCCTTTTATCATAAATCAAAGAATTTATATATATTAATTTAAAACACCCAACACATAACTCAATTATTAACTTACAGGTTGAATGTGCTCCCCTACGCAGTCGCGCTCGATCCCGACTAAAGAGAAGAAATAAATAAAAACAGGATTAAAAATGAAATTATTACAAATTCTAGATTTCTAAGGAAAGACTCGATAAAAAAATGACTCTACTAAAATAGACCCGATGTCATATTTTATGAGAAATCTATCAAAAATTTGACAAAGTTTCCTCTGTAAAACGGACATCTCTCTACACGAAGTAGAGCCAACATTGCCTAGAAAAACACTTCAAATAACTGCGACAACTCCAAATCTCGGGTTGGGTCCCAAATTACAGTTTATGCCCAACCGAGAACCAATTTCATAAATCATAATCTAAATCATAAAATTTCATTTGAATATCAAAATTAATTTACTTACACAAATAAAGCATAAAAGACATTTATTTATAAAATAATTAATAAAATTCACATTAAAATCATTTTTGTTATAAAGGTGCTCATTCAAAAATTTTGAAATTAAATAGTATTTAATTATCAAAAATTCATTAAATTATTCAATTATAAAATTAAGCAATCAAAAACTCATTTAAATCATAAATACTATTTTATTCAAATATTATTTTGATAATTACTCATAATTAGCTAAAATATGAATAAATTCATAAAAATTATTTTAATAGTATTTATTACTAAAAATTATCCAAAACATCATAATTCACCATAATTTCAATTAACATAAAATTTACCCATTTATACTAATTTTCCTCAAAAATTCATTTTTGACATAAGTATTTGAAAATTCATAAGAAATAATCGGAACATAATTTCAGTAAACTTCCTTCACGAAATATGCTTAAAATAACTACTAGAATTTTTTTGAAAAATATAAAAAAATTTTGGCTCCGGAATAGTGTCATGAACAGTAATCCCAAGACCCTGGAAATTCAAAATTTTTTTAAAAATTCACAAAAATTATTTTTGGAATCCTTATAATGCATACAACAATCAGTCTTAAAGAACATGTATCAAATAAAATCAAATTAAGCTTCAATTTCACAATTTAAATAAAAAAGACTGAAAATTAATTTTTCAAAATTGAAGTCTTTACTAGTGTTAGAACTTAAAATTGATTGAGGGGAATGATTGCCTAAGAGGAAAGGATCATTTTGCACCCATCGACGATGACTGTAGTCTTCGAAATTGGCTCCAGCAAGCTCTCCCCCCAAAAATGGGCGAAAATGGGAAGAAAAAATGGAGGAGGGAGAAGCTCCGGTGACCGTGGGGGCTACTGGTGGTGGTACGATGGCTGGTGTTAGCGGTGGGTGGTGGTGGTTGGTGGTGCAGTGTGCGGGAGGGAGAGGAAGAAGAAAGAAAGAAAAGGAAAAAAAAAAGAAAAGGAAGAAAGAAGAGAAGGAGAAGAAAGAAAAAGAAAAAGAAAAATAATTTTTTTTAATAAAAATTTAAAAGGCAAAAATACTATAATTCATAAAAATAAAATTATTTCCAATAAATTTTTAATCACACAATATAATAATTTAGTGGTCAAATACTCAAATAAACACTAATATTGGATTATTAATTTTGAAATAATATTTAACCCCAAAAGTTAAATTAAATCTCAGTAAAATTAAATATCACAATTTAATAATATAATAATAATAATATAAAGTAAAAATAATTATTAACACTACATATCTCTAAATTTAATTTCTTAATTTAATACATGAAAATTTAAGTCTTTACAATGGTAATTGTAAAAATAATTCCCGTTTTATGGTACTTTTTTTATTTAAAAAATCTTAACGCCATTACTAATGGCGGTATAGCTAAAGACACAATTGACCAGGGTTAAAACGCTACTCGCATTGGTGGTACTCTACTGTTTATGGGCAAGTCAAGACTGCAGGTTCAACTTTAACCCATACCGCCTCGTGCAATGGCAGTATGAATTCACGCCTTCCCAACACAAGAAACCAGCACACATACCGCATGTGGCAGTGGCAGTATGCTACTGTTAGCTGCAGTTCCCCATGCATCCTGTAGAGGTGTGCTTGTCTCGTCTCTTCGAGACAAAGATTCTCCCATACCGCCATTGCCAATGAAAAAATTTTCACCCCGTGCATGCTTTAAAGTATTGCAACATTTGAAGAAACCTTCTTCACTCACACAAGCGTTGCTCCTCTCAAACATTTGCTTTCCTCTCTATTTCTTTCAAGTCTTTCCTCCGTCGTTTGAGCTTTTTTTTTTTTTTTTAGTTATTCATCTTCTCATTTGTTAAAATCCTTAAGTTTTTAGTTCAAAAAAAAATTAATTTCTAATTGATGTTTTGTTATATTTATGCAATTTATTTTTTGTATTAAGTGAAAAGAATATACATTTTTTTTTGCTTGAGATGTATGAAATTTTGTTTAAAAAAATTTTAAAAATAGATTAGAAAGTTTGTTAAAAAAATTAAGTCACTTATTTAGTGTTGCAAAATTTATATTTTTTTACAGAATTTTATTTAGTTAAAAAATTTTGTTAAAAAAATTAACTTATTTAGGGTTATAAAATTTTTTAATTTTGTACAGAATTTTGTTTTTGTTCATATAATTAGTCAATATTTTATAATTAATAGCTTATATGCTTTTTTTTTTTTAATTTTATTTTTATTAGGTGTGATTCAGAGGTGAAAATTTATATCTACAAAAGGTATGTATTTTTATTAATTAATACGTTGTTGCATGGAAAAAAATGTTATATTTTATTTTATATAATTGTTGCTATGAATATCGTTAGATATAATTTTTGTTATGAATATAGTTATATATAATTGTTTTTTTAAAAAAATTTTGTTCATTTTTTATTTATTGGTTAATTTATATCTTTTTTTTTTATATAAGTTTTGTTTATGTAGTAAATAAAATTTATATTTGGATAGCATGTTGTTAACATTTTTATATGTAGTTTTAATTTGTTATTTTTTTAAAAAAATTATATATTTTTTTAATTGATTATATTGTAAGAATAATATTTTACATATGTAGTTAATATTTTTATATATTGTCTTATATATGTTGAAATTACTTAAAATACAAAAATTGTTTTTATATTTAATTTAATAATTATTTTATAGATATTAATGTGTAGATAATTAGTAAGAAAAATATGTTATTAGTTATAAATTTTTGAAATTTACTAAAAATATGTAATTAGTTATTCATAAAAATATATGTATTGAGGTAGTTAGTACAAATATGTAATTTGTTTATTTAATTAGATAATATGTAAATTTTATATCATCTCTACATATATTAGTGTTGTTATGTAGGTAATCAAATTTATATTCTTATAGCATGTAGTTTAAAAAAAGAAAATAGTTATAAAAAATTATTTTAATGAAAATATTTTTTACGTTATAAATTTAGATATTGTCTTATATATTAGTTGCATTATGTTGTGTATACATGCTTTTAATATGTTAATTATTTATAGCATGTCTTATTTATATGATGAGAAGTGATTTAGTTGAAAAATTATTTTTATAATGACATTGTTGTGACACATTTATTGTAACAAAATGTAATTAGTTATTTGTTAAAGTTAATATTTAGTAAAAAAATGTAATTAGTAAGAAAATTGTATATTTTTCTTGGCTTATATTAGTTTTTAAATATAAATTGTTAGGAAAACAAAATGGTTAGATACTTAGTGTTGCAAAAATAATGTAATTTCTAAGGGTTTAAAATTTGTATGTAAAATGTTATCTAATATCTTTGTTATTATTTCCTTAATGTGTTTAAGGAAAATGTCGTATTTCAAGCGAATGCAACGAATCAACGTGTAATATCCCGTGTTTTTAAAAATATTTTTACATTGTATCGGGATATACAGTGTCAATAATTTTTATGCATTATACGATATTTTTATGAGTTGATATGTATTTTAAACCTATTTTAATTACTGTGTTCTATATACAGTGTTTTACGTAAAATTTTCCCGGGACTTTCATTTTCGGGGAAATTTCTACGTAAACAATGTATTATTAATTATTTTAAATGTATTTACGGGTTTGCATGAACTCATACATATTTTTAAATTATTAAATAAAGCCTGTGTGTGTATATTTATTTAATTAGGGTTTATTATTACCCTAATATTTTATTATTTATTTATTATTATTTGATTATTTTATTTATTATTAAATTATTAAAATTTATTATTTTATTATTAATTATTTTAATTTATTTTATTTTTTTCTTTTCTTTTTTTTCTTTTTTCTCTTTCTTTTCCTTTTTCTTTCTTTTTCTTTTTCTTTTTCTTTCCTTTTCTTTCTTTTTCTTTTTCTTCTTCTTCTTCTTCTTTCTCTCCCGCGGACGCCGACCACCATTTTCTCACCGCCGTTTCTCCCTCCTCCGGCCACCGTTTTC
Organism: Mallotus nudiflorus; assembly: GCA_947683625.1. NCBI lineage: Eukaryota > Viridiplantae > Streptophyta > Magnoliopsida > Malpighiales > Euphorbiaceae > Mallotus > Mallotus nudiflorus. The sequence goes on from CANTUR010000241.1 coordinate 1,334,658, forward strand.
GACACCGCCAGTCTCTATCTTCTCCTTGAGCTCCGGTGAGTGTTATTCTAGCTTTGGTTTGAGCTAAAATGGTCTAGAATTGCTTAGGTTTTGATTTGAAAATTTCAGCCTCTTTGGGTTTTCGATTTTTTTGAGCTTCGATTTGGATGATTCATGGAAAATTCCTTCACAAATGTTGTTCCTGGTAGCTTAATCTTCATGTATGAATTTTTACAGAATTTTTGGAGATTGTTTGGATTTTTGGGTATTTTTGAATATTTTAATATTATTTTCTAATTTTCGGAAATTAATTATTTAAATTATGAAATTGGAGTTTATGGTTGAATTGGGTGTTGAAATGAATTATAGGAATTTATTTGGAATTTTTATGAATTTCTAAGTATTTATTTTTAATTATTGAAGTTTATGTGATTTTGTAAAATTAAGTTAATTGTGTTTTAAATTGAATTTAATTGGTTAATTGAGTTTAATTATTGATATTATTGATAAATATGTTGAGAAAATTAATTTTGGATAATTGTATGATTTTTGGTGAATTTTTGAAGTAATTTAAGTATATTTATATATATAGGGGTATTTTGGTAATTTTACCCTAAATTGTCAAAAAATGTAATTTAATTGGTTTTAATATTTATTTAAGGTATAAAAATAATTTCTACAAAAATATTTAAGGTATAAAAATGATTTCTACAAAATATCTAGTATTTTTAACTAATTAAAACTATTTTCCGGGAATTATTTTCAATTATATATATAATATACGGTTTTTCTAATAAAATGAGTTTTAATCGATTTTTACAGTGTTTCAAGATTTATTATGTAATTTCTACGTATGAAATGTATTTTTATGATTTAAGGATATTTTTGGTATATTTGAATATATATTCTGTGTTTGTGGACCCCGGTCGACAGATTGTAGTCTGGAGTCCGACCGAGGGGTTGTGATTGATTGTGGTGTTTATTTTTGAAGTGTATTTTCTTTGCAGGGTCGGCTCTACTCTTTTGAGTAGAGAGATGTCCGTTTTACAGGGGAGGTTCTGCCGGATTTTCGGTAGAATTCTCGTAAAACGTGATATCCAGTCGAACCCTAATTTCCGATTCTGTGTTGAATACTCTAGATTGAATTCTAGGATTTCTGTTAGGGTTATTCTGATGTCGATTAATTATTTCTTGTTTAGTTGCGCCGAGACCGAGGGTTAGTGGACCAGGCCCGTCGGACCCGTCTCGTGGAGCGCATTAGGTGAGTTACTATATTATATATATATGCTTAGGATGCATGATTTAGAAAAATGCATGTTTTATTTTGACTGAATATGCATAAATAACATGATTTATATTCAAGTATATTTTTGGTATATTTTTGATATATAATAAATTATATACATGTTTTGTAAAGAAAATATATTTAAAATGTTTTTAAATATATTTTTAGTTTAATTCATGATTTGATTGGATTTATTTGATATATATATACTCAAAATATACCTGGTTTACGTTTGGTATATTTTCGGTATATATATGGTTTATATTGCTATTTCATTTATATCCATACATCATGTATTTTTGTGAATGAATGTTTTATATTATTAATGAAGGATATCAATAGAACGTGCTACCTAGTGGGCAGCACTAGGACCGAGTACGTACCGGTACGCCTATAGCTTTAGGCTATATTACTAACTTAATTATGGATATTGAATTGATTATGATTATTGATATATGTGAGATATGGTTTGGGGTGTGATTGCTGGAGCTCGGTTGACCAAGTGTCTCGGGGCCAATCACACTGGCAGTCAGACTGCTGGAGCTCGGTCGACTTAGTGTCTCGGGGCCAGTCTGTTGTCCATATTGGAATAAGTGTTCTATTTGGAATCAGTGAGCCTGTATGGCTAGAGTGTTGTTTAACACTATTTTTCTGAGGTTGCGATATTCTAGGGTTCTATGTGATCCTTCATAAAAGTTGATTTTCAGACAAAATATATAAAATGATTGTTCTGCATCTGTATGAACTTGCCTGTATATATACATATTACTCATATACTGTTGACTGTATGCATTATCACTTAGAGTGTATGTATATATATTATAGTAATTCACTCAGTGAGGTCTGACTCCCCTCCGTTGACTATTTTTCAGGAGAGTCAACTTCCTCAGACCTCAGTAGCAGGTCGATATGTCGGATTTCTTCCGCCCCGGCTTCTTTATGTAAATTGTATACTTGAGTCTTATTTATTTTATCTAGACACTGCAGTAGTTGTTAATTAAAGTATTTGTTTTAAAGAGATGTATTATAGTAAAACTGGATTTGTATTAAAGATTATACATTTATGAGATTATATATGTGGTGTGATGAGTTTTGAATTGAATCCAGTTGATATGGATGATATTGTAATATTTATGATTTTTATTTTCCGCTGCATATTATATTTTTATGGTTATTATTGCATATTTATTTTATTTTTAGGCTTGCTACGGGTTCCGGATTCGAAAGAATTCCCGTTCCCTAGCGCCGGTCATGGCCCCTGTTTTGGGTCGTGACAAAGTTGGTATCAGAGCGAAGTTCGTATCTGAGTGGAGTTCTGTGTCAGGGCTTAGTTTTGTGAGTTGTGGCCCTAGTTTTAAAGTTGTGTTTTCTGTTGGACTACTGCAGTGTATTAGGTTCGAGTATGTCTTGATCAGTATTCCTTGCTGTAGTTTTCAGCGTTATTCCTTCGTTGTCTGTTTTGTCTGAATTTTTCCGTTTGTCTTTTCAGAATGAGGAGGCGAGCGCGTGTCGCTCCACCGGTCGTTGAGGCCGAGGATGATGAGTCTTTTCAGGATGAGGTTTTACCTCCTGAGCCGCCAGTTAGACGTAGAGGTCGTGGCAGGGGTAGACCTCGAGGAGCGGCAGGTCGCCGTAGGCAGAGAGAGTTACAGGACGAGGAGCCTGTTGAGCCTGAGTTTGATGTTCCTGTTCCTCCAGTTGTTCAGCCTGTTCAGCCTGCCTATCAGCAGGGTATGTCTGACCCTGAGGCAGCTTTGTTCTATGCCAGAGTTGGCAGGATTGCTTTTGATGGTACTTCTGATCCTTTAGATTTTCTGCATGCGATTGAGACTAGGACTCGGACTGCTCATACCGAGTACCAGAGGATCATGATCGTTGAGTTGTCTGTTGAGGGACCAGCCTTGGATTGGTTCATTCAGATGATCCAGCCCTATATGATGACGATGACATGGGCTCAGTTTCGAGAGCGGTTTATGAGGAGATTTTATCCAGAGCCTCTTCGTTTGAGCTATCGTCTTCGTCTGACCAGTATTTCTCGTGGAGATCGATCAGTAGAGGAGTATACCCGAGAGTTCCTTCGTCCGGGTAGATATGCTGAGGATCTGATGCGAGATCAGTATTTCGCTGTTACTACCTATGTTACTGGTTTGGGTTCAGCTTTTGCTGGTATGCCTACAGCAGGTCTTACTCTCGAGTCGGTGATTGAGCTAGCTAAGGAGATCGAGCTGAGGTTAGTTAGGCAGGGAGTGATGCCTGATTATTACCAGTTGGGAGTTCAGTCGAGTGGATTGCAGGCTACTCCGTATTCAAGTTTTCATGTTGGTTCGAGTAGTCAGCAGCGAGGTTCGACTCAGCAGAGTCAGAGACAGCAGCAGCGAGTGCATCGGAGCAGTAGACATGGTCGTGGAGGTCAGCGTAGATCGTTCAGATTTGGATCAGGTGCTTCGAGCAGCAGTAGTGGTCGTAGTTCTGGATCAGCGGCCAGTGTTTGTCAGACTTGTGGTAGAGTCCATCAGGGACCGTGTTATCTGACACCGTTGACATGTTTCAGATACGGGCAGACAGGACATTTTGCCAGATCGTGTCCTTATTCCGGATATCAGCAGCAGCAGATTCCGCGATTCCCACAGCAGTCGATTGCTAGTGCAGCACCCGTGCCATTTCAGTTACCACCAGCTCAACATCAGAGTTCTACTCAGTTTGTTCCACAGCAGAGTCGTGGTAGAGGTACGAGAGGAGGTACCCGAGGCGTTGGCCAGGCTTCTACCAGTCAGCAGGGAGGTCGAGGCCAGGCCAGAGTTTTTCATCTGACTCAGCAGGATGCTCAGGCATCTAATGCAGTCGTGGCAGGTATTCTTTCTGTTTGTTACCTGGATGCTTTGGTTTTGTTTGATCCGGGTGCCACGCATTCGTTTGTTTCTCCCATTTTTGCTTCTAAATCTTGTTGGCAAGCTTCGAGGATGGCTTTTCCTTTGTCTGTTGCCACTCCTCTGAGTGATTCTTTGGACGCCGATATTGTTCTTTCTGGTTGTCCAGTTCTCGTGGGAGATAGAGAATTATCCGCTGATTTGATTTTGTTGGATGTGATGGAGTTTGATGTTATTTTGGGAATGGATTGGTTATCTCAGCATTATGCCGTGGTTGATTGCAGGAATAAGGAGGTGATTTTCAGAATTCCTAGTGAAGTAGAATTTAAGTTTGTTAGTGACAGGAGTTCAGCACCTCAGAATCTTATTTCTGTTATTTCAGCTAGGAAGTTGTTGAGGAAAGGTTGTCAGGGGTATTTGGCATTGGTTAGGGATACGTCAGTGGAGAAGTTGTCACTCACAGATGTTCCGGTTGCTTATGAGTTTCCTGATGTTTTTCCCGAGGAGTTGCCAGGTTTACCACCTCATAGAGAGATTGAGTTCTGTATAGATGTGGTTCCAGGTATTACTCCTATATCTATGCCACCCTATCGTATGGCTCCTGCAGAGTTGAGAGAGTTGAAGGAGCAGTTGCAAGAGTTGTTGGATAAGGGTTTTATCAGACCTAGTGTTTCCCCTTGGGGTGCACCAGTCTTGTTTGTGAAGAAGAAGGATGGTACCCTGAGACTGTGCATTGACTACAGAGAGCTGAATAAGGTGACAGTGAAGAACAAGTATCCTCTCCCGAGGATTGATGATTTATTTGATCAGCTCCAGGGTGCATAATTCTTTTCTAAGGTTGACTTGAGGTCGGGTTATCATCAGCTGCGGATCAGTGAAGCTGATATTCCTAAGATAGCGTTCCGCACTCGATATGGTCATTATGAGTTTCTGGTGATGTCTTTTGGTTTGACTAATGCACCAGCAGCTTTTATGGATCTGATGAACAGAGTATTCAGACCGTATGTGGATCAGTTTGTGGTAGTCTTCATTGATGATATACTAGTATATTCGAGGAGTATGGAAGAGCATGTATATCACTTGAGGATTGTACTACAGACACTGAGAGATCATCAGCTTTATGCTAAATTCTCGAAGTGTGATTTCTGGATGGAGTGTGTTTCTTTTCTTGGACACGTAGTGTCTAAAGAAGGTATTCAGGTTGATCCACAGAAGATTGAAGCAGTATCTGAGTGGCCTAGACCTACTTCAGTTACTGAGATTCGGAGTTTTCTGGGTTTAGCCGGGTATTATAGGCGGTTTGTGCAGGATTTTTCCAGGATAGCAGCCCCTATGACTCGCTTGACTCAGAAGAATGTTAGATTCGAGTGGTCAGAAGCTTGTGAGAATAGTTTTCAGTTGTTGAAGGAGAAGCTGACCACAGCGCTAGTATTAGCTTTGCCTAATAGTGTGGATAAGTTCACAGTTTACTGTGATGCCTCTAGAATTGGTCTTGGTTGTGTGTTGATGCAGAATGGAAGAGTGATAGCCTATGCTTCGAGGCAGTTGAAGAAGCATGAGCAGAATTATCCTATACATGATCTTGAGATGGCTGCAGTGATCTTTGCTTTGAAGATTTGGAGACATTATCTGTACGGGGTGACTTGTGAGATATTTACTGATCACAAGAGCCTTAAGTACATTTTTCAGCAGCGAGATTTGAATTTGAGGCAGAGAAGATGGTTGGAACTGTTGAAGGATTATGATTGCGAGATTCTTTACCATCCGGGTAAAGCTAATGTGGTAGCAGATGCCTTGAGTAGGAAGTCCTCAGGTAGTCTTGCTCATATCGGTGTAGAGAGGAGACCATTGATCCAGGAGTTGCATCTGATGGTGGATCAAGGTCTGATGATGAAGATTAGTAGATCAGGTGGACTGTTAGCTCAGTTTAAAGTACGATCTGTACTGAGGGATAGGATTAAAGCAGCTCAGAGCCGAGATCCTATTCTGGAAGAGCTTGTAGAGAATGTCAGAGCAGGGAAGTTCACTGATTTCACACTCGATGATGATGGTGTGTTGTGGATCAGTGGTAGATTGTGTGTTCCTGATGTGGATGATTTGAGAGAAGAGATCTTAGAGGAAGCACATTCTACAGCCTACAGCGTTCATCCAGGTGTTACCAAGATGTACCACAGTATCAGAGATCTATACTGGTGGGATGGATTGAAGAAGGATGTTGCTGATTATGTTGCTAAGTGCTTGACGTGTCAGCAAGTGAAAGCCGAACATCAAAAGCCTTCTGGGAAGCTTCAGCCTCTTCCTATTCCCGAGTGGAAGTGGGAAAGGATAGCTATGGATTTTGTGGTCGGTTTACCTCGTTCGAAGGATGGATACGATTCCATCTGGGTGATTGTAGACAGATTGACGAAGTCTGCACATTTCTTGCCTGTGAAAGCCACATATTCAGTTGCTAGATTGGCGAAGTTGTACGTGAAGCATATTGTGTGCCTTCATGGAGTACCTGTGTCCATTGTGTCAGATAGAGGTTCGGTGTTTACTTCTCATTTTTGGCAGAAGTTGCAGGAAGCGATGGGCACTAGGTTGGATTTTAGTACTGCTTTTCATCCTCAGACAGATGGTCAGTCTGAGAGGACGATCCAGACACTGGAAGATATGTTGAGGATGTGTGTCTTGGATTTGGGAGGTAGCTGGGATGATCATTTATCGCTTGTTGAGTTTGCATATAATAACAGCTACCATAGCAGTATTGGCATGGCACCATACGAGGCGTTGTATGGAAGGAAGTGTAGATCCCCGTTGAGTTGGGATGAGATTGGTGAGAGAGCTTTGACTGGACCAGAGATGGTTCAAGATGCTGCAGAGAAAGTCGCCGTGATCAAGCGTAGATTAGAGACCGCAGTTAGCAGACAGAAGAGTTATGCGGATCCTAGGCGCAGAGATGTGGAGTTTCAGGTTGGAGATTTTGTTTTTCTGAAAGTATCTCCGATGAAGGGTGTGATGAGATTTGGCAGGAAGGGTAAGTTAGCACCGAGATATATTGGACCGTTTGAGATTCTGGAAAGAGTTGGCACTGTTGCATATCGGTTGGATTTGCCTCCGAGTATGTCACAGGTGCATCCAGTATTTCATATCTCGATGTTGAGGAAGTATATCTCAGATCCTTCACATGTGTTGCAACCTGACAGTGTGGAAGTGAGTGAAGATTTGACGTTTGTGGAAGAACCTATGGCGATCGTAGATTTTCAAGTTCGACAGTTGCGATCGAGGCAGATTCCGATGGTCAAGGTTTTGTGGCGTAGCGACAGAGTTGAAGAGCATACGTGGGAGACTGAAGCTGAGATGCGAGCTTCTTACCCGTATCTCTTTCCTTCCTGATTCTGTAATCTTGTTTTTGGAATTCGGGGACGAATTCTTGTAAGGGGGGAAGACTGTAATATCCCGTGTTTTTAAAAATATTTTTACACTGTACCGGGATATACAGTGTCAATAATTTTTATGCATTATACGATATTTTTATGAGTTGATATGTATTTTAAACCTATTTTAATTACTGTGTTCTATATACAGTGTTTTACGTAAAATTTTCCCGGGACTTTCATTTTCGGGGAAATTTCTACGTAAACAATGTATTATTAATTATTTTAAATGTATTTACGGGTTTGCATGAACTCATACATATTTTTAAATTATTAAATAAAGCCTGTGTGTGTATATTTATTTAATTAGGGTTTATTATTACCCTAATATTTTATTATTTATTTATTATTATTTGATTATTTTATTTATTATTAAATTATTAAAATTTATTATTTTATTATTAATTATTTTAATTTATTTTATTTTTTTCTTTTCTTTTTTTTCTTTTTTCTCTTTCTTTTCCTTTTTCTTTCTTTTTCTTTTTCTTTTTTCTTTCCTTTTCTTTCTTTTTCTTTTTCTTCTTCTTCTTCTTCTTTCTCTCCCGCGGACGCCGACCACCATTTTCTCACCGCCGTCTCTCCCTCCTCCGGCCACCGTTTTCGACACCGCCAGTCTCTATCTTCTCCTTGAGCTCCGGTGAGTGTTATTCTAGCTTTGGTTTGAGCTAAAATGGTCTAGAATTGCTTAGGTTTTGATTTGAAAATTTCGGCCTCTTTGGGTTTTCGATTTTTTTGAGCTTCGATTTGGATGATTCATGGAAAATTCCTTCACAAATGTTGTTCCTGGTAGCTTAATCTTCATGTATGAATTTTTACAGAATTTTTGGAGATTGTTTGGATTTTTGGGTATTTTTGAATATTTTAATATTATTTTCTAATTTTCGGAAATTAATTATTTAAATTATGAAATTGGAGTTTATGGTTGAATTGGGTGTTGAAATGAATTATAGGAATTTATTTGGAATTTTTATGAATTTCTAAGTATTTATTTTTAATTATTGAAGTTTATGTGATTTTGTAAAATTAAGTTAATTGTGTTTTAAATTGAATTTAATTGGTTAATTGAGTTTAATTATTGATATTATTGATAAATATGTTGAGAAAATTAATTTTGGATAATTGTATGATTTTTGGTGAATTTTTGAAGTAATTTAAGTATATTTATATATATAGGGGTATTTTGGTAATTTTACCCTAAATTGTCAAAAAATGTAATTTAATTGGTTTTAATATTTATTTAAGGTATAAAAATGATTTCTACAAAAATATTTAAGGTATAAAAATGATTTCTACAAAATATCTAGTATTTTTAACTAATTAAAACTATTTTCCGGGAATTATTTTCAATTATATATATAATATACGGTTTTTCTAATAAAATGAGTTTTAATCGATTTTTACAGTGTTTCAAGATTTATTATGTAATTTCTACGTATGAAATGTATTTTTATGATTTAAGGATATTTTTGGTATATTTGAATATATATTCTGTGTTTGTGGACCCCGGTCGACAGATTGTAGTCTGGAGTCCGACCGAGGGGTTGTGATTGATTGTGGTGTTTATTTTTGAAGTGTATTTTCTTTGCAGGGTCGGCTCTACTCTTTTGAGTAGAGAGATGTCCGTTTTACAGGGGAGGTTCTGCCGGATTTCCGGTAGAATTCTCGTAAAACGTGATATCCAGTCGAACCCTAATTTCCGATTCTGTGTTGAATACTCTAGATTGAATTCTAGGATTTCTGTTAGGGTTATTCTGATGTCGATTAATTATTTCTTGTTTAGTTGCGCCGAGACCGAGGGTTAGTGGACCAGGCCCGTCGGACCCGTCTCGTGGAGCGCATTAGGTGAGTTACTATATTATATATATATGCTTAGGATGCATGATTTAGAAAAATGCATGTTTTATTTTGACTGAATATGCATAAATAACATGATTTATATTCAAGTATATTTTTGGTATATTTTTGATATATAATAAATTATATACATGTTTTGTAAAGAAAATATATTTAAAATGTTTTTAAATATATTTTTAGTTTAATTCATGATTTGATTGGATTTATTTGATATATATATACTCAAAATATACCTGGTTTACGTTTGGTATATTTTCGGTATATATATGGTTTATATTGCTATTTCATTTATATCCATGCATCATGTATTTTTGTGAATGAATGTTTTATATTATTAATGAAGGATATCAATAGAACGTGCTACCTAGTGGGCAGCACTAGGACCGAGTACGTACCGGTACGCCTATAGCTTTAGGCTATATTACTAACTTAATTATGGATATTGAATTGATTATGATTATTGATATATGTGAGATATGGTTTGGGGTGTGATTGCTGGAGCTCGGTTGACCAAGTGTCTCGGGGCCAATCACACTGGCAGTCAGACTGCTGGAGCTCGGTCGACTTAGTGTCTCGGGGCCAGTCTGCTGTCCATATTGGAATAAGTGTTCTATTTGGAATCAGTGAGCCTGTATGGCTAGAGTGTTGTTTAACACTATTTTTCTGAGGTTGCGATATTCTAGGGTTCTATGTGATCCTTCATAAAAGTTGATTTTCAGACAAAATATATAAAATGATTTTTCTGCATCTGTATGAACTTGCCTGTATATATACATATTACTCATATATTGTTGACTGTATGCATTATCACTTAGAGTGTATGTATATATATTATAGTAATTCACTCAGTGAGGTCTGACTCCCCTCCGTTGACTATTTTTCAGGAGAGTCAACTTCCTCAGACCTCAGTAGCAGGTCGATACGCCGGATTTCTTCCGCCCCCGGCTTCTTTATGTAAATTGTATACTTGAGTCTTATTTATTTTATCTAGACACTGCAGTAGTTGTGAATTAAAGTATTTGTTTTAAAGAGATGTATTATAGTAAAACTGGATTTGTATTAAAGATTATACATTTATGAGATTATATATGTGGTGTGATGAGTTTTGAATTGAATCCAGTTGATATGGATGATATTGTAATATTTATGATTTTTATTTTCCGCTGCATATTATATTTTTATGGTTATTATTGCATATTTATTTTATTTTTAGGCTTGCTACGGGTTCCGGATTAGAAAGAATTCCCGTTCCCTAGCGCCGGTCATGGCCCCTGTTTTGGGTCGTGACACAACGATTATAAATAGTTACACAGAAATAGACCTCGTCGTATCGGGACTCGCATAATTAGTACTCCTTATGTTCCTAGAACTCGAGAACAACGAAAAAGAATAACACAGTTAACAAATGAACTCGAAGCATATAAATTGAAGTCTGAGCATACTTTATGTGAACATATCCGAATAGTGAAGTACAAGATTGAAGAACTTATTTTTGGAGGCAAAAGGATGACTGAAATAAATAAATGGTTTGCATTAAGCTGTACATTGCTTGATGAATATAGTCACCATTTTACAAAAACCTGGATTGAAAGTAATATGACTTTGTCCTATGATGATTGTGTATATTTAATGTTAGAGGACGACATTTGACACAAGTTAAATAGGACTTACAAACTTGATAATAGTCCAAATATTTATCTTGCAAAAGGTCCCAGTCTTCATTTTCCTTGGTTGAAAAAAATGACAACCAATATTATGGATAAAGAAAAAATTGAAGAGTCAATGCTAAGGGCAATTAGGTTTAGGTGATATATATAGTAATGTCATAATGTAAGGATGTTTTGTACATATTATATTTAAAGTTAATAAAATTATTTTTCTTTAGTTAATGTATGATCAAATGAAATATATACATATATCATATCGATACCTGTTTAAATAATATTTTATTGTATTTTGTTACATATAATTGAACAATAAAAATTATATTATTGATAAAAAAATTTATCACATTTATTCTTAATTATTCAGTTTAAAATTATAATTTATATAATGTGTCATTTTTATAAATAACGATTGCTTCATTATTTTGTCACATTAGTTAAAATGCATATTTTATCATTTGTTAATGTTGTAGTTAAACACTTTTTATGTATTTATTTATGGAATATCTCTTATTTATGTTCTTATATATTATTTTATTTTATTTTGTAAATGGTGATATCAAGGACATAACTTGTCGAGCTATATAGGTATGTTCAAGTAAATTATATTTGCTGAATATATTCTTTATTGGTAAAAATTTACTATTTTTTTTTACATATCAAGAATAGGTAAAATATTAATAGTAATTTTAATATTTGTTGGTTGATATTTAATTATGAAGATAAGCATGTTTTTTTGTTGTTGATATAATTATCATGTATTCAAATTTGATATTATGTTTTATTTATATTCCATATCAATTTCATTTGTTATGATAATTTTTATTTCATTCCATATATTGAAAAATTTAGTGACGTAGTTAGATGAAAAATATTTATTGTTGTTTGAAAATTGATAACTTAAGAAAAATTTAATTATTTTTGTAGCTTTAAAAAATTATATTCATTACATATAATCAAAAACTTATTCCAATCATTGTTTATATTTGGCCAAAATATCGAATGCACGAGCTGTTATAATATATTGGATGGTCAAATTATTGAAACTGAGTGCAGACCAAACGTAGTTAATGCATCTTCGAGAAAGGTCAATTTTAGTGATGATTTTGATCTTCTAGGGTTACATACTATAGTTACAAATGCATTGGGAATAAGTGATGTTACGAATATTAAGAGAATTTTATCTAGACATCCAGTTATGAAATTTGGTCAAAATATGGTGTTTGGTTTTTCGCAAATAGTTTCTGATTTGGATGTCAAGAATATGTTTGAAATGGTTAGGCAGTTGACGAGGTGGCTAACCATTGAACTATATATTGAATTGAGTGGCAGTAGAGGTAGAATTGTACCATATGTTGAGGCTAGTTCCTCAAGATATAATCATAATTAAGTTGAAGTAGAAAAGGAAGATAATGAATGTTTTGTTGAGGAGGAGTATGAAGTTGAAGTCAACGATGAAGATGTTGACAAGGATGATGAGGAGCATTATTTTGATGAATATGATGATGATGATCATAATGATTATAATGTGGATAGTGCTTTTGAAGTTGACAATGATAATTCTTTGATCACATTAGTTGATAGTTTAAATAGAGAAATTCCTTTGCAAGTTGATTGTGTTAATCTTAAAGATATTATGTAAATAGAAATCCCTCTGATGTAGATCTATGTTCTAGGATCCCTTAAAAGAACTAGCAAAGGGTATGCTGTTTAAATTTAGAGATGTAGTTAAAATAGCTTGCAAATTTTATTTTGTGAAAGTTGGGCGACAATTCTGAAGTTTTGAAACTAGGTATAATACTATAACTTTAGTTTGCAAGTTAGGCTGCAAATGGAGACTAAAAGCCAGTGAGTTGAAGAAGAGTGGGTTTTGGCAAATAATAAGGTCTAATGGTCCCCACAATTGTACTACACCTGAACAGAGTTAAGATAATAGGAATTTTGACTCCAATATGATAGTTGTATATGTATAAGTAATGCTATAGGAGCAGCCTGGCATTAAGGTGAATGCATTGCTTGCTGGGTTGAAAGAACGATTTAGTATCACCCCAAGCTATAAAAAGGTATGGAAAGGAAAACAAAAGGCAATTGAAAATTTATAGGGGGATTGGGGTGAGTCATACAAAATGCTTTGTCAATTTATGCATGCTGCTATGACACTTAATCCTGGTTCTTATTGGCATCACAAAGGGGAGGCACATTTGATAAATCACGTTCTTGTCTAGGTTCAACAATTCAAATGTATGTTTTGTGCATTCAAGCTATATATTGATGGCTTCGAACATTGCAAACCTGTCATATATGTGGATGACACCTTTCTATATGGTAAATATAGAAGTGTACTATTGAATACTGACATAGTTGATGGGAATAACGTTATATTACCATTAGTGTTTGCTTTAGTCTAAAAGGAATCTAAAGACAATTAGGACTACTTTATACAGAGGTTAAAATTTTGTTTCTATGTTGGCAGAGATGATATTTATATCATTTTGGATCGACAAATTGGAATTAAGCATGCAATGAGGCAAGAATTATGGTCTGCTAATGCACATTGATACTATTTGTGTCATGTGCTTACAATTACAACATAAAGTTTAAAAGTGGTGCCATAAAGAACTTACTTGATAAAGCAGGCAAAATGTTTCAGAAAAGAAAGTTTAAGAGATGGATGGACAAAGTTGAGCTCTTACATCCGGATTCAAAAAAGTGGATTGATAAAATACTAAAGGAGAAATGGACTTTATCGTATGATGGTGGTCATTATTATGGTGTGATGACTAGAAACTATATTGAATTGGTGAACGCCATATTAAAGATAATTAGATTGATGTTTGTAACTACATTGATGTAATAAATTTTTCTTAAGTTGGTTGATATGTTCGATCAGCATCAAACTGAATACACCAAATTATTGAATGAGGCTTTTTATGGACATTAAAATGTGTGGAAATACTAAAGCATCGGATTGATAAGGCAAATGGTCATGTCATGCAAAGATATGATCCAAATAATATGATTTTTCAAATTACGACTAGTTTTAACAATGCCTAAAGAAAAGGGGGTCACAAACAAATTGTAATTATGAAACAACAAATCTACACATACAATAAGTTCCAACAAAGCAAAATTCCCTATTCCCATGCCATTGTCGATTGTTTGACATATAGGCTTGATTATAGAGAATTTATTGCTCCATTCTACTCTGTTAGTGAAAATTTAAAATGTTGGGCAACTAGTTTCATTCTATTGGGTAATCTTGATTATTGGCCTAAGACACATGAACTGCCATTCGTTTTAAATCCATTATGGAGAAGGAAAAAAGGAGGACCAAGATCAACGCGCATTAGAAATGAAATGGATGAACATAATTCTAATACTGTAATAAACTTCTGCATAAAATGTGATTTGACCAGCCACAACGCTAGGAGTTGTTAGCAAAATTAATATAATAATGTCTTGTATTATTTTTAATGTATATTTCTTTACTTATTTAATTTTTATGGTCCTAGTAATACTTATACAGTGTTTTTAAAAAATATTTCATAAATTTGATGTTTACTGGGAATGAATAAAAGTGAAAAAAAAAGTAGGCTCATCATCTTCTTTAAATGGAGCACGGGGTAAAATGAAAATGACAATTGTTGATAAATATAAAGACCTGAATGGCATAACTTGGTTTGGAACTAAAAGGCCATTCAAAATTCTTCCAACTTATTCATGTCTTGAACGAGGATCTGAAAATCATATATTTATAGGGTATCATACAATAAATATATATAATTTTAGACAGTCATCTAATGTAATAGTTAGAGCAAATCCAAAATGGGGTCATTTATGGAAATAAGATGTGAATTGGAAGCTTATTGTGGGTACCATGAGTTACCAAGACCAAAAGCAATTTCAGTAACACTACCAAGACACAACAGTGAAGAAGTAGATAATGTGCTTAAGAAATTACATAAGGAGATTGCTATGATGGATATGCTTTTAGAGAAATATCATGCATGAAATGACACATTAAGACAACATTCTTCATCGGAACTAGAAAGTACTTTAGGTGACATATATACCTTAGGCATAAATTATTATAGTGATATTAATACTAATTTTGTAAAATACCTTCTATCATGTTTACCAAAATATTGTTAAACAGAAATAATATGAGATATTATTTATGAAATAAATTGCATGTTTGGTAAATATTTTAAAATGTAGACATATAAATATATTTTGTAGGTATAATGTATAAAGTATATTCTCCAGGAGATATTTTCAAGGCCACAAAATGTCATTGGG
Organism: Mallotus nudiflorus; assembly: GCA_947683625.1. Taxonomy (NCBI): domain Eukaryota; kingdom Viridiplantae; phylum Streptophyta; class Magnoliopsida; order Malpighiales; family Euphorbiaceae; genus Mallotus; species Mallotus nudiflorus. The sequence goes on from CANTUR010000241.1 coordinate 1,350,022, forward strand.
CTTTAAATGATGATTTTTCATATACAATGGACCCAGGGCAACATAATAGTCATGTTGTTATGATGAAAATGATTGAAGAATGACAATATCGGCAACGACAATCTGAAGTACTTCGGGAAGAAGCCATTGAACTTAATATATATGTACTTAAAGCACGGGCAATTTGAATGACACAATGTAATATAGATGAAATACAAAATGCATTATATCATATTAGAGAGGAGAATAATCGTGTTAAAATACATTTGGATAGAGAATTCTTTAAATGCTATTCACGAGAGTTATTAAAAGATAGAGATGCAGGACAAGCTAGATAATATAATTCAATAGTGCACTCAATTGAATGTTCATCTGATATTGAAATATCAGATGAAGAAACATAATATAAGCAATAACATTAATAAATTATTCTTCATCAGACATTTAATAGTCAGAATTGTATACAGGATTATTAAGAACATTGTTAACCTCTATCTTAGAAAGTGTCCTGCATATTGCAATAGCTTGATTATTAGTTAGGTTTAACAGATAATATCTTAATTTTCTTATGAACATCTGATTATTCTCCTCTCGAATTCTTCTAACAACAACTTCATATTCTGATTGGTTTCTTCATTATATTGATAAAGACAAACGTCTAACAGAAGGTGCTCCCAATTCATGTAGTTGCTCAACTACAAGCTTAACTTCAATAACTCAAAATGCCCATTCCCATCGTAGTCCTGCATAATATTCATTCAGATCCGACACTCTCAAATTACAATACCTATTATTTAATTCTGGTAGTAGCCATATTCTACCTCTACCACCATATGAAGAACTAACGACCATCTAAAAATAAGCAATTACATCTATATGCATGTGTATGTGAATGTGGTAGGAATTATGCAAAGAAACTGTATATTTTTATACTACTAAAATACAGATGAATGATAGCAAATAAAGTTGATCACATTTATGATCACATGTGATCCATATTCAGACGTTTGACATATGTGTTGTCAAATCAATATTATTTATGTCCTCACCTGATAAAGGGGTCCTATAATTGTTGATGTCGATTTGTATCACATGTGATTACATTATTAGTGGTTATAGTTGACACTCATGTTTTCCATTCAATATACGTTATGATTCCATGACATGTGGTAAATTAATTGTTTATGTCATTTTGAATTGAATGTTCATTGGGTTATGGTTGTATTATTAATTGCCAAATTAATTCATAGAGTTGTCAATATCAAATAATTTATGTCAATGAATATAATAGGATGAATATATATATATATATATATACACACACACACATACACATATTGCACAAGAGCTTATATTAACAGTTAAAGGTTATGATGTGATATTATTTCTCATTTATTTTCTTAGATATGGAGCAAAATTTTATGCCACATGATTACATACAGCCTAAGCCTTATGATGCATCATTACTATACTTACAAAATGAGTATAGATCACAAGTTATATGGAATGGCTAGGTAATTAGAAATATCTAATATAAGTATTATCAATATCTTCAATATTAACTAGAATTATTAGGAATAAGGCATATATACACCAAATTTGTTTATTTGTATTTTCAAGTATGTGAAATGGATTAGACTAGACTATTAGCGAAAGTTAAATGGATTATATTGTTATCAAAATAGAGTGTCATTATTAATTATAAAATATATTCAGGTGGAAGAACCTGTCCTAAGATGTCAACGGATGGCTCAAACTAATGACTTATATGCAAACTTGAATTTTGAAATAAAGGGTTTATTAAGAGACGCAGGCTTTCTTGGAGTTACATGCCTTCGCCAGTGTCATTATGATTGGCACCTAATTTTTGCACTTATGGAGCGTTGGAGACCAGAGATACATACTTTCCATCTACCAGATGGAGAGTGCACAATCACACTCCAGGATGTTGCTATTTTGACAGGATTGTCAATTGATGGGCATTCTATTATTGGACAAGTTCAACGTAATTACCTACATTTTTTCCAATCGCTTCTAGGGATTGCACTTGAACCAAGGGACATTCATTATTCTTTAGTTCGAAGTTCTTGGTTTACCCAACACTTCTTAGAATTGCTTGAACAAGTTAACTAGATGACATTACATAGGCATACACATGACTACATATTACACCTTTGTTCGTCGATATTGTTCCCTAAATATGATACTAACAAAGTCAGCTTGTTATTCCTTCAATACTTGGATAATATTAACATAATAGGCCAATACAGTTGGTGATCTGCATGTTTGGCTACCCTATATAGGAAGCTGTGTCGTGCATTGAGGCTTTCGACAGTGTGACAGATGGTCGGCCCACTCTTTCTCCTTCAACTATAAGCTTGGGAGCAAGTTCCTTTTCTCGCCCTACACTGCATGACTAGTCGATTCCTTCACATGCACCTTTGGGTCACAGGTATAACAGTTATTTTATTATAAATTTAAGTTATATTTTTAAATTTTAATGATTATTTTATTTTATTCTTGAATATTTATATCAGATGGAGCCGACCACATGGGATTACAGTTATTCTCACACATATCATTACCAACATCCGGTTGAGACTAGATATTGCACATTAGGATGAGGTAAAACATAAAAACATTTGTCTTTAATTATTCAACATTTGACAAATTTACTTATAATAATCATCATCATATACTATACTCATTATAAAGGAATTCTTATACTCATTATAAATGAATTTCTATAATTTACTAATAATAATTATATATATATATATATATATATATATATATATATATATATATATATATATATATATATATATATATATATATATATATATTGTAATTCAATATATATAATGTCATAATCACGTTTATTATTATTATTATTAAAATTATGAATAAAATTTATATTATTATTATTATTATTATTATTTATAGATTAACTGGGAACTATACACTGAGGATGTCATTCAACAGTTGCCCACTTATTGTTTACAAAGGCGCAATATATGCAGTCGATAGTACCCCTTATATGTATCCATATTGTAGAATGGCATTGCCCTAATAGGGTACTGCTTGGATGTGTACAACCCATTCCTTATCCTCCATTCCACTTTGATGCGTTGCATCATAATAATTTATCGGATTATGACATAGATTGGGTGAAAAGACATGCCTAATGGGTCGAGCTTTGGGGCTATCGTGCTCATAATATTGCCATTACGGAACCTTAAAATGGATCTATACATTACCATTTATAGTATCTAGAGTGGTACCATTTTGTGACACATCGATAGATCTCACCCAATAGTGCTTACTTGGGAGTAGCTGTACATACTTAAATTTATTTTTTCATTTAAAATATTTTGGTAAAATTATTTGTACAATTTTTTATAAATTTATTTCATTACAATGCATAGGCGGATGCATTAGAGCAATACATATTGCGTTGACTAAAGATTCGCAATAAGCTAATCAGATCACCAACAATTGTGAAATTGTAATTAATGAGCATAGACTATGAGTTACCGATGATATGCCACGCCCCAATCCTGCACAACAACCTGCATCGCTCCTATAACAGTTGAGTAATGTTGGGCCTGTTAATGAAGTCACACTGAGACGTCATCAGCGTGGTGCATGCTGAAGAGCTATCGCTCCACCACCCCCACTTGTCAGTGCTGCATGTATTCCCATTCGTCGGCCATACTTTGTTCATTCTGAGTTCCATGCAGGACCTTGCACCCAGGGCGTTTCCACCACCTCATTGACATCATTTTTAGAAGCTGGTCCTTCAGGCACTTCATTCATTCCTCCCCCTTATTTTTCTTTTACTTATCCATATACTCCTTTCTTTCAAGCTTTAACTCTCACTCCTTCGACCCAATTACCTTTTTCTTCTCTATCCATTCACTTTTCATTGCACTATACTCCATATCTCTCTATCCTATCACAATTCACAAACTTCCACCTCACTCAACTTCTATTTACTTCTATTTTGAATTTATCACAAATAGCTCCGACTATGCAAACTCCTCATTTTCCATCATTTCCTTCTTCAACCCAAAATTTTCTATTTGCATTTACCACCCCTCAACCTCAGGAAGTGCCTACTCCATCATATTACACACCTCCTCCTAATATAAATATGTACGTACCTCGTGACACTAATGTTGATGATGATGACACCGAAGTCGATGATGATGATAAGGACAATGATGATGGTGATGATTTTGATAATGGTGGATCTCAGTTCATTGACATGAGCTCTTCACGTGTTCATTACCATCAGAATATGGGATTACGCTCTAGAGTTCGCAGGCATAAACCCTGTGACACCTATTTTTTTTTTCTTTTTTCTTTTGAAAAATAACACTTTTTCATTTGTTGTTTTCTAGCTTTAAGGTTTATTTGTTCTAATAGTAACTATTACATATTAATTATTATTATTTTCTTTTAACCATTTACCCTCTCTTTTATTACCAACAACACATATATTATAAATTTTTATTATTATGATTTAACATCATCATCATCAACAACACATATACTATAAATAAAATTTTAAAACTAAATAAACAAATTTTTTTCGCTAAATTGAGAAATATATTTTCAATATTGACTAAATAATTTATTTTTCACTAATTAAATATAACTTATATATTTACTAAAACATATACATAAAAATTAATCAACTGTTAAATATCCATAAATATATTACTAACAAATATATCTAACAAAATATAACAATTTTTACCAATATGCTACATATTAAATCATTTTATTTTTAAAATAAAATGTAACCAATTTTACCAAATTTCAACATATTCAATCATTTTATTTTTAAACAACATATCTTTTTATATTACAAGTCACCTCTTCAACATGAACTTTTAATTAACTCTTTTTAATAAATTAATTACTAATAAAAAAATTTATTTTTTTTAATTGCGCTTCCTTCAATATTATGCACTCTTATTATCATTCACAAATAAATAATAATAAATTTTATTATTATTTCAAATTACCTATTTTATATTTAACATTTCACTTTAAAAATTTATTTAACAATAATTAAAAAATAATTTATTAATAATTATAATTATAATTATTATATAACATATACTTAAAAAATAACCTAAATAATTTATTTAACATATACTTAAAAAATAACCTAAATAATTTATTAATAATTATGTAATGATTATTATTTTTAATAACAATAATTACATAATTATTAATGACTAACTAATTATTAAAAATAACATACGCGTAACCAAATAATTACTTATATAATTATAATATTACAAAAGTTACTATAATCATTTACCAATAATGATGCTTATTGGTGCGAGGGGGAAGACTTAAAAAAAAAATTCTTCACTTATATCGCCACTAATGATTGCGGTATGAGCATAAAGCCACTAGCAGTGGCGGTATGATCTATAAAAAAAAAAAAATTTCTCCCCTCTATCTCAGCCAAAAGTACCATAAAATAGTAAATTATTTCATAGTTTATCATAAAAAAGAGGAAAACAAATTCAAATTGCCATCAATTAAGAATTATTTTTAATTTGTAACATAATTTGGTAAATAACCCTCCCTTTCACAATATAAGCAATATCTAAAGATACATTTCTGCAAAAAATCTAAATAAAATCATAGAAATTTAGATGCATCAAAAGAAGAGAAAAGACAAAAAAAAATCAAAAGAAGAGAAAACATGAAATCACTAAATTTATATAACTTCTTGAATATTTATACAACTTTATTTATCTAAAGCATCAAAAGGAGAGAAAGGACGAAAAAAAATTACAAAAACTGCAACATTTTTATATAAACATCAGCGCTTGTCCTCCTTAGAGTATCTCCAATCGAGATAGAAAATTGTTGTCCAATGGGGACAACAAAATGCTGTCCAAATTTGTTGTTTTGAACAGTATGCAACAAATTTGCTGCATACTATTCATCACAGCAAATACTATTCACCATTTTTTTTTACATAATAGTCTTATACTTTTACATGTCTAATATTTTAAACCAAGTTCATCCTAATTATTTTATTTCCTTTTACATGATATTTATTTTGTTAACTTTTTAATTAACAAAATATAGTTTAATGTCTTATTATTTATATTTTTATTATTTACATAATTATTTATATTAATTACATATATTATTAATTATATTCACATGAATATATAACAACACTGAACAAATTTTATTAACATTACCTAACATTACATAAATATTAAAACCTCACACAATTACTAAAAAATACATAATAAAATATTTTATTAATCTGGTAGTTCAGATTCAAATCCACCCATATTATCAAAATAATTAAATTCATTAAAGACAAAATATGGTGGTTGTTGTGCAGATCTTTGTTACATAAGGCGTATTTATTCAGTTGCAATATATGCATGCTTATTTGGGTCTTGTATAGTATTCGAATCCATTAATATAATTTTATTTTCTTCTTTAAACTTTTGGACTACTATATGCTCTATAAATGCTCATATTCTCTTTTCTTCACCCTTCTCAAAAATTTCCCTCAGATTTGCATTTTCTTCTTTCAAAGTGTTAATGACCACTGCAGCCTGGTCATCATTTTTTCTTTAATTTTGTCTTTTTAATACCAGTAGGGCAGTCGCATGATGAACCACCAACAATGGTATCATATAAATTAATAGAAAATGAGGACAAAGTAGGAGAGTTAGGTACAGAAGATTCAAGAGTAGGATTATCTGAATCATTGGATGAAATATAATTCACATTTTTCTTGCTAGATTGTGCTCTTCTAGTGCTAACATGATCTTTAAAATTTTTGAAATCTTTCATAATATTCCACACATGATCATATTTAAAGCCTTTTTATAAGTAGTATCTTCCATAATTAACACTCTTGCATGATTTATCTACAAATTAACATAGAAAACATAAATATTTCATAATAATAATAATAATAAATAATTATGCACAAAGTAATAAATAAATAAATACTCATAATATCTCTTTCAGAGGCACCACTAGGATTTAAACTTTCAACTTGTCTTACACATGCATTGAATTTTCTTACTGCTTTCTTGATTGTTTGAACTTGCACTTGGATGGATCTTTTATTACGAAAGTCCCAGCTCTGATGCTTTACACTGTTATATTTTTCTTCAACTCGAGTCCAAAAACAATCATAAGACTGATGTGCACCCATAATTGGATATTGAGAAATTTCCATATACAGTTGACATAAGAGAATGTCTTCTTCAACACTATATCCAGAAGCTCTAAAAGTCATTTTGTTATTTTTGAAGAATGTGTTGAGATGATTTAAGTGTATTACAAAAATGTAGAATAGGTTTGTATGTATAAAGAAGGATGAGATGTATTTATATACTAAAATGGAGATAAAAATAAAAACATTAAAAAAATATGGATGAATAAAATAGACCATTGGATGGATTATATCTTTATCTTAATCATTCAATTAGTTTTTGTAACTTATCTTTACTTGAACCGTAGGATGAATTTTATCCTAATATTATTCATTAGATGGATTTTATCATTATCTGAACCATAGAATGGATTTCATCCTCATCTCCACTGTCAAATTTACTTTTTTTAACTTATCTTTATATGAACCGTATGATGGATTTTATCCTAATCTCCATCGACCGATTAAAATTATTTGACTTATCCTTATCTCAAATGTAGGATGTATTTTATCCTAATAGAAACCATATGATGGATTTCATTCTATTATCAACCGTTGGATGGATTTCATTATCATCTCCACCATTGGATTAATTTTGTTTCTTATCCTTATATGAACCGTATGATAGATTTTATTCACATAATAACTGTTGGATGAATTTCATCATTATATAAACCTTAGGATGGATTTCATTCTAATCTCAACTGTTAAAATAAATATTTTTTATTATCCCTAACTCACTCCTAGGATAGATGTCATCCAAATTTGAACTGTTAGATTAAAATGTAAACAATATCATCTTAACATTAATTTTTATCTATAAATAACATCCTTTATTATGTAAAAAAAAATCATACAATCACCGTAAAAAAAAATCTCTCTTTTCAAATTAGCCATACACAAAATTTTTTTAATGAATTTCAATAATCCAAGTCCATCAACTTTTCAATCTTCATCATCAGATGATGAAGAGACCAACCGATTGATGGAGTAAGAAGCCTCAGATGCTATTATTCAACAAATAATTAATAATAATAACATGTTAATTGCTTATTATCTCAATCAATAAAATAACCAAGTTATCCATGGTGGGTCAATTTTAGGCCATATTGTCATAAATTGCGATCGTGAAGTTGCAGATCGAAATTTGTTTAATGATTATTTTGCAGACAATCCACGCTATAATGATGATCTTTTTCATCATTGATATTGAATGTCTCAAAATTTATTCCTTCGTATTGTCGATGCAATCAAAAGGCATGATAATTTTTTTGAACAATAGTGTGATGCGCTTGGACGACTTGGATTGTCATCTATACAAAAATTAATAGTTATGTTTCGGATGTTGGCATATGGTCTCCTAGCAGATGCTACAGATGAATACGTGAAATTTGGGGAGTCAACAATAACTATTAGTATGAAGAAATTTTGTTGTGTTATGGTAGAAATTTTTTCAGAACAATATCTCAGAGCGCCTACTACTAATGATGTTGCTAGACTACTTCATATTGGTCAGTGACGTGGATTTTTGGGAATTCTAAGGAGTTTAGATTGTATGCATTGGAAGTAAAAAAATTGTCCAACAGGATGGGCTAGACAATATACAGGACGTAGTGGATCACCAACTATTATTTTGGAAGCTGTAGCTGATTATGATCTGTGGATATGACATGCCTATTTTGGCATGCTAAGTACCAATAATGACATTAATGTGTTAGAGTCGTTTCATTTAATGTCCAATATTGCTTAAGGTATAACTCCTCCTACTCTTTATTTTATTCAAGGAAAATAATATAATATGAGTTATTATTTAGTTGATGGTATATATCCAAAATGGTCCACTATTGTACAAACAATTCATGAGCCACAAGGTCCAAAGAAACAATATTTTGCAATGAAGCAAGAGGCATGTAGGAAAGATGTTGAGCATGCTTTTGGAGTGCTACAATCATGTTTTTCAATTGTTGTTGGTCCAACACGTTTTTGGAGGAAAAAAGTGCTACATGATATAATGACTACATGCATTATCATGCATAACATGATAATTGAAGATGAACGAGATCTTAATGCGACAATTGAAGAAGCCTCATAATCATCAGCACCAACAGTTGAAATAGTCTTTAATGAAAACATCCGATTACAACAATTTATTGCTTGACATAAGCAAATTAAGGACGAAGAAGCTCATATTGCACTTCGCAATGCATTAATAGAACATTTGTGGGAGGAATATAGTAATTTATAAAACCGAATGCATTGTAATGTTTATTTTATGTAATTGAAATGTTTTATGTGTTTTAATAAAATAAATTTATTTAAAATACAAAATTTATTTAACTATTAGCTTTACAAAATTTTAGTTGCACTTATATCACAATTTAAATTAAGATAATTAATTATTAAACTAAATTATGATTAAAATAAATATAATATTTAATTATAGATTATTTATAAATAATTATTAAAAAATTCCATTTGGATGAATATGTAAAAAACAAAAAGTATGAGTGCAATTTGTAAAAATAACAAAATATAAGAAATTAATAAATAATAAGATATATAAAAGAATATTTAAAAATATTTCTTTTGGTGTAAAAATTGATATAATATATTGGAAATAAAATACTGTAAATATAATAATTTGCTACAAAATTTACAGTAATTTGCTATTTTGGGTTGGAGATAACCCTAAGGATGTCAACCAAAGGTGAAAAAAAACTAAAAAGTTTCCAATAATGTCAAAATCTTGATGATCAGAAAAATGCAATAGCATCACATATTTCTCCCATTCCCAGAAAAAAAGATAAAAAGGCTATTGGTCAAGCAATATTTTTTATAATGATTCCAAGCATTTTTTATAATGATTCCAACAAAATAAATCCAATATAACAAAGTGAAAAAAAAAAAGCACGACGGAAAATATAAACTGTTAATTTTCTAATTATAACATATTTGGAATAGTCATGGCAATGGAGATTTGCAACTTGCTGCATGGGAAATAGGGTGGTGCTTTGCAGCAATGCAAGTCTTTGGTGTAGAAAATTGTGATTCCAGCAGATGCACGAGCAGCTGCAAGTGATAGGATAGATGTAACCTGCAATTTAAGTGCAGTCATGCTCAACTGCAATCCATTATTAACTTGAAGCAAAAAGGAAAAAAAAAAAAAAAAAGGTAATCGTATTGACTTAACAAGAAATTGGCGACTGACAAAAGAAAATAAAACAGTGATGCATTAATGTTTCTTTGTACCATGCTCTATGATAATCTCTGCACCTTTATCGTGAAGAGTTCAAGGGTGACACAAATTCTTTTCTTTTCCTTTGGTTGCTGTGAGTTTTATAGAAGCCGTCCATTTGATAAATGCTTTGATTAAGAGAAGGGTAAGGTTTAAAGATTTCCACAGCATTCCAAACATTGTTTCCTTTACAGAATTTGAGGACATAAACAGCTACAGCTAAAGAGAAAATTCCGCGGCTCGTAAAAGCCAACTTTAAAAGCTTCTATCAGCGAGAATTATAGTAATCAATAGAGGTAAATAGTATCAGTGGAATTTACGGAGACAAACCCAACACCATCAGGACGACCACTCCCGCCCAGAGGGAGATCGACGCCGGCGAGAATACGGAGCTGGCGGCGATCGTCATGTGCCTTCACGTCACTGAGGGAGCATGGTTGGCCTCGGTATCTGTACTTAACGCTGAAAACGCCGCTGTTGGCAGAGACATCAGCAATAAATATGACTGAAAGTAAAATTATAGAAAAAAGAGCAGCGTTTTTTTATTGGGATTCTGAAGGAGTGGGTGCAGTTGCTGCTTAAGAAGCAGGAGAAAAAAGAGCAGCTTGAGGATATGAGGATTTTGAAGGAGATGATCAATTTGAAGCGGAGAGGAGAGAATATGGAATGAGAAACGGGAAAAAAAAGAAGGAAAAGGTACATTATTGCCCTTAATGTTTATCCCGAGAAGTACATTGACCCTTAATATTTTTCTTGGTTCATTTACAAACAAAAAATTAAAAAATTAAGTTTTTAAGTCTCTCTATTTAGCAAATGTTAGACTGCCGTTTGTTTTTAATGAAATTGTAACTTTTGAATAATGAAAAATATCATTTAAAGCCTCCCAATTTTTCACCTTTCCTCAATGCCTTGTCTTTACTCACATGCAGACTAACATTTTTTTTTTATCTTCTCTTATTTTACCCTTTTTTTTTGGCTCTATAACCATAAAAATTCAGAATTTCAATTTCACTCCTCACTATCATTGCCATTTGGTTATAGGAACATAACCCACCAGTTTTAAAGTAACTATTATCTAAAATAAACCTCTGGTTTAAAGGAACCATAAATGCAATCACTCTTTTTTTTTTGTTAATAATTTTTTATTTCCCTCTTTTGGCCATTATCTATATTAAAACCGACTTCTCACTGTTAATGCTATTTGGTTTTAAGTTGTTACCACCAAAAATGAGTTTTTTATTTCTTAATATCTGTCAAGTGGTAGTGTCGCCACATCCATCATCACCACTGCTACCTCCACCTTCTTCTCAAATCACCAATCTTAATTTAAAACCATCGCTTTTCTTTACAAACCTAAATACCCCTCATCATCAATTTTCCTATTTTTCTATTAATTTTTTCTCAATTCATAATTGCTCAATTTCTAATTATCATCCTTTGCTTTTGGGTTTCCTCTAATGGTGACTAGTAGATTCCACTAAAAAGATGGTGACAAGATTTGCTTTTACTACTAGAATTGTCAGCACTATTGTATCTAAAGTAGGAGGAGGAGCCGCCAGGTCATGGAGATAACATCACCGTCTTCAACCCATCAGTGTCAATGGCAACATTGATTCTACTTCTAGCTAGTGATAATATTTTTCTTAAGTTGAATAATCTTAACATTTATGTTGATGATGCCACTACCAGAGACGTTGTTGGGTCAATTTTTTTAGTTTTTAATTCAAAATTTTGATTATGAGATTTTGTAATTTTTTTGTATATTTTTTTGTTTTTTGTTAGTAATTAATTTGGAATAAAGTTGATTATTATACTAGGTGTGATTAGCTTTTGAAGACAATTTTGGACAAGTAGAATTGATTTTGTTATTGCTTGTTGATGCTATGTTATATTTGAAACTATATTTTTATTGGAGATAAATTTTGGGAAGTAGGAGTGTTTCAATAAGCACTATTGATGCTAAGTAATGCAATTTTTATATATTAAATAACAAAATCTTTTTTTTTTCTTTTGAGTTGTTGTAGAAGATGTTGTAGGATTAGAGTAGTGAAGGGATGGTGGTTGTTGTGGCAATATTGTTGATGCCGAAAGTGGACAAATTGCAAGTGGAACAAGTTTAATTTAGAGTTGATGATGGTAGTTTGTGTGGACGAGGGAGGGAAAGAGAGGGTAAAAGTAAAAAAGAAACTAAAATTTTGAAGTTGAGTTGATATATTTATACTAGAAAATTACAATTTGGTACAAGAAGAAAATGGATTGTATGTCATCCCATAAATGGGGGGTTGGAAAACATTATGCTTAAGGTTCAATGTACTCCTCATGATAAACATTAAGGCCAATCATGTACCTCTTCCCAAAAAAAAAAGGAAAAATAATGGCGTAGGACATCGTGTAGTTGTTTTGAAAAAAAAAAAAAAAAGGGGCATTTTGGCGAAAATGAGATCAATTTTTAAGTATTTTCGTAAGATCTTTATATTTTTCAAGTGTAAAAATTAATAGATTTTATTATAACTTGAATTATCACTATTTTTGGTTAATTTAAAATAGTATTATATAAAAATAGTTAAAATAATTTTAATTTATATAATTATAAAGACTATAAAAATTAATTTTATAAAAAGTGGTTTATTTTTCTATAATGCAATAATTTAATATAAAATATGTCAAGTTAAAAAACCCTATAATTTTTATATTTACGTAAAATGATTTTAGTTTACAAGAAAGGCAGGATATTTTTCACTTTTTCTGTAATTTAGGTAAATTTTTCTAAATAAAATTTATTACTTTGTTTTAAAAAATAAAGTAAGTATAGAAAGTAGTTTTAGTTTTACTCTTTTGGCTCTGAGAAGTAATTAACTTCTCAATAAAATATATTTTTCATATATTTTATAAAGAATCCTTTTTCTCTTCAAACCTAAAAATAAGGAAAATATTCTCCAAAAATATATTTTTCAGAAGCAAATGAATCTTATAAAGGTTTTTTCCATAAATGTATTGATAATTCTCTTTATAAGTTTATTGGATTTTATTTTATAGAATTTTTGAGAAAAATAATAAATTTATTTTATATACTTAAACTCATTTAATAATAATAATAATCCTTTATTATTATTATTATTATTATTATTATTAATTCACTGTTTTTTTAAAGGATTATTAATTCGGTCTTAATTATATAAGAAATAATAATATTATTATTATCCTTTTTTATATATTTACTATTATTAAAAATCATTTCCATCTCTAGATGAAGTAAGTACCCACCACTACCAACATCACCACCATTGAGGCATTGATCTATTGCTGTAGCACCATGTAAGTTTTCAACACTCTTCACCACGCCTTTCCATGCCTTCAACAACCAGAAGAGGTAGAGCAACCGTCGAACACCAACCCTAACACAGTAACACCAATAACCATCAAGCAACAAGCTAAACAACACTGTCATCACTGATGATATCCGACCTAAATCCTGTTACACAGTAAACTTGCTCGTGAGGTATCATCCACTCTAACTTGGGAGCTCCACAAACTATACAGTTTTGTTTTTTAGTGGAAAAGACGTCTCCTGAGGGAAGAGAGAGGACTTGAACTTATAAGGACCCAAGCCCCTCTTCTTCCTACTTATGTGGGATTTGTTGTATCATTAACCACCAACAATATAATACATATAAAAGGTCAAACTAAAATAGAATCCACCAGTACCCAACAATATTTTAAAAAAAAGAATTGTTAATTTTAGCCTTTTATCTCTTATCTTTCAAAATTCATTGAAGTTCTTTTTTTTTTTAGAGAAATATTCTTCAATTTAAGTTGATATATTTTATAAATTATCACTATTTTTTGTTAATTTAAAATAGTGTTATATAAAAATAGTTAAAATAAATTTAATTTATATAATTATAAAAACTATAAAAATTAATTTTATAAAAAATGGTTTATTTTTCTATAATGCAACAATTTAATATAAAATATGTCAAGTTAAAATGAAAAAACCCTAATAATTTTTATATTTACGTAAAATGATTTTAGTTTACAAGAAAGGCACAATATTTTTCACTTTTTTTGAATTTAGATAAATTTTTTTAAATAAAATTTGTTACTTTGTTTTAAAAAATAAAGTATAGAAAGTACTTTTAGTTTTACTCGTTTTGGTTCTGAAAAGTAATTAACTTCACAATAAAATATATTTTTCATATCTTTTATAAAGAATCCTTTTTCTCTTCAAACCTAAAAATTAGGGAAATATTCTCCAAAAATATATTTTTCAGAAGCAAATGAATCTTATAAAGTTTTTTTTCCATAAATGTATTGATAATTCTCTTTATAAAGTTTATTGGATTTTTATTTTATAAAATTTTTGAGAAAAATAATAAATTTATTTTATATAATTAAAGTCATTTATTGCATTGATCTATTGGTCTAGCACCATGTATGTTTTCAACACTCTTCACCACGCCTTTCCATGCCTTCAACAACCAGCAGAGGTAGAGGAACCGTTCAACACCTACCCTAACACAATAACGCCAATAACCATCCAGCAACAAGGCGAACAACACCGTCATCACTGATGATATCCAACTCAAATCCTATTACACAGTAAGTCTGTTTATGAGGTATTGTCCACTTTAATTTTGAACCCCACAAATCACACAGTTTTATCTTTTAATAGAAAAGACAACTCTCGAAGGGAGAGAGAGGATTGGGGCTTATATGGACCCAAACTCATCTTCTTCTTACTTATGTGGGATTTTTTTGTATCATTAACCACCAATAATATAATATTAATAAAAATTGGAACTAAAATAAAATCCAATTATACCTAACAGTATTTAAAAAAAAATGTTTATTTTAGTCTTTATCTCTTATCTTTCAACAATATAAATTCATTGAAGTTCTTTTTTTTTTTTAGAGAAATATTCATCAATTTAAGTTGAAATCTTAGTTGCAACTACACATTTGATATATCCATAAATTATATAAAAAAAAATACATTAAAATCTACCACCTAGTTTTAACTAGGTTTTTGTAAAAAATCTAATACAAAAATAATAGTTGAGAATTGCATCATGTACTCTTAACTCTGCGAGTATCAAAGAGCTAAAGAAATATTGAATTTCTCCTATAAACGTTAAAATATTTAAGCTAGATCACTGTTTATAAGAAAATAAGGAGAACGTAGATGATGAATGGAACATAATAAATATAATGAAATAGTACAAAGGGAATATACAGGGTACTTTATCTTTTGGAATAGGGAATTCCTTACTAATTAGAAAAACTTGCGATTCTTTCTAGATGGATTTTTTTTTTAAAAGATTTTAGATTTTTTCTAAGCCTTGAAATGCTGGATTTTCTTATTCTGCGTCTGAATATTAATATCGGTGTATCAATAGTAAAAATATACAATTATAATTATTCTTCACCTTTTTTTTACATTAAAATTAATCATTTTACATTTACAATAATGTCAAATCTATATATGTAGCTGAATATGCATTTTGACATGTGGCATTCTAACACATGTCTTGACCTCTCAATTTCTCCTCTCTTTGTGCATGTTTTTTTGTTCGTTACCTTATTGTCCTTTCAGCTTTTTGACCTCTCCCCTACCGTTTCTTTTTTACTATTATTCTTCTTCACCTTCAAATCTCAAAACCTCAATCTCTTTTTCTTTTTCTTTTGCTATTACCATTGTTCCCATCTCAAAAATTGGTTTGGAATTGAAGATCTCGTGCTTGGTAGAAACCCAGGGAAGTCCATGGAAGTTAAGAATCTTCTGTTGGTTGCGGTCAGGCTGGCAATTTGTGTTAACAGATTATAAACGGATCGTGTCGATACACGATAATAATTTAATTATAACAAATCCAAACACAAACCATTTGATTAATCATGTCAAATCTATAAATCTAAACACGAATACATTTAATTAATAGGTTACACGACACGACTCGTGTAACCAGTTTAACCTATACAAGTCTAAATATATTATGATATGTTTAAAATACACTTGACACGTTTTAACATGTTTAATACCAAATTACAAAATTAAAAAAAACAATTAAATATTCATACAAATTATAAATATCATTACATAATTTTAAAATTCATATAAAATGTTAAATTGTTCATAAACATATAAAATAACAATGATAATTTTTCTTCAAGTTCGTAATTCTCATTTTCTTCAAAATTTTGATCCTTCCACCTACATATTTACATAAATGTGTTAATTTGTACATTATTTTCAAATAAAATAATAAATACAACTATGATATATTCATATCATCAAGTAAAGAAACCAACATTCGTGCATAACAATAATAATTTAAAACCATCTCAACATGATAAAAACTAAATATAAAGTGAAAAAATATTAAAATATTCACACTTTCAGAGTTAGAGCCTTAATTTTAGGACATCTTTGTATATCAAAACTCAAAACTACGTAGTTTTATTTATATGTATATTGGGTCAATATTAAAACTTAAAACTAAATTAGATTAATATCATGTTAAAAAAAATTAGGTTACTAACTTAATATCATATTTATATTAGTTTTGATAAAAGAATGCTAATATTATATTTATATTAATATCATATTAGGTTAATATTATATCAAAATTTAAAACTAAATCAGGTTAATATCACACTAGGTTAATATCAAAACTTAAAAATAAGCTTAAAACTAAAAATTTTATCATAACATTAATATTAATTTAATGAAATCCACATAATTTAATATAAATATGTGATTCTTACTGTATTTTAAATTTTAAAATCGAACTTCATAATATATTAGTTTATATAGTACTTATTTGAGACTAATACTTGATATAAATCTAATTGATAAATACTTAATGTAAATCTAATTATTTAGATTAAAATTAACTACTTAAATTATCAAATAATAGCTCACACTAAATTTATGAAATTTTTTATTATTAATATTAGTTGATACTGAATTATATAACTTTAATATTTTTATTATATTTATTTGCTTAAAATTAAATTAAATATTATATATCAAAATTTTATTATAGATATACAATGCAAATTGCAATGCTAGCAATAGCATAAAAATTTATAGATAATAATAATATATATATACCAAACTATATATGAATTTATATCAACACAATTGACAATACTATGTCAACTAAAACATATAATTCTATTATACGTAATAATATCAAGATTATATATATGACAAAATTATCTATTATTAATACAATATATAATTGACAATACTAATTTACACTAGATACATAATTTTATCATTGATATACAAAGCAATTGGTAGTGCTACCAATAGCATAAATATTTATAAATAATAAAGATTCACCGAAATTATATATAAATTTATATCAACACAATTACAATACTATCTTATACTAAATATATAAATCTATTATATGTAATAATATCAAGATTATATATATGTCAAAACTATTTATTATTAATACAATTAATAATACTAGTTAGCACTAAAAGTATATAATTTTATTATGAATACATAAATTTTTATTATATTTAATAAATTTAATATATACATATTATTATACCATGGACCCCTGTCCATATTGCAATATGGATCAAGGGTCATTACACGTGCAAAAAAAAAATGCGTTTTTTTTTGTGTCAAACATTTTTTTTTGTCAATTGATCGAGTTCATTAACCTTTAACTACAAATTCATTGATTCTTAGTGAATATGTAGGTAAAAATCAATGAATCTGCAGTAAATGTCATGACCCAAAACATGAGGCCATGACCGGCACTAGGGAACGGGAATTCTTTCGAATTCAGAATCCATAATAAGCCTTAAAAATAAAAGCATGCAATATAATAAAATAAATAAAATATTTATGCAACGGAAATTAAATCTCGAATATAAAATAATAATTTTTTAACTCATTTAATAACATAAAATCCATCTCATATATATAATAAATCTTAAAGTACAAATTTTCGGTTCAAACTCTTGAAATTCAAGTCCCATACATATATAATAAATACAGCTCACTGAAATAACTACTGTAGTGTCTAGAATACAAAATAAAACTCAAGTAAGCAGTTTACACAATAAGGCCAGAGCGGAAGAAATTCAACGTATAAGCCTGCTACTGAGGTCTGAGGATGAAGACTCTCTTGAAAAATAAATCAATGGAGGGGAGTCAGACCTTACTAAGTGAATTGTTATAGTATATATACATGTATAACTAAATGTCAAAGGCAAACACTCAATAGTATATATAATAAATATATATACAAGCAAATACACACAGATGTAACAAAAACCATTATATATATATAACACTGAAAAACATTCGTTTATGAAGGATCAAATAGAACCTTAAATTATCGCAATATCAAATAGTGTTAGACAACACTCTAGCCATACAGGCTCACTTATTCCAAATAAATTCACTTGTTCCATTTGGACAGTAGACTGGCCCCGAGACACTAAGTCAACCAAGCTCCAACAGTCTGACTGTCAATGTGATTGGCCCCGAGACACTTGGTCAACTGAGCTCCAACAATCACACTCTCAAATCACATTACACATCAATCAAATCAATCCAATCAATATCCACAAATAGGTTAATAATTTAACCTAAATTCTATCGTT
Source organism: Mallotus nudiflorus (assembly GCA_947683625.1). Lineage (NCBI taxonomy): Eukaryota > Viridiplantae > Streptophyta > Magnoliopsida > Malpighiales > Euphorbiaceae > Mallotus > Mallotus nudiflorus. The sequence continues at coordinate 1,369,089 of CANTUR010000241.1, forward strand.
GTACCGGTATGTACTCGGTCCTAGTGCTGCCCATTAAGTAGCACGTTTTATTGATATCCTTCATTTAAAAATAAATCCATACATTCATAAAATAAATGATGCATGACATTAGTTAAAATGACAATATAAACTATATATATACTAGAAATATACCAAAAATAAACCAAGTATATTTCGAGTATATATATGTCAAACAAATTCAGTTTAATTATAAAATAAACCAAAAATAAACTATATATATACTCAAAAATATTTTAGGTATAAATCAACAATAATACATGCATTTAATTTAAAATATACCAAAAATATACTAAAATATACCTAAAATATACTAAAGTATTTATTAAATTATTGATGCATAATTCATACATTTCTAAAACATGCATCTTAATACACGTATATATAAAATAACAAGTCACGGTTGTGTGCTCCACGAGATAGGTTCAACGGGCCTGGTCCACTAGGCCTCGGTCTCGGCGTAACTAAATAAATAAATGACAACAAAAAATTAGAATAAATCTAACAAAATTCCTAGAGACTCGATCTAAAACATCAGACACAGATTAGGAATAGGAATTTGACTGGATGTCATATTTTACGAGAATTCTACCAAAATTTTGGCAGAACCTCCCGTGTAAAACGGACATCTCTCTACTCAGAAAGTAGAGCCGGTCCTGTAAGAAAACACACTTTGAAAATAGATAGTCATACAAACCCCTCGGTCGGACTCCCAAACTACAATTCTACCAACCGAGGTTCACAATTCTCAAGATATACACATAATACATTTAAATTCTAAAAATATCGAAAATACCCTTTATATATCAACATATAGCAATTTAGGCATTTAAACACTAAAAATAATTATTTTACCGATAATTACATAAAAACCCTAATTTTAATAAAATATTATTAAAAATTCATAATTCTTGATAAATTCACAAATATTAACTGAAATTCATTTTATAAATACAAATTACATAATTAGCCCAAAAACATGTTAAAAATCATTAAAAACTCATTTATTTATAAAAATAGTATATTATATATAATTTGAAAATAATTTTTGAAAAATAGTTTTAATTAGTTAAAAATACTAAATATTTTGTAAAAATCATTTTTATACCTCAAATAATTATTAAAAACCAATTTAATTTAATTTTAAACCAATTTATTATCAAATTATCAAAATACCCCTAATATACTATAATTATTCAAAATTTCACTAAAAATTATACAATTGCTCAAAAATTAATTTCTCAACAGATAATTCAATAAAATCAATAATTATACTCAATTAACCCATTAATTTTAACAAAATACTTATTTAACCTAATTTTCTAAAATTCACCTAAACTAAATAAAATAAAATTAATTACACAAAAATTACAAATTAAAATCTAAAATTAATTTCAACCTCTATAAACACCATAAATCACAATTTCACAAATTATTTAATTAATTTACGAAAATTAGAAAATATTAATAAAATAATAAAAAATTCACAAAAAATAAAAATAAATTCCAAAAATTCTACAAAAATTACAGGATGTAGATTAAGCTACTAGGAGAAATTTTTGTAAAGGAATTAAGCTTGAATCATCAAGATTAAAGTTCAAAAAAATTGAAAAGCAAAAGTTGCCGAATTCAAAACCAAGCTTAAATCCTTACCAATTTGAGTTTTCAAGCTTCCAGGAGCTTAGAATCGACTTCTAAGGAGTTCTAGGAGCAAAACCACACTAAAATCATCAAGAACAGTGGCCGAACGAGGGAGAACGGAGTTAATGGAGGTTTCAGGTTTCCGACGAAAAAACGGCCAAACCATGCCGGAGAAGAAGGTGGCATGCGGCGAAGCAGGCTGAAAATGGTGGTGGCACACCGGGAAGAGCAGTAACGATGAGGGAACAGCATTGCGCAGTGGTGAGAGGGGAGAGGAACGTCGGGCGGTTTGGGAGGAAGGTGAGTGGTAGAAAACGTAAATTTGATAACTTATATATATATATATATATATATATATATATATATATATATATATATATATATATATATATCACATGATAATAAAAATCAAAACTATATAATATATACATAATTAAATAATAATAAACCTTAAAAATGTTAAATATATATATATATATGCATGTATATGTATATATATTAATATGCAAAATATAATGATGGTTCACTGCAAGTATACAGATTCGTACAAGTAGTAATTAAATATCGATCCCATAGAGATTGCAAATTGATTACAGTGATACTAGTTATGTTTGTTTGTTTAAACAACGAAAAAGGGTATTTTTAATTAAACTAAAAATTTAACTAAGACAAAACACAAAAAATCACAATGAAATAACAATCACTTTAGAGAGCTAGGGTTCTTATTACTAATTCAACCTTTATTTAAAATCAATTTACTGCTAAACCATACCTAACCTTAATCCAATTTGAGGGTTTCCCTAAAATCATAGGCTTTCCTCCTAAGATAACCCTATGATTAACCAAGTAAATTGACGCTCTTAGATTTAAAGCTCTCGCCTACTAACCATTCGGTTAACCCACTTTAAGCACCAACTCTTAATCAATATTAGTTGCTTAAGTGTTTCTCAACTAAGAAAGCATCTAACAAGTTATTGTGTAAATCCAATACAACCCATCTCTCGATCAAGTTTTATTGTGTATATTCAATCAAAGGGTGATCAATCCTAAGAAGACATTAAGTTCAACAATAACCAAAGGATCTAGATTAATGGCTTAGGTTTAATTGCGATTAGCCCATGGTTGAATAGCATTAAGAACCCTAACTAAGAATTTAGCTACTCATATTAATTTTTAGAAATAAAGAAGAATAATAACAGAAAAAAGACATCATCATTGAATTAAAATTAAGAACAAATAAAAATAATTGAATAAAATAAACCCCCTTGTTAAATAGGAAGCTTGATGTTCTTCAATTTTTATTCTCCAATCTCCAAACTAACATAAGCAAGAAAAAATCCTTGTTTTCTCAAAACTGTTCTAAGAAAATTCTCTAAAAAATAATGTCCGTTTCTAAAGTGATGAATAATAATCTATATATATACTTGTTTCTAGTGGCTACCCTCTTATAAAACCCTAATTATAAGCCCTAGGGTTACAGCCATGCGAAATCTCCATCTTGTCCCTCATGAGTCAGTAATTAAATTCGCCTCCGAATTTTTCCAATCACCAGGTCGCACGGTCGTGAGCATTTTACGCACGGCTGTGCACATCCCTTTTTCAGCATTATTGTATATTGACCTCCATTACTTTTCGAGCCCACTTCAAGTGCCCACGGCTCCCATGTAGCCTTCCTCTACTGTTCTTTGACTTCCCTAATTATATAAAAATCAACCAAAAATGAACCAATTAATACGTAAAAATAATTAAACACACAAGACATGCAGTAAGTACTCAACTAAATAAAAATTGAATAAAAGAAACATAAACTTAACTAAAATTGACTTTTTCCTAAGACGAAAATTACTTAATAAAATGCATTTTTCACACTCATCAAATTCCTCCACACTTGAATATTTGCTTGTCCTCAAACAAAACCTGAAAACACATATCTACCTAAAGAATCATACTCATTAACTAGCTTTAACTTGACTAACTACCATAATCTTCCTTTAATAAAAAGTTTATAAAATTGGAAAGTAAAATAGCAACTGAGGTCAAGAATATATTGTTACCATGTGAAGAGCATACTTTTCTAGTGAAAATATGAAAACAAACGATTGACACTCAATAAAAATAAAAACAAGTAGGAATTATGCCAACAATAAAGAGGCTTAGAAGTTCATCAATCAATATCTTCCCAATCTCAGCATCCCCCACCTTTCTTATGTTACTCAGTGTGGAAACCTCCAAAAAGGGTCCTTTGGATAGTCTTACTCTTAAAGAGCATTGGAGTAGAAGGAGCATTTAAAATATTTTTCTTTTTAATTTTAAGCTCCAAACGAGTGCGTTTTACACTCCATCTCGCTTCTTGATTGATTTTTTTTTAACATTTACAACCACTCTAAAGCAGCCTCAAATTCCTACTCACAAATACTTTTCTCAAATATTAATCATCTAGATTCACTTGTTCAATAGAAAAGTAAGCATTAATGTTCATTAAAATGTAAAAATTCTTAACTACACGTTGCTCTTCTAATTTAAAAAATTTAAAACGATCCATTAAGGGAAGATTAAGGCATTTCTTCAAGAAAACTAAGATTAATGAATAAGGCTATAAAGGTATATATGTTATGAAAATTCAAGTGTAAGGGCAAGGCATAAACATACAAAAGGGTAAATAAAATAACATAAAATAAAATAAAAATAAAGCATGTAAATTCTTAAAGTAAAACAAACACACAAGCACATAATCATGAAAAGTAAATAAATAAAAGAAAATTAAAGAACAGTATACTCCTTTTATTCCGGTGAAACTGGAGGGGGAATATATGGTGTGACCATGATGCACTTTACAGCTTCATTTATAGCTTTAGATCTTTTGCTTTGAGGAAGGATGCGAAAGATTTCATCAATTTGAAGTTGCAACCTTTTAGCTCTAGAGTCATAACTAACAAGCTTGCAAAATAAAAAAATTTTAATTCCTCCCCATACTTAAAATGTGCAATGTCCTCATTGCAACGTCCATAATAGGAAAATTTTGAGGAATTCGAATTGTCCTGTGCATCAGGTCGTAAGGCCGTGTGTAAAATGCGCATGGTTGTGCTACTTGATTGACGTTGTATCACGCATGGCCGTGCTACTTGATTGACGTTGTATCACGCATGGCCGTGCTACCTGCTAGCACATAAATTTTTTTTTTTTGCATCATATTGGTAGGACAAGCCTCACATATTTATTGCACAATTGGGGAATTGTGGAGTGTTGGGAAGTGGAAAAATTCCACTTAAAATAAATTTCACGTCTTTTCTAAAAGTTAGGTCTATCTCATCACACGACCATGTGCAAAATGCGCACAGTCGTATGTCAAGTTGTAGCGTCATAAGGCACACGACCGTGTGCAAAATGCACACGGCCGTGTGACCTGTATATGCATACTTTCTGAATTAAAAATTCAACACACATAGACAAGAAATGCATCATAAATTTGAATTACAAGCCACTCAAAACAAAAAATCCACGAAACATTTAACTCACAAGACCTCTTCTAGAACTCCAACCTTTTTTTCATTCCCTGAAATGCACCAGAAACAATCATCAAAAATAGAATAAACTTGTAAAAATGTAAAACAAATAATCAATAATAAAAATATAAAAAATATAAAAATATAAATACAAATAAAAAAAAATCTTGGTTGAGCCCCCAAGAAGTGCTCTTTTAATGGTCCATGAGCTAGACCATAAAATTGATCATCCAGTTAATTCCCTCAAGTATGAAACTTGATGGAACTCCTCAAATGTGCTTCCATGGTATATCTTTAACCTTTGCCCATTCACTTTGAATGTGTCTCCTTTTGTGTTGCTCAATTCCACAGCTCCATGAGGATATGAATGAGCCACTGTATACGGTCCTGTCCATTTGCTTTTCAACTTTCCAGGAAACAATTTGAGCCGTGAGTTGAATAATAAAACTTGATCTCCTTCCTTAAACTCCTTGATTCTTACTCTTACATGATGCCATCTCTTAGTACGTTCTTTATAAATCCTTGAATTTTCATAAGTAGCTTCCCTTATCTCTTTAAGTTCATTCAACTGTAACATTCTTCTCTCAGCTGCCTTCCTGAAGTCAAAATTCAAGGCTTTCACTGCCCAGTAGGCCTTGTGTTCAATCTCAACGGGAAGATGACATGCTTTGCCATAAACCACCCTAAAGGGAGACATCCCAAGAGGTGTTTTATAAGTTGTTCTATATGCCCACAAAGCATCATCAAGCTTCCTTGCCCATTCTTTCCTTGACTTACTGTTCTCTCTAAAATCTTCTTCAACTCCCTATTACTCACCTTAACTTGGCCACTGGTTTGCAGGTGATAAGGTGTAGCTACCCTGTGCTTCACACCATAGCGAGCTAATAAAGCTTCCATATTCTTATTGCAGAAGTGTGTTCCCCCATCACTTATGATGACTCGAGGCATTCCAAATCGAGAGAATAGCTTCTTTAAGAACTTGCAAACAACCCTTGCATCATTAACTGTGCATGCTTGAGCTTCCACCCACTTGGAAATATAATCCACATAAACAAAAATATACTTGTTACCATCTGACACTGGAAATGGTCCCATAAAATCAATGCCCCAAACATCAAAATTTTCCACCTCTAGAATTCCAGATTAGAGCATTTCATCCTTCTTTAAAATGTTTCCACTCCTTTGGCATGCATCACAAAATCTCTAGCATTTTGAAAAATCGTCAGCCAATAGAACCCTGTTTCAAGAACCTTAGCAGTTGTTCTTTGTGGTCCATAATGTCCACCATTGACCTTCCCATGATAGTGTTGTAAGATGTCTCTTGCTTCCTCATTTGTTACACATCTCCTGACTATGCCATCGTTGTATAGTTTCCACAAGAATGGCTTATCCCAAATGTAGAACTTAGCATCACGAATCAACTTTTTCTTTTACTAAGGAGTGAACTCTTTTGGAATTTCACCCACTGACAAAAAATTTACTATATCAATAAACCAAGGAGCACCCATAAATTCTATAGCAAAAAGCATTTCATCAGGGAACATCTCCTTGATAGGCTCTTGCTTATCACTTTCCTCATGTTTCAACTCCAACCTTAAAAGCTGATCAGCTACTACATTTTTAGCTCCTTTCTTATCTCGGATCTCAATATCAAACTTTTGCAATAGAAGTACCCATCTCATGAGCCTTGGTTTTGAATAATTTTTGTTCATTAAATACTTCAATGTTGCATGATCAGTGTATACAATTGCCTTAGATCCAAGGAGGTACGATATGAACTTATCAAAAGCAAATATAACAGCCAGCATCTCCTTTTTTGTAGTAGCATAATTCAACTGAGTATCTGTCAATGTTCGGCTAGCATAATAGATCACATGCAACCTATTCTCCTTTCTTTGGCTAAGAACGACTCCTATTGTATGATCACTAGCGTCACACATCAACTCGAATGGTAGACTCCAATCTGGTGCCATCACTATAGGAGCAGAAACAAGTGCTTGTTTTAACTTGTCAAAAGCCAATTTGCAGTCATCAGTAAAATTAAAAGGTGAATCTTTTTCAAGTAACTTACAAAGGGGTTTTGAGATTTTTGAGAAATCCTTGATAAATCGCCTATAGAAGCTTGCATGACCAAGAAAACTCCTAACTCCCTTAACATTTATGGGGTACTGCAGCTTCTCAATTGCCTCCACCTTTACTTTATCAACTTGAATGCGTTGAGTTGAAATCTTGTGTCCAAGTACAATACCTTCATCTACCATGAAATGGCACTTTTCCCAATTCAGTACAAAATTTGTTTCCTCACAACGTACTAGAACTTGCTCCAAATTGCTCAAACATCCTTTAAATGAGTTTCCATAGACAGAAAAATCATCCATGATCTTCTCCACTAAATCTGTAAATATAGCCATCATACATCTCTGAAAAGTTGCAGGAGCATTACATAACCCAAATGGCATCCTCCTATATGCAACTGTGCCATAAGGACATGTAAAGGTGGTCTTCTCTTGGTCTTCTAGAGCTATTACAATTTGATTGTAGCTTGAATAACCATCTAGGAAGCAGTAAAAAGCATGTCCTGCTATCCGCTCCAACATTTGATCAATAAAGGGTAATAGGAAATGGTCTTTCCTTGTGGATGAGTTCAGTTTCCTATAATCAATGCACACTCTCCATCCATTCACAACTCTTGTAGGAACGAACTCTCCTTTCATATTTTGCACAATCGTTATTCCCCCCTTCTTCGGCACACACTGAATTGGGCTAACCTAAGAACTATCAGAGATTGGATAAATAATTCTTGTATCAAGTAGTTTGACCACTTCTTTCTTTACCACCTCTTGCATGTTTGGGTTAAGCCTCCTCTGTCTTTCAATGGTTGGCTTGTGTCCATCCTCCATCAAAATCTTATGCATGCAATAAGAGGGACTTATTCCTTTTATATCAAAAATCTGCCAATTGATTGCCTTTATTTTTCTCTTTAGCATGTTTACCAATAAATCCTCTTGCTCCTTGCTAGGTTTAGAAGATATAATCATAGGTAAAGTTTGGTCGTCACCAAGAAAAGTGTATCTTAAATATTGAGGTAACGGTTTCAAGTCTAGTTTTGGTGGTTTTATGATTGAGGGTGGTGTGGGTTCAGTGTTTGGTAGTTGTATGTATGGTTGGTGTGGGTATTTGAGAGTCACTTCTTCTTAAGAAGATTGTACCTATAAACACTTCTTAATATTCTCAACTTCTAAAGACTGTGCCAACCTCCGTCGTTGGACTTTATTCACACATTCATCAATGACTTCAACTCACATGCAAAAATCTTCGTCATAGGGATATTTCATAGTCTCATAGATATTAAACTTACAGCTCTCATCCCCCACTCTTAATATAAGAGTTCCATCATAGACGTTAATTATTGCTCTAGCAGTGTAAAGGAATGGCATACCAAGGATTAGTGGAATCTCCTCATCTTCTTCAAAGTCAAGGAATACAAAATCCACTGGAAAAATAAATTTTCCAGCCCTTACTAACACATCCTCCACTATCCCTTCTAGTTCCTTCACTGTCCTATCTGCAAGTTGCAATCGAATGCTTGTAGGTTTTGCTTCTCCTAATCCCAATTTTCGATAAATAGACAAAGGCATAAGATTATTTGAAGCTCCAGAATCACATAAAGCTCTTTGAAAATTTAAATTTCCCACGGAACAAGGAATAGTGAGACTCCTTGGATGCTTCCTTTTTAAAGGAAGTTTCTTCAAGATGATAGCGCTACACTCTTTTGTGAGTATGATGGTCTCACATTCTTGCAACTTCTTTTTGTTGGAAATCAGTTCCTTAAGAAATTTAGCGTACTTAGGCATTTGCGAAAGACATTCCACTAAAGGCATGTTGATGTGAAGTGCTTTAAACCTCTCTAGAAATTTAGCAAATTATTGATCATGTTCCTGTTTCTTCAGTCTTTGAGGATATGGAGCTGGAGGTTTGTAAGGTTTCATTAATGGTGGTGTAGGTTTCTCCACTACTCGTTCCTTATTGTTGTTATCCCCTTGCAGCTTCTCCTCTGTTTTCACTTCAACCCATTCATCCTTTTGCTCTTTCTCCTCTTCCTTATTCTTTTCCTACTCATATTCTATTGTTGCTTTTGGGATTTGTATCTCTGTTCCACTTCTCAAGGTGATAGCCTTCAACTGTTCTTTTGGATTCTTCTCAGTGCTGCTTGGCAAAGAACCTTGATTCCTCATTGACAAAGAATTTACCAACTGCCCCATTTGCACCTCTAAATTATGAATAGAGGAAGATTGGTTCTTGAACATAAGTTGAGTTTCTTGATACATTTGCTCAAATTTGCCTTCCAACCTTTTTGTAGCTTTATCTTATTGATTCATTTTTGTGGACATCACATCTATAAACTTCTCCAACTTGCTCTCTAGAGAACTTCCGGAAGATGAAGTTTTTTCTTGGTGGTAATTTGATTGCTGGTGTTGCACATTATGCCCTACAAAACCAGGTGGTGCTTGTGGCCTCCACTGGTTGTTCCCTTGATTGCTCCAAGAGAAATTAGGATGATTTCTCCAACTTGGATTATAGGTGTTGCCATGCACTTGGTTCTGCTGTCCTTTAAAGTTGTTCACAACGTTTACATTCTCCATGGACAAGCTTTGCATCATCTAACACTCTATAGTTGGATGACTACCCTGACATAATTCATAAGAGGAAGACAAGTTAGATGTGGCATTAATATTCATTTTATCCATTCTTTTTGATAAAGCATCCATCTTTGCATTTAACATCGTCAAACTGTCAACTTCAATTGCTCCCCCTCTCTTTGGAATAGCTCTTTCACTAGACTAGAGGCTTTGGGTATTAACCATTTCTTTAAAAAGCTCTAAGGCATCTTCTGGTGTCTTAGACATGATAGTTCCTCCTGCTGATGCATCTATGTTTGCTCTCACTACGGAATTGACACCCTTGTAAAAAGATTGTGCCAAATCCTATGAAGGAATCAGCTGTGGTGGACATTGTCACTGAAGATCCTTGAATATATCCCAGCACTCATAAAAACTTTCATAATCTCTTTGATAGAAAGAGTTAATTTCATTTCTGATTTTGAGTACTTTAGCTGGTGGAAAGTACTTATTAAAAAAGGTTGTATAAAGCTCCTGCCATGTGTTTATGGAGTTAGGTGTCAAACTAGTGAACCATCTTTTTGTTCTATCCATCAATGAAAATGGAAAAAGGATGAGCCTGATTGCTTATGGCTGTACTCCATTCATCTTGAAGGTTGAACAGTACTCCAAAAATCTTTTCATGTGACCAATTGGATCCTCATGTGGTAAGCCACTAAACTGTGAGTTTTGAATCATTTGGATCATGGTGGGTTTGATTTCAAAGTTGTTTGCAGCAACTGCTAGCCTCACAATCGGAGTTTGATCACCTTGGACATTGGGACTCACAAAGTCCCTCATAGTTTTATGGGCAACGTGCCCATTTTGGCCATCTTGCTCATTGTGTGCTTCCCCTCCGTTCATCCTATCTCTATTCTCTCTTCTCCTTCTGTGAATAGTTTTCTCAATCTCTAAATCAAATGCTATTAACTGGACTCCTTGTCTGCTTGCACCACGCGTTGTGTGCATGTAACAACAAGGGTTCCTGTATAACCAAAAAAATAACAAAAACAAAAGTAAAAAATAACGTCTAAATCAAACAACATAAAATTCTCAACAATATCAATTTGGCAATCCCCGACAACGGTGCCAAAAACTTGATGGTTCTCCGTAAGTATACAGATTCGTACAAGTAGTAATTAAATATCGATCCCACAGAGATTGCAAATTGACTACAGTGATACTAGTTGTGTTTGTTTGTTTAAACAACGAAAAAGGGTATTTTTAATTAAAATAAAAATTTAACTAAGACAAAACACAAAAAATCACAATGAAATAACAATCACTTTAGAGAGCTAGGGTTCTTATTACTAATTTAACCTTTATTTAAAATCAATTTACTGCTAAACCATACCTAACCTTAATCCAATTTGAGGGTTTCCCTAAAATCATAAGCTTTCCTCCTAAGACAACCCTATGATTAACCAAGTAAATTGATGTTCTTAGATTTAAAAGCTCTCGCCTACTAAGCATTCGGTTAACCCAGTTTAAGCACCAACCCTTAATCAATATTAGTTGCTTAAGTGTTTCTCAACTAAGAAAGCATCTAACAAGTTATTGTGTAAATCCAATACAACCCATCTCTCGATCAAGTTTTATTGTGTATATTCAATCAAAGGGTGATCAATCCTAAGAAGACATTAAGTTCAATAATAACCAAAGGATCTAGATTAATGGCTTAGGTTTAATTGCGATTAGCCCATGGTTGAATAGCAATAAGAACCCTAACTAAGAATTTAGCTACTCATGTTAATTTTTAGAAATAAAGAAGAATAATAACAGAAAATCGATATCATCATTGAATTAAAATTAAGAACGAATAAAAACAATTGAATAAAATAAACCCCCTTATTAGATAGGAAGCTTGATGTTCTTCAATTTTTATTCTCCAAACTCCAAACTAACATAAGCAAGAAAAAATCCTTGTTTTCTCAAAACTGTTCTAAGAAAATTCTTTAAAAAATAATGTCCATTTCTAAAGTGATGAATAATAATCTATATATATACTTGATTTTGGTGGCTACCCTCTTATAAAACCCTAATTACAAGCCCTAGGGTTACAACTATGCGAAATCTCCATCTTGTCCCTCACGAGTCAGCAATAAAATTCGCCTCTGAATTTTTCCAATCACCAGGTCGCACGGCTGTGTGCATTTTGCACACGGCCGTGCACATCCCTTTTTCAGCATTATTGCATATTGACCTCGATTGCTTTTCGAGCCCACTTCAAGTGCCTACGGCTCTCATGTAACCTTCCTCTATTGTTCTTTGACTTCCCTAATTATATAAAAATCAACCAAACATAAACCAACTAATACGTAAAAATAATTAAACACACAAGACATACAGTAAGTACTCAACTAAATAAAAATTGAATAAAAGAAACATAAACTTAACTGAAATTGACTTTTTCCTAAGATGAAAATTACTTAATAAAATGCATTTTTCACACTCATCATATAATCATGCATAGAGTCACACAATTTAATAAAATGAACTAATGTAAATAAATAAATATTTGTTTAGGTTTTATTTTCCCAAAAATATAATTCTCAGGAAAATTTTATACAGGAAACTTAAAATAATTAAAAATAACTTTAATAATTAACAAACTAATTAATAGTCAAATATATTTATTAAAATTATTAACACTGCATATCCCGATGTAGTTTAAAAATATATAAAATCTCAGGATATTACAGTCTTTCCCCCTTACAAGAACTCATCCCTGAATTTTAGAAAAAGAAGAAATACAAAATCAATAAGGGAAGATATACGGGTAAGAAGCTCGCATCTCAGCTTCAGTCTCCCACATATGCTCCTCTACCCTATTGATGTGCCACAAAACCTTGACCATCGAAATCTGCTTTAAATGTAATTATCGAACTTGATAGTCAACGATCACAATAGGTTCTTCTATAAACGTCAAGTCTTCATTCACTTCCACATTGTCGGACTGTAACACCTGCGAAGGGTCTGAGATATACTTCCTCAGCATTGAGATATGAAACACCGGATGCACTTGAGACATACTCGGAGGCAAAGCCAATCAATATACAACAGTGCCTACTCTCTCCAGAATCTCGAATGGTCCGATATATCTCGGTGCTAACTTACCCTTCCTGCCAAATCTTATAATACCCTTCATCAGAGACACCCTCATGAAAATAAAGTCTCCTACCTGGAACTCCACATCTTTGTGCCTAGGATCCGCATAACTCTTCTTCCTGCTAACTGCAGTCTCTAATCTGCTCTTAATCACAACGACTTTCTCTGCAGCATCCTGAACCATCTCAGGTCCAGTCAAAGCTCTCTCACCAATCTCATCCCAACTTAGAGGGGATCTACACTTCCATCCATACAAAGCCTCATATGGTGTCATTCCAATACTGCTATGGTAGCTTTATTATATGCAAACTTTATGAGTGGAAAATAATCATCCTAGCTACCTCCCAAATCCAAAACACACATCCTCAACATATCTTCCAGTGTCTGGATCGTCCTCTCAGACTGACCATCTGTCTAAGGATGAAAAGCAGTACTGAAGTCCAACCTAGTGCCCATCGCTTCCTGCAACTTCTGCCAAAAATATGAGGTAAACACTGAACCTCTGTCTGACACAATGGACACAGGTACTCCATGAAGGCCACACAATATGCTTCATATACAACTTCGCCAATCTAGCTATAGAGTAAGTGGCTTTCACGGGCAAGAAATGTGTAGACTTGGTCAGCCTGTCTATAATCACTTAGATGGAATCGTATCCATCTTTAGAACGAGGTAAACCGACCACAAAATCCATAGCTATCCTTTCCTACTTCCACTCAGGAATAAGAAGAGGCTGAAGCTTCCCAGAAGGCTTTTGATGCTCAGCTAGTACTTGCTAACACGTTAAGCACTTAGCAACATAATCAGCGACATCCTTTTTCAGTCCATCCCAGCAGTACAAGTCTCTGATACTGTGGTACATCTTAGTGACACCCGGATGTACGCTATAGGCTATAGAATGTGCTTCCTCTAGAATTTCTTCTCTCAAATTATCCACATCAGGAACACACAACCTACCACTGATCCACAAAATACCATCATTATCAAGTGTGAAATCAGTGAACTTCCCTGCTTGGACATTCTCTGCAAGCTCTTCTAGAATAGGATCTCGGCTTTGAGCTACCTTAATCCTATCTCTCAGTACATATCACACCTTAAACTGAGTTAGCAGTCCACCTGATCTACTAATATTCATCATCAGACCTTGATCCACCAACAGATGCAACTCCTGGATTAACGGTCTCCTCTCCATGCTAATATGACCAAGATTGCCTTAGGACTTCTTACTCAAGGCATCTGCTACCATATTAGCCTTGCCCGGATGATATAAAATCTCACAGTTATAATCTTTCAATAGTTCCAACCATCTCCTCTGCCTCAGATTCAGATCTCTCTACTGGAAATTGTACTTAAGGCTCTTGTGATCAGTAAAAATCTCACAAGTCACCCCGTACAGATAATGTCTCTAGATCTTGAGAGCAAAGATCATTATAGCCATCTCAAGGTTATGTATAGGATAGTTATGCTCATTTAAATGCCTCAAAGCATAGGCTATCACCCTGCCATTCTGCATCAACACACGACCTAGGCCAACTCTAGAGGCATCACAATACACTGTGAACTTGTCTACACTATTAGGCAAAGTTAACACTGGGGCTGTGGTCAACTTCTCCTTTAACAACTAAAAACTATTCTCACAAGCTTCTAACCACTCAAATCTTACATTCTTCTAAGTCAAGCAAGTCATAGGAGCTACAATTCTGGAAAAATCTTGCACAGACCTCCTATAGTACCCGGTTAAACCCAGAAAACTCCGAATTTCTGTAACTGAAGTCGGTCTAGGCCACTCAGACACTGCCTCAATCTTCTATGGATCAACCTGGATACCTTCTTTAGACATCACATGTCTAAGAAAAGAAACACTCTCCATCCAGAAATCACACTTCGAGAATTTAGCATAAAGCTGATGTTCTCTCAGTGTCTGTAGTACAGTCCTCAAGTGATATATATGCTCCTCCATACTTCTTGAATACACCAGTATATCATTGATGAAGACTACCGTAAACTGATCCATATATGGTCTTAATACCCTGTTCATTAGATCCATAAAAGCTGTTGGTGCGTTAGTCAAGCCAAAATACATCACCAAAAACTCATAATGGCCATATCGAGTGCGGAATGCCATTTTAGGAACATCAGCTTCACTGATCCGCAGCTGATGATAACCTGACCTCAAATCAATCTTAGAAAAAAACTATGCACCCTGTAGCTGATCAAACAAGTCATCTATCCTCGAGAGAGGATACTTGTTCTTCACTATCACCCTGTTAAGCTTTCTATAGTCAATGCACAGTCTCAGGGTACCATCCTTCTTCTTCATAAACAGGACTGGTGCATCCTAAGGAGAAACACTGGGTTTAATGAAACCCTTATCTAGCAACTCTTGCAACTGCTCCGTCAACTCTTTCAACTCTGCAGGAGCCATTCTGTAGGGTGGCATAGATATAGGAGTAGTGCCTAAAAAATCATCTATACAGAACTCAATCTCTCTATGAGGTGGTAAACCTGGCAACTCCTTAGGAAAAACATCAGGAAACTCATAGGCAACAGGAACATCTGTGAGTGACAACTTCTCCACTGAAGTATCCCTGACCAATGCCAAATATCCCTGACAACCTTTCCTTAGCAACTTCCTAGGCGTAATAGCAGAAATGAGATTCTGAGGTGCTGAACTCCTATCACCCATAAACTTAAATTCTTCTTCACCAGGAATTCTGAAAGTCACCTCTTTACTCCGACAATCCACAATGGCATAGTGCTGAGATAACCAATTCATACCTAGAATAACATCAAACTCCATCATATTCAACAGAATCAAATCAACAGATAATTCTCTACCTCTGACAAGAACTGGACAACCAGAAAGAATAATATCAGTGTCCAAAGAATCACTTAGAGGAGTCTCAATTTTGAAAATATAGGTTATATATATATTTTATTAGAAATAGTTGGTTAATTATATATTTTTGTTGATATTATGGAGATATATGATGAGAAAATAATTTTTGTGCATTTACATAATTTTTATTGAATTTTTAAGTATTATTAGTATATTATGTGAATTTTTGAATATTAGGGTTAATTTGGTAATTTGGCGGTAATTTTAGTTAAATATTATGTTTAATTGATTTTTTTTATAATATTTAAGGTATAAAAATAATTTTTATAAATTATTTACTAATTAATACTAATTTTCAAAAATGATTTTGCAATAATATATAATATACTATTTTTGTAATAAAATGGATTTTTAGTAATTTTTAATATGTATTTGGACTAATTAAGTTATTTGGATTTATAAAATGAATTTTTATTAATATTTGAGTAATTATCGAGAAAATGGATTTTTAATAATATTATATTATTATTTAGGATTTTTAAGTAATTATTTTTGGTGTTTTAATGTTAAATATGCTATATTTTGATATTTGGAGCTCATTTATGGTATTTATTGATTTTTAAAATATTTTATTGTATTATTGAAATTGTGATGAATTGTAGACCTCGATTGGAGGAATTTTTGTAGTTTGGGATCCCAACCGAGGGTTGTTGGAATTCTGAAATTAGAAGTATATTTTTCTTGCAGGATCAGCTTTACTTTTTAGTAGAGAGATGTCTATTTTACAAAGGACGTTCTGCCGAATTTTTGGTAGAATTCTCGTAAAATGTGACATCGGGTCTAATTCTTATTATGTGTCTGTTTATATTTAGAAATTTTAGATTGAGTCTCTAGAAGCCTAAGTTAGAGTTATTTTGATTCGTGATCATTTTTATTATTTAATTGCACCGAGATCGAGGCCTAGCAGACCATGCTCGTCGGACCAGTCTTATGGAGCGTATCCCTGTGAGTTATTATTATATATATACATTGCTTTAGGTTACATATTTTAGAATTATATGTTTTAAAAGTAAAATTTTTCATAATTGTTTTATTAAATGGCTAAGTATATTTTAGGTATATTTTTAGTATATTCTTGGTATATTTTGGAATAAATGCATGTTTTACCTTTAATTTATATTCAAATTATTTTTAAGTATATTATTGGTTTATTTTGAGTATATTTCATGATTTAATTGAATTTGTTATATATATATGGTTTATTTAATTATTATGAACGACTTTATACATTATTTGTTACTTGAATGTATGTTTTATTGTAAATTAAGGATATCAATAGAACATGCTTCCTAGTGTGCAGCACTAAGACCGAGTACGTACCGGTGCGATAGATTGTAGGTTGAATTACTAACTTATTTATGGAAATTATGACTTGATTGATTTGATTGATGTGTGATGTGATTGATGGTGTGATTACTGGAGCTCGGTTGACCAAGTGTCTCGGGGTTAATCATACTGACAGTCAGACTACTGGAGCTCAATCGACTTAATATCTCAGGGCCATTCTACTGTCTAGTTGGATTAAGTGAATTTACTTAGAATTAAGTAAACCAATATGGCTAGAGTGCTTTCTACTACTAATTGAGGTTACAATCACCTAGGGTTCTATTTGATCCTTCATAAACTAATATTTTTCAGTATTATATATAAAAAGATTTTCAGCATCTGTGTGTACATGCATGTATATATATTTATTAAATACATATGATTGTTTGCATTTGTCATTTAGTAATGCATTTATATATATTATAATAATCCACTCAGTGAGGTCTGACTCCCCTCCGTTTATGATTTTACAGGAGAGTCTTCTTCATCAGACCTCAGTAGTAGACCTATCGTCAGATTTCTTTCGCCTCGACTTTATTATGTAAATTATCTATTTAATTATTTATTATTGTATTCTAGAAAACTACAGTAGTTGTATTTATGTTAGTTGGATGTGGTACTCTGTATTATGTATGTTGATTTTAAATTCAGAGAGGCATGTCTCTGAATGTTGTATTAAAATATTTTATTTTATAATATGTGAAGATTATTTTTATCATAATTATTGAGTTTTAAATTCTGATGTATTTTTAATTATTAATTATTTTTAATTGATTTATCGTATGTTTTTATTATTTCAAGGCTTGCTACGAGTTTTGGATTCGAAAGAATTCCCATTCCCTAGCACCGATCATGGCTCCCGATTTTAGGTCGTGACAAAGTTGGTATCAAAGCGGAGTTTTCATCAGGGCCTTAGTTGTTGAGTTGTGGCCTTAGTTTTTCTGTGTTGTGTTTTCTTTTGAAACTACTGTAATTAATTAGGTTCGAGTATGTCTTGATAAGTATTCATTGATTTAGTTTTTTGCATTACCATTAGTTGTGTATCTTGTCTGAATGTTTCTGTTTGTCTTTTCAGAATGGGGAGGCAAGCACGTGTTGCTCCACTGGTCATTGAGGCTAAGGATGATGAGTCCTTCCAGGATGAGGTTTTACCTCTTGAGCTGCCAGCTAGGCGCAGAGGTCGTGGCAAGGTAGACCTCAAGTAGTGGTAGGACATTGTAGATAGAGAGAGCTATAGGATGAGGAACTTGTAGAGCCTGAGTATGAAGATATTTCAGTACCTCCTGTTGTATTGTCTATTCAGCCTGCCTATTAGCAGCGTATGTCTAACCCTGAGTCAGCCCTGTTCTATGCTAGAGTTGGTAGAATCGCATTTGATGGGACATCTGATCCATTTGATTTTTTGCATGTGATCGAGACGAGGACTCGAACTGCTCACACCGAGTACCAACAGACCATGATAGTCGAGTTGTCAATAGAGGGACCAACTCTGGACTAGTTTATTCAGATGATTCAACCATACATGATGACGATGACCTGGGCTCAGTTCAGAGAGCAATTCATAAGGAGATTCTGCCCAGAGCCACTTCGTATGATCTACAGACTCCGACTGACTAGTATTACCCGAGGTGACAGATCTGTTGAGGACTACACTAGAGAGTTCCTTTAACTTGGCAGATATGCAGAGGATCTGATGCAAGATCAGTACTTCATAGTCACCATTTATGTCACTAGTTTGGGTTCTGCATTTGCTGGTATGCCTACAACGGGCCTTACTCTAGAGTCATTAATAGAGTTAGCCAATGAGATTGAGTTGAGGCTAGTCAGGTAAGGAGCTATGCTTGATTATTACCAGTTGGGCACTCAATCGGGTGGATTCCAGACTACTCTGTACTCAAGTTTTTATATTGGTTCGAGTAGTCAACAGAGGGGTCCAGCCCAGCAAAGTCAAAGACAGTAGCAGAGGGTATATAGGAGCAGTAGACATGGCCGTGGAGGTCAGCGTAGACTGTTCAGACTTAGGTGAGGTGCTTTGAGTAGTAGTAGTGGTCACAGTTTTGGGTTAGCTGCAGTGTTTGTCAAACGTGTGGCAGAGTCCATCAGCGATCGTGTTACATAACACCGCTAACATGTTTTTGATGAGGACAGATGGGACATTTTGCCAGATCATGTTCCTATTCTGGTTATCAGTAGCCACAGATTCTGGGATTCCCTCAGCAGTTGATTGCCAGTGCAGCACCCGTTCCTTTTCAGTTGCCTTCAGCTCAGCACCAGAGTTCTACTCAAATTGTTCCTCAGCAGGGTCGTGGTAGAGGTACTAGAGGAGGTGCCAGAGGTGTTGGCCGGGCTTCTACCAATCAACAGGGAGGTCGAGGATAGGCCAGAGTCTTCCATCTTACTTAGCAGGATGCTCAGGTATCTAATATAGTCATGGCAGGTATTATTTCTGTCTGTTACCTAGATGCATGGGTTCTGTTTGATCTGGGTGCCACGCATTTATTTGTTTCTCCTATTTTTGCTTTCAATTGTTAGCAAGCTTCGAGGATGGCTTTTCCTTTATCTACTTAATTATTTATTATTGTATTCTAGAAAACTCCAATAGTTAAATTTATGTTAGTCGGAAGTGGTACTCTGTATTATGTATGTTGGTTTTAAATTCAGAGAGGCATGTCTCTGAATATTGTACTAAAATATTTTATTTTATGATATGTGGAGATTATTTTTATCATAATTATTGAGTTTTAAATTCTGATGTATTTTTAATTATTAATTATTTTTAATTGATTTATTGTATGTTTTTATTATTTCAAGGCTTGCTATGGGTTCCAGATTCAAAAGAATTCCCGTTCCCTAGCGCCGATCATGGCCCCCAATTTTGGGTCGTGATAATCCCATATACTATTCTTCTGTAATGCCTCCATTTCATTATTCATGACTTTCTTATAATTCAGATCATCTAAATCCTCTTACGCATTACTCGGAATAAATATAGTAGATAATTGATTTATAGTAAATGTATGTGAGTTAGACAAACGGTTGGTTAATATGAAGTTATTGATAGGATAAGTAGCTTTGGTATGAAGGTCTGGATCATATTATTTTTTCAAAACCCCTTTATTGATTCTAGAAGGATAACAAGGCTTGGTATTAGGAGTTACTAAGGGAGATGAGTTTACCTTTTTATGCACATTCGCATCTGAAGTTTCTTCAGCTTCCGGTGTGGGTTAGGAAGATGTACTATCTTGATTACTTGGATTATCTTCAATTATTTGTCCAGGTGAGATGCTCAAACTCGGAACATCAGATGTCTGTGAGATGCTCAAAACACTCAGAATATTTGAGAGACTCAAGATATCTAAGATTCTCAGATTTGGAACACTCAAAATGTTATCTTCAAATTCAATGAGGTTCGAATTTTTCTCCTTTTAAAGAGAGCACTCAGAGTAAGAGAATAAAGGAGCATTTTCCTGGAACCAAACATCCTGAGTTACATACATCTTCTTTGCATTCAGACCATAACACCAATATCCCTTTTGTAGATTTGTATAGCCAACAAAGATACATCGGTTAGCTCGAGGATCTAATTTTTTAAGTGTCTCATGAACATATGCCGAGCATCCAAAGAATTGAGGCTCTAGATTATTGAGAGGTGGAGGTATGACAAGTTCCTGAAGTTTCTAAAAAGGCATTTTAAAATTGAGTACTCTTGCTAGCATCTGATTTATGAGATACGCAACAGATTGAACAGCCTTTCCCCAGTATTCTCGAGGAACATTCATATCAAATAATGGTACTTAAATGACTTCCAATAATTGTTGGTTCTTCTGTTCAGCTATACCATTCGTTGGGGAGTGCTAGCATAGGATGTTTGGTGGCGAATGCCATGCTCACGGCATAAATCATTTAGATTTGAGTTAAGATACTCCCCACCATTGTCAGATTGCAAGACTCAAATTTTACTCTAGTATTGAGTAGCCACCATTTTGTACAAGTCTTAGAATATGGAGCACACATCTCCTTTATTTGAAAGTAGTGATACCCAGGTCATCAAAGTACATTCATCAATAAATGTTACAAAATATCGAGCACTAAATAGAGTAAGAATCCGAGCAGGTCCCCATACATCATAATGAATGGTTATAAATGGAATTGAATTTTTATTATAACTCAGTACATAAGAGATTCGATGGCTTTTTGCCAATTCATAAATATCACACTTGAATTCTAAGTTTGTGGTACTCAAAAATAATTCTGGTTTTATTTGTCTAAAATAATAAAAAGAAAGATGATCAAGACGATGATACCATAAGATTACTTAGTCTTTGATCCAATAACTTCTACTAACCCTATTGACTTGACTTGACTTCTGACTTGAATTATCATGCAACTCAAGATAGTACAACTTTCCACGTTTAACACTAGAGCCAATTATCCGATGCGTTGCAATGTCCTGAAATACATAATAATTAGGTCAAAATTTGACAGTACAATTTAAGGTTGATTTGGCCAACATATAGTAGATTGCAAGAAAGAGATGGAATAACAAGAATAGTATCTAAATTAAGAGAGTCAAAGTTAGATACTGATCCTTCATGAGTGACCGATGTTATACCTCCATTAGCAGTCAGAATATTTTTTAGGTTAATGGGCGAATGGATGTAAGATGGTGAGTGGAGTTGGTCATATGATTAGTAGCACCTATATCAATAATCCATGTATTATTTCAAGTAAGATTTAGCATACCTGATGTTGCATCAAGATCACCACTTGATTTAGTACCACTAGAGGTGGCAATTGCAGCCTTTTCGAGCTTCTTACGAGGCATTCTATTAAAATCCTACCATTTCGGATATCCCATAATTTCATAGCACCGTTCCTTGGAGTGTCCAACTTCGCCACAATGAGTACAAGTGTATGTGATGGACTTACTTAGTATTTTTCCTTTAAACTGGGAACGAGTCTAAGTTGCTACAAGTATAACATTGTCTGGCAATATCTTCGGTTCTTCCATCGTATAGCACTGGTTGTGATCCCTTCGCACATATGTATAACTAGACTCGAGATCAATAAGTAGATCCTTCCAGAGTATTTCACTCCGAGCATTATTAAATTCTGAATCAAGTTCAGCTAGGAAAATATGTGTTCGAATCTGGGTAATTTGTTTGCAGAGTGATACTACTCCATTAACATCCTCCCCTTGTGCACATATCCGGGCATCAATTTTCTGAAATATTTCAACCAATTCATTATAATATGCATGTAATGGCTTACCATTCTGACGTGTTATGAATGATTTTCAATTTAATTCGAACAACTGAGTTTCATCAGATCCATCATAGAAGGATTTTGAGACAGTATCCCATATCTCCTTTGCTATCGAAAGACGGATGAATCTCTGCATCAATGTCGGACTCATGGAATCAATCAGCCAAATTTTGACTCGATTATTATCAAGAAGCCAAGTCCAAAGATTATCTCTTGCTGGTGGCTTTGGCGTAATGCCATTAAGAAAGCCAAATTTATTTCTAGCTCCAATTCTCATCTCCATGAGCTATGACCATAGAGTATAGTTCGTATCATTAAGAATAATTCATGTAGGAAAGGAAGAATTATCTTGAAGGGTTTGAATAAAATTGGGTGTTCCATGGGATACGATGGATGTGTTTTCGGTGGTCATGGTTTCAAAGATTTAAATGGAAGAAAAAAAGAAGAAAAAATACAATTTCAAGGATTCAATAAAAAAAATTCGATTTCAATAGGTATGCTCTGATACCATGAAAAATAAAATTTAGAGAAAAAAAGAGAAAATTCAAGGGAAATATTTTTCCATATATTTCAAAGAAGGGTTACAACCCTTATATATGCACATAAGAATTCTAATCACATCCTAATTAGGAATAGAATAACATCCTAAATAAAATAAAGACTTTATTCCTAATTGTATACAAATATTTACTTCCTAATATATATAAAAAAATATTTACTACCTAAAAAATCCTTCCATTGATGTATCATTCTTTTCTTTAGGAATGTCCTTTCCCACCTGTGGTCATTTAACAGTTGCAACAGAAGGAAGCAAAACCCATATGTGGTCGTTTAACAGTTGCAACAAAAGAAAGCAAAACAAAAACTAATTTTAGTTTTATGTAACATAGATAAAGAAAAACAAAGGTAGATAGATTATGATGAAATCAAATAAGAAGAAGAAGTTGGATCGGGGTTGGTGGTGGCTACGCAATAGCAATGATATTGCATAGGAGGAAGGAAGCATTAAAAAAAATCATGAATGAAGGAAGTGTTAAAAAAAAAAAAGACACACGTGTGATAGATCCCTAATCTATATTGCAATATGGACAAGAGTCCATGATATAATTTGTCCATGATATATATATATACATGTTTAAATGGGTTAATATTTAATCGTGTTAACCTGTTTATGAAACATGTTAATACGTATTTCATATGACCTGTTTAACAAACGTGTTCATACATGTTTAAACGGGTTAAGCAAATTCAACCTATTTAGATATTATTTTATTTACGTTTTAAACGAATTGACTCATTTATGACCCAAACCCCTTTAACATAAATCTAAATCTGTTTATTTCCTATTGTGTCGTGTCACAAATTGCTAGCCCTAAGCTGTCGGTACCTTTTTCTTCTTTTTTTTTATCCAGTTGCACTTTCCAAGAGCAGTTGCATGTTGAAGATTTGCTTCCATATCTCTTTGTATCTTTTGTTGTTCCTTGCATGTTTCTCTTTTTTCCCAATGAATCAGGTTTTTTTCCTTACCTCTTGCTTTTCTTCTAAATCTGCAATGTTTTTTTATTTCCATTTTTAACTTTGAATCTCCTTTTCTTCCCCATTTTCACCAATTTAGCATTTTATAGAATATGTTAAGAACCCAGAACTTTAGTGCTTGATTTATTTCTAAAAGTAATATTTGTAGGTTGCTTTACCTCTATTACTACACTGTTTTGGAAGCACTTTCTAATTACTTCAGTTTTTGTCTAAGAATCTTTGCTTTAGCTATTGATATAATTGATCAATTATGTATTTGATCTGTATCTTTTGCTTTTTGGTTTTGATGATTTTATTTGTTAAGTTTCCAATGTGTTCATATGGTTTATCTCAAGATTGTGTCTCAAAGTTTCTTTCTTGCTGGTTTCAGGTCTTCGACCATATTGTTGATTAAATTAAGAATCGATTCTGAATTTGCTGACTCATCATCTCAACCTTCTAATGCTGAACTTCTTGCTAAAGTTTCTCATACTAATAATACTTCCAAAGCTACAAAATACTAAGTCTCAGTCTCTTGCCGATACTTCCAGTGCTGAGCCTTCGGCGCACACATCCAGTAAGCCTGATGGTAAGGTGGGTGAAGCAACTTCTTCAGGCATATCATCTCGTGGTAAGGGTTCAAACCTACCACAGCCAACACGGCCACCAACAGACTCACAGACTGGGAGTTTGCATCTACATTTGCCCGTTTGATGAGTGGATTTGGATTGAATTTTCCTTCAGTGGCTCCAAGTTCAAATGGGAGCACTCAAGGCGTTGTGTCATATGCACAAACTGGCATTTTCAAATCTTTAAGTAAAGGTTTTGGTTAATTCCTCTTGAAGTGTTGTGAAGGCTGTGCAGGGCAAGGCACGTAATGCAGTATCTCAAAACAAATGTAGAAACAAGATGGTAGCTTACTTATATTTGCTATGCTTAGGATTTTGCTTTATTTTTCTGTAAATCTATTTCATTTAGTTTTGAGTTAAAAGCTGAGGCAAATAGTGTTCTTGCATCCTCAGGTTTACTTTAGCATAAAAACTTTATGCACTAAGTATTATCACTTACATCCTTATAAATTTACAGGAGGGGGATTTGATTTGGATATGGCTTATATCACTGAAAATATAATTGCTATAGGATTTCCCGCTGGCAATTTAAGCTCTGGGCTTTTTGGTTTATTTGAGTTAAACTGGTCATCCGCTTCATGTTGTGAAAGTTTGATTTATCATCTAAACAATGCATGAACTCATAACCTGATGCAGGGGTTTTATTCAAGTCACATGGAAGAAGTAATCAATTTCTTTGAGACCCATCACAAGGTAGAATCTAATGTGTATGTCTTAACATATTAATAGAAATCATTATTAAATTTTCAAGCTAGAAATATAAAACAATTAATAGCAGAATAGGAACGTGGTAACATTGCATAGAAGAGAGGAAAAAATGTTCTACGATTTCCTTAAATATTTCATAATTATCTAATTCATTAGTTTGGAGTTGATGTAGGAACTTAAAGAATGAAATAAACTTAAAAGGATGAAAAGTGATACTGAAATCTCTCAAAAATAATGTGAGGAACTTTCAAGAGATGTTCTTGTACGTAGTTGGTGTTGGAAAAGGAAACAAGCTTATAGAAAACATGATGCCGAGCAACAAGTTTTGAAATGAGTTTGCAGAACAATGGATAATATATATAATTTATTTTTATTTTTATTATTTTTATTATTATTTGATTTTTATTCTTAGAATTTGACTTTCATATATTGTTAGAGATTTGATTTCCTACCTTAGTTAAAATTGTCTTTATTTTATTTCCTCATTAAAATTAGGGTTAGGGTTAGTAGATTTGTGTCACCCTATAAATATGTAAATGTTGGGGCTATGTGAGTCAATTTTTTATTGAATTGATAATCAAAGTTCTATTTTTTTCCAATTTTCAGTAATCCTTGTGTGAATCAACGAATATTGATGTCTATTTCCTGGCATTCTCAGTGAATCAATAGGTTATAAAAGGTGGTTTAATGGACATTCGTGCGCGAATCAACAATAAGTGACATTTATCCATTTTAACTTAGGCTTCTGCTACGTCAGTTGGTATCAAAGTGGTGTTCGCTCCTAGGGTTATATATATAAAAAAAAGAGATGGTATGCAGGAGACAACAACAATAATGCTTGGATGAAGTTTATGAGCATGAGTTGGTTTGACGAATCAATCAATGTTTGATTGAGCAATTTGAGCAGAGGATGGAACAGATGACTAAAAGAATGGTTGTTCTTTTGGCCAATCAGAATAGAAACAATCCAGCCCCACGTAACAATAATAATTTTGTGGGTAATTCTGATGGGGAGGTTAGTGACGAAAAGGAAGAAGAATACTATAATAAAGATACCTTATTTTATGATACTAATGATGGTGAGGATAAAGATGCAATTATTGGAGATGAGTCAATATTTGATGAAGAGGATGAGGGTGATGACAAATTTAATGAATTGTTAAAAGGTGGTGATACAACAATTGATTTAGTTGAAAGGTATCAGACTTCTAAGGATTTAGGTATTGAGATGGAGGATCATCTTAGACGTGAATATAATATGCCAAAGTTAGTTGAGCGTGTTGAATATATTGATTTTATTAGCATTGACGAAATTTTTTACTCTTGTGATGACGAAATATAATATGCATTAATTTCTATTTTGAAGGAATTACAAGTTAATGGTGATGGTGGATCTATGATGTTCTATGTATTTGTGAGCAAATTTATTTCACAATATTTGGGCAAAATTCGAGAATGATTTTTCTCTATCCTAGAGGGAATAATGTGGAGCAACAGGCCTTGGAATAAGTTTGCAAAACAATGGACAACATATATAATTTATTACTATTATTATTATTATTATTATTATTATTATTATTATTATTATTATTTGACTTTTCTATATTGTTAGAGATTTGATTTCCTACATTAGTTAGAATTGTCTTTATTTTATTTCTTAATTAAAATTAGGGTTAATGTTAGTAGGTTTGTACTACCCTATAAATATGTAAGCCTTAGGATTATGTGAGTCAGTTTTTTGTTGAATTGATAACCAAAGTTCTATTTTCTTCCAATTTTCGATATTCCTTGTGTGAGTCAATGAATATTGATGCCTATTTCCTAGCATTTTCAGTGAATCAATAGGTTATAGAAAGTTGTTTGACAGTCGTTTGTGAGCAAATCAACGACAAGTAACATTTATCCCTTTTAACCTAGGCTTCCTATTATAATCCAAAATTTTCATATAAATTATAAAAATTAAATTATGAGATATGCAGTATTAATAAATATTTTTATTAGTGATTATTTTAATATTTTAATTTTATTATTATTCTAATTATTTATTTTAGTAAAATCGAAGCATTTGGTTATTGATGAGATTAAATTTTATTTCGAAAGTTATTATTTATTTTATTATAAACTGGTAATTATTGTTAAATTAAATATTTAAGTTAAATTTTATTGTATTTATTATTTAATATTATTAATATTAATTTGGGGATTGATTAGTGTTAATTAAGAATTGATTATTTATTTGATAATTATGATGTTAAATAAATGCATGTGCATATATATAATAAGTTAATAAATAAATAAATAAATATATATATATAAAGGAAAATTGTGGTCAAAACGTGCAGTATTCTCCCCTCCCTTTCCCTCCCTTTTTTTTTTCTTCTTATTTCTTTCTTTCTTTCTTATCTTTTTCTTTTCTTTTCTTCTCTACAAAACCAAACCGCCCAATGCACCACCACGCGACCAACTCAACTCACCGGACTGCCACCACCACCACCAACAACAACGACAACACAATATAGACTGTCTGAACAGTGCAGTCCAATCGTCGGAGAGGAAACCGATCGAGCTTGGACTCGTTTCAAAACTTACACTACAAGTTTCGATAATACGTAGTTAATTTCGAGTAAATTGACCGGTAAGGACTCCGGAAACTCAATTTTATATTTATGTCAATATGTTTAATTTGATTTTTCTTATTGAATTTAATTTTTTTGGAGATGTGGTAGTTAGATAAATTGATTTTTGAGCTAAGATCTACCTAAATATTATTTTTATTTATTTTTTTGAAATTATTAAAAAATACATATTTTTCGGGTTTGGTTACTATTTACAGTCCCAGGTCCAAAAATTTTATTATTTTTATTAAATTCTATATATTATTTAGAGAAAGTTTCATAAAGGAAGTTTATTTAAATTACGTGCCAAATTTTTATTATGAATTTTTGAATGTTTATATAAAAAATAGAATTTTTGGAGAAATTAATATAAAGGAGTAAATTTTATATTTTATTTGAAATTATTAGTAATTATTGTGTTTTAGATAATTTTTTAAATATAGTTGGTATTAAAATAATTTTTATAAATTAATTACTATTTTTAGCTAATTAATATTAATTTCTAGAATTATATCCGAATAATAATTTTAATTATTAATTTTGAACTTAAATGAGTTTTAATTGTTTAAATTATATAATTTAATAATTTAATTGATTATCAGTAATTAAATGATATTTAATTTAGAATATTTAAAAGAACAGGTTTAATTAATATTATTTACTTATATATGAAATTTTATTATTTAATTTGGAAAATAAATATTTTTTTATGGTTTTATTATATAAATAATTTGATTTTGATATTTAAATGAGATTTTTATAATTTTGGATGCATTAATGGTATTTATTATTAATTTATTTATTGTGGTATTTGATTGAATTTTGATAGTTTATGTTTACGTATGTATTTTGGAAGTTAGTATATTATTTGATTTTAATTAGAATTGTTGTTAATTATTTTGTTTTAAACTATTTATGGATTAATAAAAGTATAAAAAGTAATTTTTAATGTTATTTCCCATTTATTAGTTAATTTGTGATAATTTTGGAATAATATGTGAATAACAAATTTATATATTATTTTTTTACCTTAAATGGGTATTTTATTATTTTTATGATGTTAAATAGTGATTTTAATAATTATTTGTAATCTATGCTAATTTAATTGTAAAATGAGAATTTTATTCCATTTATGAATCTTATTAGCAAATATTATTTAAAAGCTAGAATTTTATTATTATTTAGTTGGAAAGTAAAGGTTTTTAATATTTTTATGAGACATTTTGGTGATTTGAGAAATTATTATATTTTTATATAGATTTTTATGATTTTGGGTGAATTATTTGAAATTATAATTATTCTTTTTATTGCATTTGAGGATTGTTGAGGCTCGATTGGACATTATGAGTAGTTTAAGGGCTCAACCCAAGCAGTTAAATTTATGTATTATAGAAGTGTATTTTTTGTGCAGGATCAGCCTTACTTTTATATGGAGACATTTGTTTTACAGAAGAGACTCTACCAAATTTTTCGTAAAACGTGACAATCGGTCCGAGTCTAGTTTTGAAATTTTGGTTGATTCGTGTTTAGATCGAGTCATGCTTAGAAATTTTAGAATTATTAAATTAGAAATTTTATTCTAATAATAATATATTATTTTTCTTTAACTGTATCGCGAGCTAAGCCGACCGGACGGGCTTGCCAAACTGGAACAGCGGAGCGCAGTAGTACTATAAGTTATTATCATATATATGCATTGCGCGTAGAATAAATATTTGTGAGCATCCATATTTTAATAATGTAAATTTAAGTATGATTTATTTTATTAAATGTTATATCTATGTTTTGGTATATATTTTGTATATTGCTTTGAAAATGGATGCTACCATCTTTAAATTATGTATGTCATTATTTTAATAATTATTAGAAATATTTGAAGAATAAGAGTAAAACGTGCTACCTAATAGGTTACACTAAAACTGCGTGTGCACCAGTGCGTTAGATTTTAGGGCTGATATTATGAGATATTTGATGTGAGATTTTAATAATTGAATATTGTGATTGTGGTGAAAGAATGGTGTGGTTATGGGAGTTTGGTTGACCTAATGTCTCGAGGCCAATCTTGCCGACAATGAGATTGCGAGAGCTCGGTTGACTTAGTATCTCAGGGCTAGTCTACAGTCCAAAAATGGAAAAGAAAAATATTTTGGAATTAAGTGAGTCTGTTGGCTAGTGAGGTTCAGTGATCGAGATTGCAGAATATTTTTAAGGTCCTACTCTGATCCTTCACCCAAAATAAATTTTCTACATCTATTATTATATAAAAGTGGATTTTAGCATCTGTATGAAATGCATGTAAATATATATATATATATATTATACTAATGCTTGATTGTACATGACTTTAGGTTTCATGTATATATATATATAATAATAATTCACTCAATGAGGTCTGACCCCCTCAATTTTTTTCAGGACATTCTACTTTGTCAGACCTTAGTAATAGACCCCTTTGTCGGTTTTCTTCAGCTCTAGCTAGATTATGTAATTTTTATATCTAAATTTTTATTCATATTCTAGAAGCTGCAGTAATAGTACTCGAGTATTGTAGTGTTTAGTATTATTTTATAATGGAGATTTGTATTTGACAGATATTGTATTGTTATATTTTATTATATGATATGAGAGTTTCCTTAATATAATTTAAAGTGTTTAATTCCTTGGTATTTTTATATTGCGGTTTCTGCGAGTTTCTATTTTTAAGGCTTGCTATAGGTTTCGAATTATAGTAATTTTCGTTCTCTAACGCCGGTCATGACTCCCCGATTTAGGTCGTGACACTTCCACTACGTCATAATAATAAGATATTATGATATATCAAGGAATAGTTTGGAGGCTATTGAAAAAATTCATGCATAAGCTGGGGCTATTTCATATAATTCTTATGATGTTGAGGACTGCTGAATTGTACCAAACCAAAATAACTATTTATTATGCCCTGTAGTATCACAGTGTTTGCTTTTTTTTTTTAATTGAATGTTTGCATGTTTGATAGGGTTTGTTGTAATCTAAAACAACCAAAGTCAAATTGGAGACTTCTCAGGATTTACTCTCTTACCAAATTCACTATCGAAAACAGACATCTAACTACAAAAATGTTGGATTGATTCTCAAATTATAAATAATGATGGTGAGCTACTTCTTCTAACCACTTTCCTCACCCATCTCCATCGTTAGTTTTCAGAATATGAAACCCATCTCAAAGGGCCTCCTTAACCTCACATCTCTAATTCACCTTACCTCTCTAATTTAACTATGCATTTTGGATTGCCGAAATCTTATAATAAATGGTCAAGTATCATTTCCTGAATTTTTTTTGTATGTTTTTTTTAAAGTAATGGATGAAATTTCTTTTAAAATTTTAAAATTTGATGTTGCAAGATTATGATACTTCTTTAAATATTTTATAGTTTTTATGTTGAAAGAATTGAATTTAAGCAACTGTGTATTTTCAAAACAAAGAGTTAAGTAAATAAAATTGAATTGAAATTTTGAAATTTTAGGACTTTTCAAATAAAGGGTTGCTCAATTTGAAGAATTTGTTGACGGTACAGATACCTACAACCTACTGCTAACAATGAAGAATCCTAAGAGTAAGGATGTAGTAATGGTTCGAAGGATGCTTTAAAGCCCATTTATGACAAGTTAATTTAATTCATCTCCATGTGTTTCTTTTTTTTATTATGTGATAGTATGTTTTGTTTTTGGTTTCATGATCAATTAAAAAGGGTGTGTTCTAAGATGAAAAAGGTGTTTTATAAAGTTTTGATTGTTAATGTTTTTTTATGGTAAAAATCTTGATGAATCAATTTTATCTTAAGCTAGCATGTGGAGAACTCTCATTAGGAATAGGCAGAGAAGCAACCTGATGTTTTGACATAAACATAGTAACAAACGAAGTTGTCAAGACCTAAACCCCTAAGGGTACGTGACCGGCACTAGGGAATGATAAAACAATAAGCTTTCAAAACCACCCATAGTAAATCTAAGGAATTATCACAAAAATAAAACTAACTTTAAAATTCTAAGGAAAATCCGACGGAGTTTCCCTTGTACTAGGACAAAACCAAAACCTATAAAAGTGCAAATACACTCCTAAATATATATATAATCACTAACAAAACCTCCAATAATTCATTCCTCAATACAACACAATTATTGCAATAAAAACAACAAGTATTCAAATCTACTACAGTTTCTAAATTACTAAATCTCTTACACATGAATCATAATAACATTAATTTAACCTACATAATACCGTTGGTGAAGAATGAGTCTGGCGTAGAGAATGTGAACAAACTGTAGACTTCCAGGTTCCTGGAAAAATAATTAGGGGGAGTCAGATCTCACGGAGTAAGATAATATAAAGAAATGTATATTAGTTTAAAAACCTTCTTTTATTAAAACATTCATTACAAATATATATTATGAAATTGTATTTAAAGAAAATCATTAATTTATCAAATACTATATATATCCAAATATAAATCTTTTAAAAATGTGAATATATATGTAAATACACCAAATATTCATTTGGCAACTTTCTTAAGAACATGACTTCCAAATACCATTTACTTAAACAAATATATAACAAAAAGATAAAATAATATCAATAAATAACTTAGGTGGAAATTAGTGGTAGAACCCTAACTTACAAATCTATAAGCCATTCAGCTCACTTATTTATCCAAAGATTGCCAGTTCTCGAGAGCTAAGCATCTATCAAGCCACCGGTCCCTGTAATAATTACCTATAATTCATACATATTGCCCGAGAGCTATGCATCAACCGATCTTCACAATTAAATTTCTTAATAAGGGTCCGACTCTAAAATCATTACTATGTGCATATAGTCCTAATGACACCCATCAAGTAGCCCTTTCTACTAATCTTTTTCAAAAATTATTTTTATAGATAAAAGCATAATAAATTCTTAGAAAAATCAATACTATAAATAAATACTTTTATTTTTATAATCCACAATATCGATCACATCAATAATCTCAGTAACAAGAATTATGGCAAAATAACGTCGACAATAATAATCAGATATAAAAATCAGCATTTTTAAATTTATCAAATCAACAATATGGATATTTCAAATATTAAGAATATAAATTCTTTAATTAAATATACTTTTAAATATAATTAACCAACCTATACTTTTATATGCAAATCTAACACACATTTCATTATATTAACTTACAAGTGGAACAAGCAGGCTGACATGTCTTTGTCCTCCTATTACCCGATGTCTCTGTTTCAGTATACTTTATAAACAATACATATAAATAACTATCAAATAAATTCCTAATAACCCCAAAAAATTCTAAAATTTTATAAAAATGATGGAATTATAGAAATTGACTTAGGAATGCCCTAAATGATTAATTTGAGACTTAAAAATTATCTTTGACGATTAACTAATTTAAATGGAAATTAACTAATTTCCACTGAAACCTTTATGAGATTTATTTCTCAAAATCCATAAAGAATTAGACTAAACTCCGTTTATAGAAATTGATCATTATAATTTATACTATTTATTAGAAATAGTTTCATAAATTTTTCTTGAGTCTAGTGGCACCCACTGGATTCTCATCGAAAAAGTATCACTCAATAAAACTGAATATACAAAAAAGTTCCTAATAATCAGTAGAACACATCTAAAGCCTCAAACAACCTAAAATATACACAGACTTCATAGATAAAAAAATTACAAAAATTGCCTAGGAATTAATAGATTATTCTAGAGATGGAGATCAGACGTGTGGTTAATGGCTATAGACTCCTAGTGATGACAGGAACACAATGGAAGCAACCATGATGTTTGAAAATCACTGGAACAGTAAGAAATGGCAGTAGAATGGCTAGCAGTTCTTCTTTAGAACTGCATTGTTTTAGGTTATTTCTTATGAAACAAAAACCATTGGAGTGAGGAGAGTAAGAAGAAGCTATGGTTCAAATTTAGGGTCAATCGAAGGTCATTTGGATAGTTAACAGAGAAGAAGAAAATTTTTGGTGTTGAAATTTAATTTACCACTCAAACTCCATTAAGTCTCGTTGCTCCTTCTTCTTCTCATATGCAGGACCTTCTTTTTCCCCCTTTTTGGTCATAACTCATCCACATGTCCTTGCCCCAATGTTTCTTTTTTTTTTAAATATATATAAACATTAACATATATACATATACATTAATACTAATAACAACCATTATGACAACAATGTAATAATAATAATAAGTGGAATAACAATAGTAACAATAATAAAATAATTATATTTATAACCAAAGAACTCCTCCCATTTTTTTAAAACTCCCGATGTGGAATTTTGTCAAAACTAACAAATCTTTATCTTGGTAAAATCCCATACAATTCTCTCATAAATCCAACCTTTAGTAGTGTTTGCAAATTTTATCTTTCAATTTTTAACAATATTGATAAATTCTAAACAATGTTTAAACTTTATCACACTTACCACTTTTGTCATTATATTAGCAGGATTCTCAATAGTCTGAATCTTTTGGATTGTGACTCCACCTTTTTTCAGAATCTCCTGTACAAAGTGATATCGAACATCAATATACTTTGTCCTTGCATGATAAACTTGGTTCTTTGCTAAATGAATAGCACACTGACTATCATAATGCACTTTGATGTGCTTTTGCTCCATTCCCAGTTCACTAAGTAGCCCTTAAAGTCAAATTGTCTCATTTACAACCTCTGTAATTGCCATGTATTGTGCCTCTGTAGTAGAAAAAGCAACTATTGACTATAAGGTGGACTTTCAACTGACTAGTGCCTTTGCAAAAGTAAACATATAACTAGTAGTTGATTGACGCTTGTCCTAATCATCAGCACAGTCAGAATCATAATACCTTACTACACACTAACCATCTTGCCTATCATGCTAAAATACCAAACCAATATCTACGATGTTTAGAATATACCGTAAAATTCATTTCACAGCTTGTCAATGCACCTTTCTAGGATTATGCATATACCTGCTCATAACCCTAACTGCTTATGAAATATCAAGCCTTGTACACACCATTGCATACATCAAGCTACCAACAACACTTGCATAAGGTACTTTTGACATGTATTCCATTCTACATCATTCTTCGATGACATTGATGCATTAAGCTTGAAATGAGGAGCAAGTGGTGTACTAACTAATTTGACTTCTCATTCATGCCAAAACATTTTAGTACCTTCCTCATATATTCTTTCTGAGATAAATAAAGCCTCTCTAATTTCCTACCTCTAGAAATTTTCATGTCAAGAATCTTTTTTACTTCATCGAGATCTTTTATCTCAAACTACCTATTCAATTGAGTCTTTAAGTTCTTAATTTCTATCTAACTCCTGGAAGCTATCAACATATCATCAACATAAAGAAGAAGATATATATAGGATCCATCTTGTAGCTTGCACAAATACACATAATGATCATATTTGCTTCTTGTGTACTTTTGCCTTATCATAAACTTATCAAATTGCTTGTACCACTGCCTCGGAGATTGCTTTAATCTATACAATAATTTTTCTAATTTACAAACCATCTTTTCTCTACCAGCAACTTTGAATCCATCTGGCTAAATTATGTAGATTTCCTCATCCAAGTCTTCATATAAAAATGCAATTTTTACATCCATTTAAACTAGTTCCAAATCCAAATGTGCTACTAAAGCTAATAAAATTCTGATGGAGGAATATTTTATAACTGGAGAAAATACTTCATTACAATCAATTCCCTCCATTTATGCATAGCTTTTAGCCACTAATCTTACTTTGTAGTGAACATTATCCTTGTCAGGAAATCCATTTTTCTTTGCATATACCCATTTGCACCCAATTGCCTTTTTTCCCTTTGCAAGACTAGTTAGTTTTCATGTTTGATTCTTTTAAAGGGACTGCATTTCTTCATTCATGACAATCCTCCATTTTTCATTTTTTGAACTTTGGATTGCTTCATTATAAATGGCAGGATCATCATCAATTGTAATTGATGATGCATAAGGGACGATATCAGTATAGCAAGCAAGTTGTCTAATGGTCCTCTTTCCGTTCCTTAATGCAATTGATTCATGTTATTGTAGAGGTTCTTGGGTTTGAACCTTTCTTCATTTGACTCTTCTTCTACCATAAGAGAGTCATCATCAATTTCTCTATTGGCTAGGATAATTCTTTTGCCATTAATCTCCACCTGTTTTGGAGTACCATCTTTCTGCTCCATCTTTTCAGAAGTCACCTTTCTCAGTATGGTAGATTCATCAAAGGTAACATCCTTACTGAAGATT
This sequence comes from Mallotus nudiflorus, assembly GCA_947683625.1. Lineage (NCBI taxonomy): Eukaryota > Viridiplantae > Streptophyta > Magnoliopsida > Malpighiales > Euphorbiaceae > Mallotus > Mallotus nudiflorus. The sequence continues at coordinate 1,405,276 of CANTUR010000241.1, forward strand.
ACTTTTTTTGTTTCTGGACACCGAATACAATAGCTTTTCACACCAAAAGTGATCCCCATAAAGATTGTCTTCTTTGCCCTTGGATCCAGCTTTGACTCCTTAATATGGTAATATGTAGTGAAACCAAAAACATGTAAGAAAAAATAATCTATAGTAGGTTTTCCAAACCATTTCTCCAATAGTGTTATACCACCAATAGCAATCAATGGTAATCAATTGATAAGGTGACAAACATAGATTACAACAGAAAATTCTTTGCCCAACCCAGCATTGGACAATATAAACTGAACCTTTTCCAATAATATATGGTTCATTCGCTCTGCCACCCCATTCTGTTGTTGTGTATTTTTTACAGTGAAGTGCCTAATAATACCTTAATCTTCGCAAACTTTCAAAAATGGATCATTTTTTAACTCTCACCATTATCTATGCATAGACATTTGACTTTTTTGTATGTTTGAGTCTTTACCATCTTTTTCCATTTAAGGAAAATTCCTAGTACCTCATCCTTCGTCTTCATTGTATACACCTATACTCTTCGGGAAAAATCATTAACAAAGGAAACATAATAGTGTTTTCCTCCTAATGAAGCATTTTTAAAAGGCCCCCATACATCTAAATGAACATAATCTAGAATACCCTCAGTATCATGGATGGTTGTTCCAAATTTCACCCTTGTCTTCTTCCCTTTGATGCAATGCTCACAAAAATCCAATTTGCAAGCTTGAGCTCCTTTCAATAATCCTTAATCTATCAACAATTTTAAGGATTTTTCTCCAGCATGCCTAAGCGCATATGCCATAACCTGGTTGCTTCTAACTCTTGATCATTAGAAGAAGCTATTGCTGTTATTGTCCCAACAACTGTACTACCCAGAAAGTAATATACAGTATTTCTTTTTTGAATCCCTTTTATTATCACAAGTGCACCAAAGATGATTCTTATTATCCCATCTTTCGCCCTTATTTTGTGTTATAACCTGATATTTTTACAAATAATTAAATTATATTATGAGATATGCAGTGTTAATAAATATTTTAAATTTTTATATATTATGATTATTTTGTGTAATTTAATTTAATTTAATTCTAGTATTGATACTTATTTGATTTTATTATGGTATTAATATTAAATTGAGATTTAAAAGTTCAATTTATTGTTATATATTATTTAATAATTATTATTGTTATTATTTGTGAATAGTATTAATTTATTCTATTCTAAATGTTTTAATATTTAGAAGTGAATTTAATTAGAAAGTAATTATTTCATTTGAAATTATTATTATTATTATTATTATTATTATTATTATTATTATTATTATTATTATTATTATTATTATTATTATTATTATTATTATTATTATTATTATTATGTTTGTCTTTTTCATTATTATTTTAAATAATAAATAAATAATATAAAAACCCGAAAAAAATTCCTTCCTCTCTCTCTTCCCTTTTCCCTCCCCCTTTCCTTCTCTTTCGCTTCTCCTTATTTCTTTCTGCGATTTGCAGAAGCACGCAGCACCACCACCAGCCACCACCCAAGCCACCATTCTACCACCATCACCTCACCAACATCACCTCCTTTCTTTCCTTCCCTTACATCGTCGTCAGCAAGCTCGAATCCCCTTGTTTCCGTCAACACAGTAGCAGCTAGCAACATCATCACTGATGATTTCCGGTGGAGAAAGCTTGCCGTACAGGGCTTGTTTGACTCCTCTCAGTCCAAGCAAGCTAAATCTTTAATTGTTTAAAGCTTAGGACGTCCGGTAATTATTTTATACTCAAGTTTTAGTTTAGGTCAATTTAGATTTTTGATTTTTGTTGAGCTAGTTTGATTTATGCTTAATTCCTTTGGAAATGTGGTTGTGTGCATCAAGAGCTACCTAAATATATTTTTGTTTAATTTTTCTAAATTATTTGAAGTTTTTGTATTTTTTTTTCTGATGAGTCATTATTCTGGTGACCCACGCTGAAAAATTTTAATATTTTTAAAATATTGTTTGAATTATTTAGATTATGGTTTGTGAAAGAAATTTGGTGAAATTAATTTTAGATTTTTAGTTATGAATTTATTTAGTTTATGTATAAATTTGTATTTTTGAAAAATAAGGTAAATTTTATTAATTATGTGATTTTTATTGAAAATAATGCTAGTTAGTATATTTAATATAAACATTAAGCTTTAGAAATGAGAAAATAAATTTTTTTACGAATTTATAGTAATTTTGGTTAATTTTCGGAAAATATTTAGTATTATGGTAATTTTTGGAAAAATTAGTAAACTTTGTATTTTAATTGAAATTATTGTTAATTAGTATGTTTTGGATAATTTTTGAATAATATATAGTATTAAAATAATTTTTATGAATTATTTTTATTTTTAGCAAATTAATAATAATTTCTGAAAATATATTTAAATAATAGCTTATTTATTATTTTTATGATTAAAATGGATTTTTAGCTATTTTTATTATATAATTGAGCAATTTAAATAATTAATTAAACTTTATGTTATTTAATTTTGAATATTTAAAAATGGAATTTTTACTAATATTATTTAATTTTATTTGAGATTTTATTAATTAATTTAAAAAAAAATTATCTTTCATGTTTTTGTTATTCAAATAAATTTTATTGACATATTTTATTGATTTTTATGGATTTTAGTAATTTTTAATATTTATTATTAAATTATTTATTTTTGTGTATTTTGATTTTCGGTTGGGTAAATTGTGTAGTTTGGGGCCCAACTCGAGAAGTTGTGATTGAAGTGTGTTTGTATGTAGGATCAACTCTACTTTTAATAGAAAGACGTCCGTTTTATAAAGAAGATTCTGTCAAATTTTTGATAGAATTCTCGTAAAATGTGACATCGAGTCGATCCTGAGTATTTGATTTTTGGTCAAGTCGTGTCCTAAATTGAGTCATTCTTTAGAATTTCTAGAAGTATAGAATTAGGATTTCGATTATAATATTATTATTATTTATTTATTTTCTACAGTTGCATCGAGACTGAGGCCTACCAGAACAAGCCAGCTTTTAGATAAGCACACAACTGTGAGTTATTATCATATATGTATGCATTGAATGTAGAATACATATTTGTGAGTATCCATATTTTTATAATGTAATTAAGTATGAGTTATTTTATTAAATGATTTTACATATGTTTTGGTATATGTTTGGTATATATTTAGTATATTGCTATAAAAATGATGCTACCATGTTTAAATTATGCACTTCATTATTTTTAATAATTATAAGATTTATTTGAAAGATAGCAGTAGAACATGCTAACTAGTAGGCTACGTTAGGACTGTGTGTGTACTAATGCATTAGATGTTTAGGATTGATATAATGAAATTATTAGAGTGAGACTTGATTAATTGATTATCGAGGTTTGCTGTGAGTGAGTAGTGTGATTGGGGGAGCTCGGTTGAGTGTCTCAGGGCCCATCAAATGACAGTGAGACTGCGGGAGCTCGATTAACTTAGTATTTCGAGGCCAGTCTACTATCCAAGAATGGAAAAGAGAAATATTTTAGAATTAAGTGAGCCTATTAGTTAGTGAGGTTTAATGATTGAGGTTGCATATTTTTATGGTTATGCTCCGATCCTTCACCTAAAAAAAATTTCTTTTGCATATTATATTATATAAAAGTAGATTTCAGCATCTGTATGAACAGCATGTGTGTATATATATATATATATATTGATGCTTGATTGTATATGAATTTAGATTGCATGTATATATATTATAATAATTGATATGGATGAGGTTGCACTATCATTTGTGGATGGATTTGACAAAGTGGGTGTGCACACTTGGGCTTCAAATGGATGATCATGGCAACCCCGATTGAACCACGGGACCCATAATATATCAAATTGAATATGACTTTGAGCCTTATAACAAGTGCTACATACTTTGTTTATAGCAACCCATCTTTGGGCCCAAATTAATAATGTGGATGAGGTTGCATTGTCATTTATGGATGGATTTGACAAACTGTGCATACGCACTTAGGCTTCAAATGGACGGTCGTGACGACCCCAATTGAACCACGAGGCCCATAATATATCAAATTAAAGCTGACTCAGAGCTCTATAACAAGCATTACACACTTTGCCTGTAGTAACCCATCTTCGGGCCTAAATTCCTTTGTTTAGGCCTTTAAATTTGGCTTCAAAGTTTATGTTCCTTTTTTGGATTTTTTAGTCTTTTCTTCCTTTTTTTATTTTTAGGGTTTTTCCCTAAACTCTATTTATTTTTCTCTTTAAGGTTGTTTGAGGACGACTTTTATTGAATTAATAAATCAAATTTACATTTTTTCAATACTTGGCATTCCTTTGTGTGAAGCACGATTATTAATGCTTATTTCCTGGTATTTATACATAAATCAATAGGTTTTAGAAGATTGCTAGATGGTAATCGTGCATGATTCAATGTCGAGCAGTATTCATCTAATTTCCTAGGCTTCTGCTACGTCAATAATTCACTCAGTGAGGTCTAACTCTTCTCAATATTTTTTTTCAAGATCTTCCATTTCAGACCTTCCTCGTAGTACTCTTCGCTGGACTCTTTCCTCTAAAGCTGATTTATGTAAATACTGAACTGTCATTTTCTTGTATTATGTAATCACTACAGTAGTAGTGTTATTGTGGTAGTATTGTGTTGTATTAGTTAGAGAGCTTGTATTCGAATATTAAATGAAGATATTTTTGTTATGTTATAATATAAAGATTTTTTTATAATAATAAAGTTTTAATTCTGGCATATTTTTGTAATATATTTGCATGATTTTTTATTTTAAAGCTTGCTACGGGTTCCGGATTCAAAAGAATTCTCGTTCCCTAGCACCGATCATAATTCCTTGGTTTGGATCGTGACACTTTGAAACCTTTTGACTCTAAGGTTCCTATAGAAATAAGATTCCTCATCAAATCCAGTATAAAATGAATACCTATTAAGGTTTTGATTGATCCATCCTGATTTCTTAAGCCAATTGAACCAATCCTATATATGTTAAGAGGGGTATTATTCACTGTGTAGACAACTCCACCATTTAGTTCTTTAAAGTCAAAGAACCATTCTCGATTGGGAGTCATATGGTGACTATAAGCTGAATCTAGCAACCATGAACTCGAATAGCTAGTTGATGGTGTACCAACAATTTAAAGATATGAATCTACATTATCACACTCAACTACATTTGAATTTGAGATAGCATTTGCCTTTCCAAGTTTGCCTTTGTCCTTCAGCTTGGGACAATCTTTCTTCCAATGCCATTTTTCTTGATAAAAGGCACATTGATCTTTGCTCAGTTTTAATTTTAACTTAGATATCCCTCTCCTTCTTTTATTCTGGCTCTGTGAATGGCCTCTAACAATAAGTGCTTTTGCTTCAACACTTGTATTTTCTTGCTTTTCTTTCTTTCACAATTCATAACTAAACAATGCTACAGTTACTTCTTTTAGAGACACGATAACCTTCCCATGAAGTAAAGTAGTTTCAAGATACTCAAACTCATCAAAAAAAGATCTTACCAACATTAGAGCCAGATCTTCATCATTAAAGTCACGTCCATATTCATCAAATCAGTTGCTAGCTAATTAAAGTTAGTAATGTGATCATTCATCATGGTACTTGGAACATAGTTAAAGTGAAATAATCTCTTTTTCATATAGAGTTTATTTTGACTACTTTTCTTCAAAAATTTCTCCTTTAGTGCCTTTCATAATTTACTTGCAGAAGTTTCTTTAGAAAATGCATACTTCTGCTCTATAGAAAGATATGATCGAATTGTACCACATGCCAATCTATTGATCACGTTCCATTCTTTCTCCTCAACATCATCTGGTTTCTCTCCTTCAATAGTAATGTCTAGACCCTACTCAAAGAGGGCATCTAGAATCTCACTTTGCCATATGCCAAAATGACCAATACCATAAAAAATCTCCATTATAAATCTAGCATTTGTCACAGTATTTCTTGCCAAAATTTAAGATGAAGAAGTTATTGATGCCGATGTAGATACTTTTATACCATCTGTCATTTCTACTATAAATTTTATTTAATAGTTGTTGATGCAAAATGCTAATTAAATCAAGGATATTTTTCTGATATGGAAGATCAGCCTAAGCCGCAACCACAGAGCATATTAAAATAAACCAAGAGCTCTGATACCAATTGTTATGAAATTTGGGTTAATTTTCACCAATAATAATAAATTCACCTTGAGAACCATTGCACAGGTAACTAAAGTGTAAACAATTGTACTAAAAATTACCCTAAGGTAGATTCTCATAAAAGAGTGATAAGGTTACAATGGTCCCACTTAAAAATCACACTTCTTATATAAAATTTTACCAAGATAAGTAATTTTAATAGCACAATAATTAATAATAACTGCACCTAATAATAGCTATTAAATAGACATAAACGAAAACCCAAAATTTAAAGAGGTTCAAATAATTATGCCCACGTCATTGGACACTATCAAAATAATATTTCACTAATTTGAGGAAGTATTACAAAAGAGAGAGAAAGAATACAATTGCCTAAATATATGAGAGGAGGCAATTTTTGGGATGAATTTAATGAAGGGGGAGGAGTTCTTTTATAACTAAAGAACTCCTCTCATTTTTTTAAAACTCCCGATATGAGATTTTGTCAAAACTAACAATTGCTTCCTCAAGGTTATTATCTGACAAGTTAATGTTGCTGAGAGAAGCCAAATTGCCAATGGCAGTTGGAATTTCTCCTTCAAGTTAGCAAAAAAATATTAGTCTTCTCCAATATTTAGGCTATTTGTATTCTTTCTCTCTCTTTTGTAATATTTTCTCAAATTAATGAAATATTATTTTGATAGTGTCCAAAGACGTAGGCATAATTAGCCGAACCTCTTTAAATTTTGGTATTCTCTTTTATATCTATTTAATAGATATTGTTGAGTATAGTTGTTGTTAATTATTATGCTATTAAATTAGTTGTCTTAGTAAAATTCTATTTAGGAGGTTTGTATTTAAGTGGACCATTATGTCTCACCACACCTTTCTTGGGAATCTACCTTAGGATGATTTTTTAGTACAATCGTTTACGCTTTAGTCACCTAAGCAATAGTTCTTAAGGTGATTTTATTATTATTGGTGGAAATCAACCCAAATTCCATAACAATTGGTATCAGAGCTCTTGATTTATTTCAGTATGCTCTATGGTTGCAGCTTAGGTTGATCTTCCACATCACAAAAAAATATCCCTGGGCTAATTGGCATTCCACATCGATAGCTATTAAATAGAATTTGCAGTAGAAATGGCAAACAACACAAAAGTATCCACATCGACGTCAACAGCTTCATCATCTTCAATTTTGGCAAGAATGACAAATGCTAGATTTACAGTGGATATTTTTTACGGCATCGGTGATTTTGGTATATGGCAAAGTAAGGTTCTAGATGCTCTCTTTCAGTAAGGTCTAAACATTGCTATTGAAGGAGAGAAACCAGATGATGTTGAGGAGAAAGAATGGAAGGTGATTAATAGATTAGCATGTGGTACAATTCAATCATATATTTCTAAAGAGCAAAAGTATGCATTTTCTAAAGAAACTTCTGTAAGTAAATTATAGAAGGCACTAGAGGAGAAATTATTGAAGAAAAGTAGTCAGAATAAACTCTACATGAAAAAGAGATTGTTCTGCTTTAACTATGTTCCAAGTACCGTGATGAATGATCACATTACTAGCTTTAATTAGCTGGTAACTGATTTGATGAATATGGACATGACTTTTAATGATGAAGATCTGGCTCTGATGTTGGTAGAATTGCTTCCTGATGAGTTTAAGTATCTTGAAACTACTCTACTTCATGGAAAGGTTATTATGTCTCTAAGTGAAGTAACTGCAGTAATGTATAGTTATGAATTGCGAAAGAAAGAAAAGCAAGAAAATATAAGTGTTGAAGCATAAGCTCTTATTGTTAGAGGTCGTTCATAGAGCCAGAATAAAAGAAATAGAGGGAGATCAAAGTCAAAGTCCAAACTAAGCAAAGATCAATGTGCCTTTTGTTGAGAAAAAGGGCACTGGAAGAAAGATTGTCCCAAGCTGAAGGACAAAGGCAAACCTGAAAAGGTAAATATTATCTCAAATTCAAATGTTGTTGAGTGTGATGATGCAGATTCATAAATTTTAACTGCTGCTACACTATGAACCAGCTATTTGAGTTCATGGTTGCTAAATTCAGCTTGTAGTATAACTCCCAATCGAGAATGGTTTTTTAACTTTAAAGAACTAAAAGGTAGAGTTATCTACACAATAAATAATGCCCATCTTAACACATATGGGATTGGTTCAATTTGCTTGAGCAATCGAGATGGATCAATCATAACCTTAATAGGTGTTCATTATGTGTCAAATTTGATAAGGAATCTCATTTCTGTGGGAACCTTAGAGTCAAAAGGTTTCGAAGTAAGGGTGAAAAATGGGATAATGAGAATCATCTCTGGTGCACTTATGATAATGAAGGAAATTTAAAAAAGAAATAATATGTATTACTTTTTAAGTAGTACAATTGTTGGGATAGCAGTAATGGCAACTTCAACTAATGATTAAGAGATAAAAAAACCAAGTTATGACATATGCGCTTGGGGCATGCTGGAGAAATATCCTGGATATACTAATAGATCAAGGATTATTGAAAGGAGCTCGGGCTTACAAATTGGATTTTTATGAGCATTACATCAAAGGGAAGGAGACAAGGGTGAAATTTAGAACAATAAAATATGATACTGAGGGTATTTTGAATTATATTCATTCATATGTATAGGGGCCTTCTAAGAACTCTTTATTGGGAGAAAAACACTATTATGTTCCCTTTGTTGATGATTTTTCTGGTAGAGTATGGGTGTATACAATGAAGATGAAAGATGAGGTGTTGGAAATTTTCCTTAAATGGAAAAAGACGGTGGAGACTTAAACAGGCAGAAAAGTCAAACGTCTCTACACAGACAATAGTGGAGAGTTAAAAAATGATTCATTTTTAAAAGTCTGTGAAGATGAAGGTCTTGTCAAACACTTCATCATTAGATATACACCACAATAAAATAGGGTGGCAGAGTGAATGAACCGGACATTGTTGGAGAAGGTTCAGTGTATATTGTCCAATGCTAAGTTAGGCAAAGAATTTTGGGCTGAGGTTGTAGTATATGCTTGTCACCTTGTCAACCGCTTACCATCAACTGCTATTAGTGGTAAACGCCATTGGAGAAATGGTTTGGAAAACCTGCTATAGATTATGATTCCTTACATGTGTTTAGTTCCACTACATATTACCATATTAAGGAGTCAAAGTTGAATCCAATAGCAAAAAAGTAGTCTTTATGGGGATCACTTCCGATGTGAAAGACTGTCATCTTTGGTGTCCAGAAATAAAGAAATTAATCTTCAATAGAGATGTTACTTTTGATGAATCTACCATGTTGAGAAAGGTGACTTCAGAAAATAGAGCATAAGCACATCAAAGTGCATTGTGATAATCAGAGTGCTATTCCTTTAGTAAAGAACCAGGTTTATCATGCAAGGACGAAGTATATCGATATTCGATATCACTTTGTATAGGAGATTCTAGAAGAAGGTGGAGTCAGAATCTAGAAGATTCTGACCACTAAAAATCCTGCTAATATGATGACAAAAGTGGTAATTGCGGTCAAGTTTAAACATTATTTAGACTTGATTAGTATTGTTACTAATTGAAAGATGAAATTTGTAGACACTACTAAAGGTTGGATTTGTGAGAGAATTGTATGAGATTTTGCTAAGATAGAGATTTGTTGATTTTGGTTTAGTCAAAATCCCACATCGGGATTTTTATTAAAATGGGAGGAGTTCTTTGGTTATAAAAGAACCCCTCCTCCCTTAATTAAATTCATCCCACAAAAAAAAAAAAAAAAATATATATATATATATATATATATATATATATATATATATTAGCTTCCAATATTTATGCTATTTGTATTTTTTTCTCTTTTTTTGTAATATTTCATATTTTGGTAGTATCCGAGAACGTAAATATAATTAGACGAACCTCGTTAAATTTTGATGTTCTCTTTTATATCTATTTAATAACTATTGTTGGGTATAGTTGTTGTTAATTATTGTACTATTAAATTAATTATCTTGATAAAATTCTATCTAGAAAGTTGGTATTTAAGTGCACCATTGTATTTCACCACACATTTCGTGAGAATCTATTTTGGGGTGATTTTTTAACACAATCGTTTGCACTTTAGTCATCTGAGCAATAGTTCTCAACATTATTTTGTTATTATTGGTGGAAATTAACCTGAATTTCACAACAAAAATGACAAGCTAAGGCTAATGAGGGAAGTCAGATTTCCAATAAAACTTGGAATTCTACCTTGCAATTTATAATTATCACTAAGGTCAAGTATCTGAAGATGGGTGAAACCAGGTAACAAGTCGAATATGGAAGAACTAAGATTACAGTACACTAGATGAAGTTCTCTCAGTATGGTTAAGTTTTGAAGATAAATAGGAATTGGCATGAAATCTCCCCACGAAAGATCAAGAGAAGTCAGAGTTTTAATGCGAAAAATCCAATTGGGAACTTGAGGAAATGTGTTGTATGACAAATCAAGAGTGGCAAGAGATGAAAAGTTGACATTGGGAAGTGGTGGCATAATTGAATCGAGCTCACAGGCAGACAAATGTAATTCAACAAGAGAAGGGAGAGTATTTAACACATCCAACCAATCACTGGTCTTACAAAGGTTCACATAAGTCAAGTCAAGAAATTGTAGTGATCTAAGACCAGAGCCAATATAAACTCCCAACATGCAGGTCACCCGAATGAACATAATCTTGTAAATTAAGATCGAGATATTGCAAATTTGAGAGATTTCCAAGTTCATGAGGAAGTCTTCCTTCAAATCCTGCATTAGAGAGGTTAAGGTATCTTAAACTCTCCATAGAGCCAAGGAATATGGGGACATGAATTCCTCCGAAATCATTGTTGCTCAAATCCAGGTACTTCAAATGCTTCAAGTTAAGCAAAGATTCACTAATCTGACCTCCAAGCGAATACATCTCCGCTTACTCTTTATAAAAGTAGTAACCAAAATTGGTCTCGGAGGAATAATACTCTTCCTGAGAAATCATTTTCATATGTAATTCAGTCACATGGCCTGTGAAGTTATCACAAATGACTCCATACCATGTACAGCAGTTGGCATCAGCGCCATCCCAAGACGAAAGCCGGTTAGAAGTATGTTTCAGTCCTTGCTTGGACTCCAAAAGAGCTTCCCTCTCAATTTGATTGCAGCCAGCACCAAAATCCAAGCTTCCATGGCTCTGGCCAAAACTAATAATAATAATTGCTGCCAGAAGACACAAAATAGCAACAGAAGCAGCCCTCATCGATCTCTGAATGAAAAATTACACGGCTGCTTAAGCAAAAGAATAGAGTAACGCATGGAATGAACCTTTTTCTTTAAAATAGATAATGTTACATCCTGACTAAGTCAACCTAATTAATGACATGTGCTGAAAGCTCCAATTCTGTGTGGTTTCATTCTGTCCAAATGTCGATTAAAATCACAACTATTAGTTGTTAATATTAATAAAAAATATTTTATTTTAAGAAAAATTTAAAAAAAAATATCTATCTATGAGCATATGGCATTACAATATAGATTTTAGCTACAGTAAACCTTAAAAAAATCTTTAGGCGTCTTGGGTCGAGCTGGAAATCGAGGACCTTAGTCTTTTGGGCATTTGATATAGTCATTAGTAGTTTTTTCTCCCTGTAATAATGATTTCTTGTCGTGTAAAATAACTAAGTCAAGATAATCACAAGCTAAAATCTTTAACGTATTTAATTATGGGACAAATTAAAAAAAATAGTAGTGAATCACGCTTTAGGTGGACTGTAAATAATATATATTTTAAAATAATTAATTAAATAATTTTAATAAATTAAAGTTACAATTTAATTGAATATAAAAATGACAATTTACAAAGTTATTGTAATAATTTTATTTTATTATTTTTTGTTAACAGTATATATATATATATATTTAATGTGTATAGTAATAATAATAATTGAATAAATAAAAGAAAAGAAAAATAGAAAATAGTTGAAATAATGAAATATTTTAATTAGAATAAAAGATATAATTTTTTATCGAAAGGAAAAGAGTGTATGTCTATAATCTATAATATATATAAATGTATGTGCGGGGGAGATAAAATTATAAAAAAAAAATTCACTTATTATTATATAAATATTGAATAATTTAGTCGTTTACTAATAAAAATAAAATATAATTTTGATTTGATAAAAAGTTTATTTTCTATTTTGATTAGGTTCACTTATATTTTATCACTAATAAAAATTTAATTAACTAAAATATAGGGATTTAATTGAAAGCATATTTCCTATTTTATTTAGGTTAACTTCTATTTTATCTTTGATAAAAATTTTAATTTAATTGAAAGTATATTTTTTATTCTAATTAGGTGAACTTGAGAAAAATTAATTGTAAGAAATATTAAAGTAATATTATATAATTATTCAAATAAAATATTTATAAAAATTGTAATGAATTATAACTATATTAAGTGAATATCAAATTGTTATATAAATAAATAACACTATTATTATTTTTAAAACTTTTATGTAATAGTAATAATAATCATAATATGTTTAATTATTTACTATATATCACAAGTTAAAGTGTAAAACACATAATTGTTTACTAATATATATATATATATATATATGATTGTAAATAAATTAAAAATAAAATATATCATATTAATTTTATTTTTTTTTTAATTTTTGTTACCATAATTTTTTAGTTATAATAAAATTAGTTTTTAAAATTATTAGATTAGAATTAGAGTATATACAATTGAAAAATAATACTAAATAATTATTATATTTTTTTAAAAATAAATTTTTTAGTGGTTTGAAAAAATATTTAAGTGATTTAAAATAGAAAAAAAAATATATGTATATAATTTAAATATTATTAAAATATGTATAATAATATTTTAGTTTAAAAAGTAATGCTAAATATTTTTTTTTATGAAAATAGAAACTTTCTAAATTTTTCAAGATACCCCACCTGACGTAGTTAAGATTTAATGATGAACCACCTAAAGCTATAGAACATGAAAAATCTATGAGGCCCGAGATGAAGGATGTGAGGATAATAAAATAATAATAACATATATTAAATTAATAATAATAATAATAATATGATAGCATACATATTTACTAAAATTAATAATAATATAATATTTAAATTAATTATTTGATAAGTATTTTATTATTATTATTATTATTATTATTAAATTACTATTGGAGTATATATAATAGTGTTTTAGTTAAGAAAATTTTTAAAATAGAATTTCTAATGGTTTAGGAAAAATGATTGAGTAATTTGATATTAAAAATATACATATTATATAAATAATTTTAGAATTTGAGTAGTGTTAAAATATTTTTATTAATGTTCAAGCTAAAAAAATAATACTAAAAAACTATAATAAGAAATATTTTATTTTTTATAAAAATTAGGATTTCTAATAGTTTGACACATTAATTTTTAGAGTGAATACTCAAATATAAAGATAAACACTTGTCAAATTTTTGGCTTAATAACTTTACAGCTCAACATTTAATAAATATATAGATTCATGAACTTTAAGCTTTTGGCAAATTTGAAACATCTAATTAAATAAATTATTATTTTTACTACTTAGTTTTATATAATGAAAATTTTTTAGTTTTATATAATGAAAATTTTTAGAAAAAAGAGACCACTTTGGGGAGAGTCTAAACCTTACTCGAATTCCTTATTGTGATCCCCTTCACTAGGCATCGTCGTTAAGCTGCCTTGGCCTCCTTCCATCCTATAGACTATCCTAGCCAAAAGGATATGTTTGCACCTCACACATTGAATCCTACAGAAAAACCATCATATATAAAGGTAGTAACGAAAGCTTTAATCTTGTCCTTTGATGGCTCCTTTACCTCTAACAAGGGAGGTTATATTGCCATTAAGATTAGTTAGCAAATTTATGAGCAACAATTGCCTACTTATCAGCATGCTCTTATTGCTCTTATTGCTCTTTCAAAAGAATTTCCATGGAAACTGGTTGACTTAAATAAGCTTTCATTAGTTTGGGGATTCTTTACCAACTGGAAACTAATTTCATTGGGAGGGGGCTTTTATCATGTGATTTTAAATTCAAACACGGAAAAGAATTATGTATAAGGTCGAGGTTCTATAACTTTAAAACTAGGGATTCTTCGCTTGCAACATTGGACACCAAATTTTAATACTTCAACTTAAAAATCAACAAACACGCAAATTTGAGTTCGATTCTATAAGCTTCTGTGGGAATATTGGCATCCATAAATTTTGGCCTCTATTACAAGAGGAATTGGAGTACCTATGAAGATAGATAATGCAACTATCAATGGAGAATTTGGACATTATGGTTGTGTTTTAATAGATATTGACTTGTCAAGTCATTTACTTGAAAATCTTCTTATTGAAAGAATTAACAAAAGCTTCTTCATTGTTGTGGTATATGAAAATTCACCTCTTTTTGCAATATTTGTTCTAATATTGGTTTGCAATATTTGTTCTAACATTGGCCATACTTCTTAGGATTGTAGAGTGGGGAAGAATCATGCAGCTTTTAGGTCAAATATTGAAAAACCTAAAGAATGGATGAAAATCTGGAAACCAAAAATTAACTCGAATTTGGATGTTCCAATTAGTAATGCTTTCAACAAATTTCAAATTGGATTACAGTTATGTGGAATGAATACTACTCCTGCTTGTGTGGGAGAAATAACTATTGAAATGGAAAACTTGAACCCGATCCATATAAGTTATAAAGGTGATGTGCAAATTCTCAGCAAGACAAGCCTATTGTTGATAGCTCATTTAATGAGAATGATGACTCTATGATTATGAAAAGTAGCAAATATTAACCCTTTAGTAAGGGTTGATGTTGTAACAAATTCGTTTACTGATCAAGCATATCATGATCAAAGCATACTAGATGATAATATGTTTTTTTTTTCTAAAGATGGAGTTTCTTAGGCTGATGTTGCAGAATTAAAAGATAAGTAATGGAATACGGTCAAATAGAAAAAGTCTCAAGCTAAACAAAAGAAGTAAAAAGTCACTCTTTCTAAAAGGGTAACTAAGAAACATGAAAAGCTTAACTTATAAAGATTTTCTTTTGGAATTGTCGGGGCATAGGTAATTCTGATACCCAATGTACGTTTTATTCTTTTTGTCAGCAATAAGTCCTTGATTATGTCTACCTGGTGGAACCTCTAGTTGCTTTTACGTCTATTCATCATTCTTAGTGTGATATGTTCTATTTAAATATGATTGCTAATAATGCTCTTCCTTTACCCACTCTTTGGGTTCTCAAAAAATAAGGATTCCTTCTCCTTCTTTATTTCATGTCCATAATCAATATATCACTTTAGATATTAGCTTTGCTAATGCTTTGTAAAAAATTACTTTTATTTATAGTAGTGTTTGGAGCAATCGTCAAATGGATCTTTAGGCTGAACTGTACAATCTTTCCACTAGTTTTTCTTTTAATTGGTGTGCTATTAGTGATTTTAACATTGTTCTAGGAGCCTATAATAAAACTGGTAGAGCACCGACTTTAAGTCCATGCAGAGATTTCAAAACTTTCATGGTTGATTATCTCTTATCAGATATCCCTTCAAGTGGTGCCACTTTCACTTGGTGTAATGAAAGGCATGGCAAATAAATTTGGATAGAACTATGGGTAATCTTGAGTTTTTCAACCTTTGGAATGAAATTTCATGCTTAATTTTTTCTACATCATCACTTAGATCACAGCCCGTTGCTTCTCCGTTATGTTTTTACGAATATGGCGGTTTCTCGATTTTGTTTTCAAGCAATATGGGTTATTCATTCTAGACTGCAAGATTTTATCTTTAATTGTTGGTCTTTTCCTATTGGTAACTTACATATAATGCAATTTTTGGGTGCTAATTTTAAATAGCTTCGTTCTGACCTCAGAATTTGGAACCGTGAGGTTTTTGGGTATTTGGATGATAACATTAATCATGTTAGTTCGTATTTGCAAGAAATTCAATTAGAAATTTCCATTCAAGGGCTCATAAAAGATCTTCATAGGCAAGAAATCGGTCATGAGGAATTCGATCTCCAATTTAAACAGCAAGAGATTTCCTTTAAAAAATGTAGTAGGATTAAATGATTGGCTGCTGGTGATTAAATGGTTGGCTGCTGGTGATTGAAATTCTTCATTGTTTCATTAGCAGTTTGCAAGGAAAAGATCGAATCATGGTATTCATTATCTTAAAATTGATGGGGTGATCTCAAACAATAAAGTTGTTGTAGAATGTCAAATTATTGATTTTCATCAAATGCTTTTTCAAGCAGATAATTCAGTGTCTTCTAATATTCATTTGATAAAATCGGTGGTTCCTTCTCTGGTTAATGATGAGCATAATTTGCTTCTTCTTCGTTATCCTTCTAATGAGGAGATTAAGGATACAGTTTTTCGGATGGATGCTCATAGTGCTCCAGGACCCAATAATTTCTTACTAATGAGGTTTGTGCTGCAATTCGAAGCTTTTTCAATATTAGGGTGGTTACTTTGGGCATTAACTCTAGTTTTATGGTTTTAATTCCGAAAGTAGTTGATGCTTTTGCTATAAAACAATTCCGTCATATAACTCCGAGCAATTTCAACATTAAAACTATTACTGAAATTCTAGCAAATTGCCATGTCTCTATTGCTTCAAAAATAATTTCTTGTAATCAGTTTAGGTTTTTTAAAGCTCAAAATATATTTGATTGCATTGTTGATACTTCTGAAGGTGTTAATCTTTTTAATAAGGCTTGTTTTGGTGGTAATATAACAATGAAAATTGATATTCACATGACTTTTAATATAGTTGATTGAAATTTTCTTATGGACAATTCTAAGATTGAATTCGATCTTTATTTTCATGTTCTTGGTTCTTGATCAATGGCAAAGTTCAAGTTATTTTCCTTGTTTATAATAAAATTACAACTGAAATTATTTAGAAAAATTAAAATCTAATGTAGCCATAACATAAGTCAACAAACCGAAGGTTAATTATAGAGATTAATTTATGATAAAAAAAAATTATAGAGATTAATTTGGGTGGCTCAACAGGTTAAATAAACAAACAACAAAATAAGCAGAAAAAACGCTACTAATCACAATTATCATATGCTTTCCACTCCAATCCATCACGTGTTAAACGCCCCTTTTTTCTTTTTTGTTTTTTTAACGTAATCTTCAAAATTTACAAAACATACCCTTCATCTTTTACAAATTTTAAATTTTCACCAAAAAACTCTCTCTCTCTCTCTCTCTCTCTTTGTTTTTTTGTTTCCCCTCCCATTGATTATCGCCTCCATTGAAACTTCTCGTCTCTGCTTCTCTAAGCTCTCTACAAACCCTAATTTTTATTGTCAAAAAAGAAGATATGGAGAGGATTATAGGAAACAAGTACAAGCTAGGTCGCAAAATTGGAAGTGGATCATTCGGTGAAATCTATCTAGGTTTTTTTTTCTTAATTTAAATTATGTATTATTTTTTTTCTGATTTTTAAGCTCTGATTTTGCCGATTATTTGTGTTAATTTTTATGGTGAAATTTTAATTTCAGCTAGTCATATCAACAGTGGTGAAATTGTTGCTGTTAAGATTGTAAGTATTTTAGTTGCGTTTTTTGAATTAGCTGAAACCAATCGGAAGTTGTTTTGATTTTTTAGGGTTTATTAATTTGGGTGTTTTTGATTTTGGTTTACAGGAAAATAGCAAGACAAAGCATCAACAATTGGTGTATGAAGCTAAGTTGTATAGTATTCTTCAAGGAGGAAGTGAGTATTAGAAACAAAGCAGTGAAATGTATTAGTTCCATGTGCTGTTGAGTTTTTTTATTTGGTTAATTTGTTAAATTTTGTTGTTTGATTTAGGTGGAGTTGCAAGTATAAGATGGTGTGGTGTGGATGGGGATGATAATGTGTTAGTTCTCGACTTGCTAGGACCGAGTTTGGAAGACTTGTTTGTTTACTGTGGAAGGAAATTATCGCTTAAAACAGTGTTGATGTTGGCTGATCAAATGGTAATTGCCAAACTAGTTGAATATTATTTACTTGTTTTTGGTAGCTTATGTTTATTTCCCTTGGGTTTACAAGCATAGTATTGAAATTAGCATAGTGGCCTTGTTTGGAATAAATCATTTGCGAGAATTTAATTCAATTGAAACATTGCAAAATCATGAAACTTGTGCTAGGTTTCATTTCTTTCAGAAAGTCTCCAAGCTGCCTTTTTTTAAATTGATAGAATTAAATTATAGCAATCATGATGTCCCAAGCATTAGATTCAACTAAATAGAATAGAACTGAATTAGTTTCTTCTATTTATACACTTTCTAGACAACAAGAATGTGAATCAGAGGCAAAAGTTAGCCTTTTGATTTATTTAGAGATTTTGCTTTGTGAGATGTCAGCAGCCCACGTGAGGAGAAAATGTCAAAATTCGGATTGACTCTATTTTGTTTTATCATCTTTCAATCAAATGCAGATCTCAAGAATTGAATATTTACATTCTAAAGGGTTTTTGCATAGAGACATCAAGCCAGATAACTTTCTCATGGGTCTTGGAAAGAAAGCAAATCAGGTAGAAAGACTTGATGGGTTTGTCTTCAGTGACTTACATGTGGATTATTATGTCCTCATTCAGTACATTTCTTTTCCCTTATCCCTTGAAACAAAGTTTTCTTATTTTGCCATCTTTATCAGGTGTATGTTATTGATTTTGGGCTAGCAAAAAGATATAGGGACTCGACAACACATCGCCATATTCCTTACAGGTAAATATTTGTGGAATCACTTCCTTGTTTGATATCTGAAGGTATTTGTGTTTCAGATTTTGACAGTAAGGATGGTACCAAAATTGTCTGCTTTAATATATCCCAATAATGTAATTCCATGTGAAGATAGAAGATGATAAGATAATTTTTAAAATTTCATATGAGCACAGTGGGATGATATATATCATCTGTAAACAAAGAGCTACTTGTTGTGACTGATTTTTGTTTATGATGGGTTAGCTTGAACATTTTGTCTACCTAAATTTTGCTTGATTTTTCCTTGAACCCAGACACAGGGATTAAGAAATTATCAACTGTACATACTGATGTACTAGAAATTAGAAGCTAGAAATAACCTATTTTTATCTGTTCTTATATGCACTTGCATGTATGTCTACATGCCTTTTTCTGACTTCTTTTCATGTATGCCACTTTTTTCTTTCACCTCTCTTTGTGGATCTGGATTGGCTAAAAAGTTGTTTTCCCTACTTTGATAAATTCATACAGAGAGAACAAAAACTTAACAGGGACTGCACGCTATGCAAGTTGCAATACTCATCTTGGAATTGGTAAGTAAGAAATGTTTGTTAGCATTTGGTACTAGATGGAATCCAGGAGCTATATTCATTGTTATTATCTATTCAGAGCAAAGCCGTCGGGATGATTTGGAGTCTCTTGGCTATCTGCTTTTGTACTTTTTGAGAGGAAGGTATGTTCTTAGTGCATTACTATTGTTGCTATAGTTGTTCATTCTTACTGATGTTTCAGCCAAGATTCTGGTTTTTACTTTGTAATTAGTTATGTTTATGGATTATCATTAGGTAAATATGATTGATTAGGTGGTCGCAACTATTTGATATTGGTTTCTTCATTTAGTCTACCATGGCAGGGGCTGAAAGCAGCAACAAAGAAGCAAAAATATGACAAAATTTGTGAAAAGAAGTTATCAACTCCAATTGAGGTGTGTGCCCAAATGTAACTGACTCAGCTGTTTGTCATTGTATTCACTTTTCTTATAAGACTGCTCTCAGATTTATTTTTCTGAAATTGACCATCCAATCTAAAATAATCACTTGGAACAATTGTGCACACAAGCATGCTTATTTGTGGGGATGATTAATTCTTCCCTGCGTGCATAACATATTACTGGAAGTTGTTGAAGCTGATAGGAGTATTTTGTAAGAGGTTGAGGGCCTTGAGGCTGAAAAAGGTGTTGGTGGGAGAAAAATGCTAGAAGGCTGTTGTTTGCAAATTCTATGTGTCCTTTGAGCTACCTGTTTCAGTTTCCATTTGCTGATCAGTTGACATTTGTTTTTGAAAGGTCCTATGCAAGTCACATCCAGTGGAGTTTGCATCCTACTTCCATTACTGCCACTCCTTAACATTTGATCAGCGACCTGATTATGGTTTTCTGAAGCGCCTATTCCGTGACTTGTTTGCTCGGGAAGGTAATTGATTTATTTTGAGAATCTTCATAGTTCCATTGTTACAAAGCAAATAAATAAGGGTAAATTACCCTTTTGGATGTGGAGGATTATGACACCCTTACTAATAGGCAGTTTGATGAGTTTGGATTATGTTAATCTGATATTTTTTCTTTTCCCTTCTCTGATATTTGATTCATGTAAGAAAGTAAAACTTGTATGATAATAAATGAAAACAATAATTTGGACATTGATTTTGTATCCTTTTTTTTTTTTTTTTGTTGCTAAAGTGACTTTCTTCAATTAATTTCGTACTTTTGTCTTTTTTGCATATCAGCAGGATATGAATTTGATTATGTTTTTGACTGGACAATTCTAAAGTACCAACAGACACAAAAGACCAAGCCACAAGCTCAAACATCAGTTAGTCCCCCTCACCTTTCGTAATTTATTTTCAATGAGTCATCCAATGGATTCTACAAGAGCCTTTTAATTGGCTGCCCTCAGCTCTCAGTCTTCACTTTTGGTTAAGCTGTTATACATGTTTATTCTGATTATATGCTAAATTTTTTGGTAGATGACTAAAGTAACATAAGTGTGCACATAAAATATCATTTAAATTGCATCTAGAGTTGTTTGTATTCAATCTTGACTTATTTGTTTCATGTGAGATTCCTCAGAACTTGCTGCCAAGTTCTAGAGTAACAAGCACTCGACCCATGGGTACAGATCTGCATAAGCATAAAGGTCAGTTCCTGGATTAATCAAGACAAAACACATTTTATATTTTCTTATATTTTAATTTTCCTTTTGCTTTATTAGACTGTAGGAGCCTAATTGTATGTTAATGTTTCATAAACAAGTATATCAAATTCAGGCTCCTACTCTTTGATCTTCAGGAGAGAATCACGATTCTTATTCTGCTGAAGTTGTTGAACATAGAATATCAAGCAATGCTGATCATCCTGATGTTCAAACACAGCTAAAATCGTCTCAGAATCCAAGCACCAAGAATCCAATTGAAAAACATGTGGGTCATCTTTTTGCAGTCGAATCTGACATCTTTTCTATTCCTTGTATGATGTGCAACAGTGCTTATATGCCTAGGCTCCACTGCTGCACTTATACAACCTGCCCTTTGACCATGCTTTGTTCCTCATTAGTTACATTTCATAATTATGCTGTACTGTGGATTGATACTTAGATGTTTAATGGCTGTTTCAAATGCTATGCTTACAGATGGTTACAAATGCACATACATCATCTACTTCAAATGCTATGCCCAGCTCCTTTGGAAGATATGTTAAGAAAGTTGAAGCTTCAACTGATGCCTCAAACATTGGTCATAGAATTGGGAACAGAACTGGTGCCAGCAGCTTGTTGAGAATTTCTTCAGCCAAGTAATTGGTATGATAATTATACTTCCAGTCATTTGTGTTGATGTTTTCGTTTTACATTTTACTTTACAATGCATGGATAACCATATGGCCATTATTGCTATACTAATTGGGGATTGCTGTATTATTCAAATACTTAGTTTTTGATTTGTATCTTGTACTTTCAGATGCAGATTTAGGGGACAAAATCCAAATATTCAGCGTTGCTATCATGAAATTTTAATGCCTTGATCTCTTCAATGCAAGAATCTTTGTTCGTTCAATGTATCATGCACAAGGTGACTACAAAGTACAGACATAGGATGGTGCTAGGCCATTGCAGCTTGGTTTTTTCATTGTGTGCATGGATGGAAATGATTAATCCTGTTATACATCTAATTGTTTGATGAATGATATGTAAAGTGGGTCATCCATTCCTCTTAATAGATCATAAAGTTTCCTGAATGTTGTATGGATATTTTGATCATTTACATCTAATTCACGATTAAGTTGCTGTATGTTCTTATTGCTTTGTGTATTTGGACCAATGCTTTGGATTTTTACCTGGACCAATTTGAATCTAGGTACCTGCATCCTTCAGAATCTGAAAAAAAGTATGGTAGTGTTTCAGGTATTCAGTTGTTTATTTTTGTGTAACTTTTTTGAGTTGTAACTGCCTTATCTCCATGTATCAAAGCTTTATGGAACTTTTTGTGCTTGACCACATATATATTTTCTCCCTGCCAGATTTTCTGTACTTAATGGTTTTGATGTGAAATGAGTTTAGTTGGTGAGTGCAAAGAGCCATTGGATGTGTTGATGCTGAATTGTGGTTTGTTAAATGCCCATCTTCCAACCGAGGTGTGGACTGTCCATCTTTTGAGTTCTTTGCTGAGGTAACTAATACATGTCAAAGCTCTTTTTAGCAATTTTATGCGGATGTTGAATTTGTTCTGAACTAAATTGAAATTGTTGTACAAGCCAGTAGATCAGAGCCAGAGATTTGTTCATTTTCTTCTTAATAATTTTGTTGCAGAGTTGGACATGGCATGAATAAGCCTAAGAATCATGCAAAACATAGACTGCACTGAGGCTTAAGCTTCTGTTTCACCTTGCAGGGTAGGGTTACAGGATTGTGGAACGTTTATGATTTTTTCTGTTAAATATAGATGGAGATTAAATCAACTGGACTCCGATTGAAGAGCTTCTTTTTATTGCCGGATGAAGATCCACATGAACTGTCTCCATTTCTCATGATGTTTACTTGTAAATATAGTAAGTTTTTTTTTTTTTTTGATTGTCAATCTTACCAAGTTTTTATTCTCCCTAATCCTATAGTTTTCTTTTTATAAGAAAGAAACAAGCCAAAAGAAAACAATAATATTTGGTGGGATTACATCAAATGCAAGTTTTAGAAACAACCATTTTTAAGTCTATCTGCCAACGGAGGTTGATAATGCTGGGCAGTAATGCATCTTCTATAAGAGAAACATAACATAGTAGTTCCGAATTCCAAGTTGTAAGAGTTTACATTTATAACGTGATAGTCCTAAGATTTGGATCTATAAACAAAAGGATGATCCAAAAGATTGATGATTTAATAATTCATAAATAAAAACCTTGTATTAAAAAAGTGCAAGGGAAGGGCATACATAAATATAAGACTGATTGCCATCATGATGGACCCTGCTTGTAGCCTTTGTGGAGGCCAGAGGATGAATGATGAGTATAGATCCTTAAAGATGCTCTTGAATTTGATTTCTATTTCTTTGTGTTTGTGTGCGTGTGTTGTGTTTATATATTTAACATGGTAATGGAATGTGGGACCTTTGTAAAGGTTGAAGACTTGTTAGTGCGGTAGACATGATGAGACCTAAAGCATTCAAGAGCATAGCTTTTGCAGTGAGATACTCTCCTTCTTTTGCAGGTTGCTGCCTCCTCCAATTCCCCAAAAAAGTTTTTTTTTTTTTTTTTTGAAAGAAAGCACTTATTAATTATTCTCAGCTTAATATTCACTTCAATTCAATATTTTAGCACTAATTTGCTAACCCATCTTATTCATTAAGTCCATATTTTAGCGCTAAATTTAATTCTGACCAAATCAACAAGATATATCAGTATACTAAACAAGATTATTAAGAAAAAGAGATCTAACTTTTTTTTTTCACTTTCATAAAACTACGAACAAAAGTAAGGTTAATTATTGTTTTTTAATCTTCCAAGCTTCATTGTAATCCCGAAGTTCAGTCACGATGTTCACATTGAATCTAATAAAAGTTAAGAATTCAATTTTTGTTCGAATGAGTTGACAAGGGCTATTATTATTATTTAAGTGATATTTTAATATATATAATTATGTTAAATAATTGGTTCTGATAAATCAATCGGGAGATAAAGCATTAGACCACAAGGGCATAAACACAGTAGTAGGCACAAAATACAATTATAATATATAAGAGGCATAATGAATGAATATAATCGGGGTTATTTATGTTATTTCTCATGAAAAATATTACATCAATTTAAGCCCCTAAACATCCAAATGTTTAGGTATGGGAAAAATCTACGAGAGAGAAAGGCATACACACACCTTAAATGGTGACTAAAAACTCAGCTAACACCCTTAATCACTAGTCACTAGTCCGAAAGAGTATAAGGACTACAATTAAAGTAGTAATATATATTAAAATATTCCACTCATCATACTCCTAAAATTACTTAAAATAAAATATGAAAAGTTTAAAATGCCCCTACAATTTCAAAGTGTTATTCCACCCTTATAGTCAGAATCCAATTGTCTGTAGATTCTAGTGGTTCGGGAAAAAAAATGAAGGATTCCATGATTGAAACACACAAATTTTGGTTTGAAAGTGATAACTATCCACTATATATAAATATCTTCTTAAATTGATTCATGCCCGTGGACTAAAGTAACTTAGTTTCCAATAATTATTTAACAAATTTGCTTTTTCTTTTTTTTTATTTTTGAGGTTTATTAGACTTAACAATAATGTAATACAAATAATAACATTAATATTCTGAATGTAAATTGATTAAGAGTTCATTAATGTCTTTTAACCCTCTTCATTTATATGTAATATTTAAACAAGAATATTTATCTTGGATGTGGACAATGGACATGGCTTCTTGGAGTTTTTTTTTTTACCTCCATTCCAGAGCTGTAGCCTAAACCTGAATTTCAGAAATTGTCCTCCTCTATGCTTCCCCTTTCCTTTCAATTTTTTTCTGGTTGCAAACAGAAAATACTGCCAAAAATTGTTGGTCCTTTCCAGTCAATAAAGAGAGGGATTATTCGGAACAAGTCAAGGTGAAAAGTGGGAATAAAATAAATATTATATAACATGAGATTTTAAAAGAAAAAATAAAAGCTGCCTTATTTTCAGTTAAAAAAAAAAGGTGTCTATATTAATTGCTTTGAATGCATTTTTGAAAAAAGAAAAAATCTTTTTTCTTCACCTCTTGTATTACATGGATCATAGAGAAATAAGCAAACATGGAAGCTCCTTACAGAGAAAATTTGTGAGAGTAGAAAGGAAGAAGTGGCTAGTGG
The DNA here is from genome assembly GCA_947683625.1 of Mallotus nudiflorus. Taxonomy (NCBI): domain Eukaryota; kingdom Viridiplantae; phylum Streptophyta; class Magnoliopsida; order Malpighiales; family Euphorbiaceae; genus Mallotus; species Mallotus nudiflorus. The sequence continues at coordinate 1,430,612 of CANTUR010000241.1, forward strand.
TAGTGGTAGTGGTAGTGGGTAGCCCTTTCTTTTTGTCTTCCAAATATACGATAGCCCTTATATTCAGGTCAGTGGAGTGAACATCAATCACACTTCAAAGCAAGAAGAACCCCATTTCTTTCTTTTCTAATGGATAAATGTCACAAACAATAACCCTAGCAATGATGATCCCGCCGCTCAACATTTTTAAAAAAATTATATGTACAATATTAACATTAAATAATCTAGCTTAAGATTCAGAAATCTTAAAATTTCTAATTTAATCTTCCATAGCCATATAAAAATTTTTCTTTACTTTAAGACCGTCAAAATAGTTTACAAATAAACATAGATATATAATTGATAGTATAATATTTTTCTAACAAACTTAATTTTTAGCAAGCATTAAGCAATTTTGAAGCAATAAAAGATTCAAACCCTTCTCTTATAAGGCTGTTATAGTCTACTACTATTATACTAAATGGATGGGAGGATTTGAACGCTCCCTTCTTAAAGGGTATCATGAATCTAATGTTAAAAGATTAAACAATTTTAGAGAGAGAATAGTGGAGGATTTGAACCTCGTTAATCCCTTCTTATAAGGGTGTCATGACCTACTACTACTAGACTAAAAAAGTGGAGGGATTTGAATGCTCCCTTATAATTACAAGGATGTCATGAACCTCTTGTTAAAGATGAAATTTAAATCCAAAATTTGTCCTCTCAAGCATAAGTACTCTTGCCACTTGAACGTATTTATGTGAATCTATGTATCCTTTCTTCAACAAATGTGTATATATAATGAAGTTTTTTTTTTTTTATTAGAACAACTGTAGAGATGAAGGGGGAGGAAGATCTGAACCCCCACCTCGAAAGGATGTCAACCCTATCACTGAAACAGTTCAACCTTAAGCAAGTTAGCATCAATCTTTTTTTATCTAAGGACAAAGTGTCTCTAGGACTTGAACCCTTCTCTTTCCAACCCAACCAGGCAAGAGAAGGTTATATATAATGAAGTTGATGACAAAGATGATGTACCCTTTGATTGGAGGGCCTTTTTTTATAGTATCTCCCTACTTTTTTCTTCACTTTCATTTTCTTCAATAAAGAAACATGCAATTTTTACTTCACTTCCCTTGTTATATATATCACTGTTCTGTTCTTGCTTTCTTCATCAACTTTCTTTTAGCTTTCTTTCTTTGTTAGCATGAGAACTTTCACTAAAGACCATACTGCAGAAGAGTCTGAAACAAGTGAAAATAGCAAGCTCAGAAGTAAGCTTCTTCTTTTTTTAATGATTATAAAGCTATGGCTTTTTTTTTTCCAGTGTAATTGAAGCTTTAAGTGTAATGTTATTTTGCATGTGTTTGTGTGATTCAGTGAGCTCTAGCAGCACAAAGAGCTTTTCCAAAAAGCTTGAAAATATTGATGAGAACAATCCTGCTCTTTGGCAACCAGTGCCATGTGATGCTCCTGAAACTCCTACTGAATCCATGGAGTTTCTTGCTAGATCATGGAGTGTTTCTGCCATGGAACTCTCTAAAGCTCTTTCCAACACTCAAGCTACTTGTGACAACTTCAACAAGCCGCCTCTGGCTTCTTCTGAAGCTCAAGGGCAAGATGCAAGCGCTGCAGCTCCTAAAGAATCCGTAAGTTCTCTTAGCTCCATTACAAGAGGCAGCTTGGTGGTCCATTTCTTCTGTTGTTTGGCACGAATCATTTTTCATAAGCTGAGTTCATTCTGAATGTTGCAAATGCTTCAGCAATTTCCGAGTTGCGGCACTAGCAGCCCTCCAATATCTCCAAGAGATAGTGAAGAAATGAAGGTAGGTCGTGTCTTCTCTCCTTTTCACTCTTTTGATTTAGAACAGCTGCCATGAACCTGTGAAATCTATATAATTTGTAAATATCTATAACCGTTTGTCTGCGCTGAAAGTAGCCACATTCCACTAAGAAAAAGCCAATTCTTAAGTTAAATAAATCTTGCAAAGAAGGAAGACTGGTCCACATGCATGAATCAATACAATATACCATGAATGCGAATTTTCACTGGACTCAAGCATGCCTCTGTCAGAACCAAGAATTAATTGTTTCTGATAAATAAACATAATCTTATCTCTTATAGCCATTTAGTCTGTGCAGGAATTGTTTTTACTTCATCAAACGCTCACTCCAGAATTCCTTTGCAGTCAACAACTGCTCAAAACTGGGGTATCTCATTATTGAACCTCCTCAACATATTTAAAATTCTTATTGCCATCCCATTAACCTCCCTCATGTGCAGCTGTACAAGAGCATAATGAAAGGGAGAACAATGGGAAGGTGGTTGAAAGATCAAAAGGAGAGGAAGAAGCAGGAGATCAGAACTCATAATGCTCAAATACATGCAGCTGTCTCTGTAGCTGGGGTTGCGGCGGCCATTGCTGCACTAGCTGCCTCCAATGCCATGTCAGCAGAAATGGCAGCAACACGTCAGAAGCCACCTTCCAAAACATCAGCTGCTATGGCCTCAGCAGCAGCTCTGGTGGCATCTCACTGCATTGAGATTGCAGAAGATATGGGAGCCGATCATGATCAAATTTTAACGGTTGTCAACTCTGCAGTTAATGCAAGGAGTAGTGGAGACATCATGACCCTAACAGCCGGAGCAGCTACAGGTACCACAAAAGTTCTTTAATTGCTTCTATAAATTCAGATGCTTAATCAAATCAAAATCAACAAAATTTAGCAGATCTAACAATTTCACTAATCACCTAGTACAAAACAGTAGTCATGCTTGAAGTATCTGTATAACAATTAATGGTGAGCAGCAGGAAGAAATGAATGAATGAAGAAAAAAAATTTCTTGTAGATGTTCTCAATTGCTAGATGCTGTCTAAAACTATTACACATTAACATGAGCAGCCTTGCGAGGAGCTAACACTTTAAGAGCGAGGCTCCAGAAGGGGCAAGGAACTACTGCCTTTGCTCTGGTGGAGGAAAAGAGTGAAGAAGGCAAAGAATCTAACATCTTGGCAGCATTGAACTTTGTGACTAGAGGGGGAGAACTTCTCAAGCGTACGAGGAAAGGTACATCAATAAGCATTTGTACTGTTAAATTCTCATTGACAAACACCATAAAAGAGACACACCTGGCACTGATTATCATGTAAATATTGATTGCAGGAGCTCTCCACTGGAAGCAAGTTTCTTTTAACATCAATTCAAATTGGCAGGTAAAGCAGGAAAATCTTAAACCATGCAACTTCATCAATCACTAGCAATGAAGCAATTTTCAAGTTCAAGAGGAAACAGATAGAAGCCAACTTCAAATGAAAAATAGTTCAGAAAGTTCAGCTACACAATAAAATAGATATGCTACTTCTTTTCCTATGCATTTTTCTCTCATAAAAACTGAATACCTGCTAAAATGTTAACAAAAAACAGGTTGTAGCTAAACTGAAAAGCAAGTATATGGCAGGAACGTTCACAAAAAAGAGGAAGTGTAAGCAAAGTCTCAAACCCAAAACTCTTAGCTACCTTTCTCTCAGCCCAGGGTACTGAGCCAAGAATGCTGTGATCACAGGTGTAGTCTCTGGAGTATACAGTGACATCCCTGCATGGCCCGGAAGGGAGAGAGAAGACTGCAACGAGCAAAGAGCTTACTTTGGGATAAAAACAGCTGAAAGAGTAATAGAATTTGAGTGCAGAAGTAAAGCTGACAAGCAGATGTGGACTGAGGGGATTCAGCATATGTTAAACTGCCGTGCTAACTTAAAAATATGAGACAGCTTCCAATTGCTTGAAGTAAACACTTGGTGGCATAATCACTCGGTAGTCTTTGGTTTTTACAAAGTGATTAACAAAAATTGTACATCTCAATTCTCAATTTTCTTTGAGAGGCATTAAGCAAAATGTAAATGCACTTGTAACAATTGGTGGCATAATATCATATACAGAGCCACATGGGGGGGAAGGAATCTACTGGTGTGGGGATTGGGAAATTCTAGCTGGTGCTATTTCTTGTGAGGAAAATGGATGAATAAGAAAACATAAGGGCAACTCTCAAAGAGAAAAAAATAGTCAGTAATCTTCCCATAGTTTGAATGACACAGCTACCATGATAGTTCGATTACTCCAGTTCCCTGAGAAAATCGACATTATCGACAAAGACCTGCAAAGAGAGCAAAAGATGCAATGTGGGTAGCGATTACCAAATAATAGAAAAGAGAAAAGAAAAATAAAAAAGGCCAACAGAGAAAACACCGTCAGGATAATCCCCTAAAAAGCGAGAGCCATACAGATTTCCAACCGTCAGGATCCAAGCATGCAGTGATCTTGGTATTGATCCCTGGTAGAGGGCCGGGTTCACGAATAATTTCTCCTCCACACAGTTTAATTGCTTCTGCACTCTTGTAGACGTCATTTGTGCCTATTGCAATCTGACAAAATGCTAAAGCTCAGTATTCTGATATAGTTTAAATCGCAAAGGTCTTGTCGCATGCATAAAAAGTGAGAATAAACTAGATGCCATACAAACTAAATTATTGAACTATGCAGAAAAAGAAAAAGAAAAGGTAAACATTTTCACCTGTGCATAACCATCCCCTTTGTCATATCCTGTGATCCCGTAGTTATATGTCAGTTCCAGCACTGCATTTTTATCTTCTGGACCATATCCCATTATGGCTACTGTATACTGAAAAGTTTCAAGCAACAAACGTTCAATTAGTTAGAACAAAAAAGAGGGTAGAGAGAATTTGCAGGGAAGAATTCGTTATATCAAGTTACATATAGACTTGTTGAGAAAAACATGAACTGTTGGAAAGAAAAGCCAGTAATATGGATAACTTTCCATAAACAGAAGATCATAAAAACTTGAAGAAGAGTTATAGAACTTTTTTATATATATTTACCTTTGACTCTGGGTTGTCCCTTAAGCAGAGAAGCTTCATGCCAAAGGCCTTCAAATTCAGGAAAGACAAGTGTCAGTATTCCATGAAAGCTGAGGATTCAAGTAACAATGCTAGTCATTGTAGCAGCTTGTGATCACAAGTATTACACCTTACCTTCTTATAGAAATTTATTGAACGATCAAGATCGCCCACTCTAAGCATCACTTGGCATAGGGGCTCAGGTGTAGGTCCCCTCTCCAAAAGCTCAAAAGTATAACCATCTGGATCTTCGACAAAAGCAATTACTGTACTTCCACCTTTAACAGGACCAGGTTCCCTAGTAACTCTTCCTCCTTTGGCCTTCACTATATTTACTGTCTTGACAACCTAAGTTGAAAAGAATAAACGCAAGTACATAGAGAGCAGTTGTTCATAACTTTAACCATGAGGTCAAATGCCAAAAATTAACCCAGGATTCATAGCTACTCTTGGAATATGGAAGTTCAAACTCTCAGCACAATGCAAGAATCTATTGCAAGAGATGATAAGAAGAAAGGTCTTTTCTGGAAAGGAAGCAAATCAGTTAGGTCCTTTAACTCTCTATCACCCCCTTGTGAAGCTTTTCACATAAAATTATATGCTCTACTAGCGATGCACATCTATCCAAAATTATGAAGAATACCAGGTGCTTAAAAATGGGGAACTTACATCCTCTACTGCAACACCAAAATGGCCGAATCCATTTCCGATGTTATACTTGTCAACTCCATAATCTGCAAATATTGCGAATTAAAACCCATAGGAGAGAATGAGAAGATCAAACAGTATGAATTACGACCATACAATATGGGAGAGCATACCCTATAACTTGAACATATAAACACATTTTGAACAGGATAACTCACTGTAAGTAAGTTCAACAGTAAAATTAGTATCTTCAGGTCCATATCCAAGAAAAGCATTTGAATATCTCTCTTCTGGTATGTCACGTTTTCTTAATAGCTTCATCCCCAAACATTCAGTGTAAAATCTGCACATGTCCAAAGGCTAACGAGCATCATGTATACTCTATAGCACTAAAACAGAAGTATGAATTGTGCATAAATGAAGAAGCAAATACTTTATTGTCTTCTGCAAGTCCCCAACACGATAAACAACATGAAGCATTCTTCGTTTATCATTTTTGACCCACTCTATTACATTTTGGTCTGCAAGCGCAGTGTTCACAGGTGCCATTTTTGGAGATGTGCTAGCTTTTGCCACATTTCCATCCCCTCCCAACAGATTTGATGTTCTAGCACCTAACAGCTGGGACTCAGGGATAGCTGCATAACCAACACAAGTCCATTAGCACAGAAGAAAAATAAATTTCAATGCACTTGATTTAAAAGAATCTAAAGCATTGGTTAGCTACAGTCTAAAAATTTCAAATTCAAGTTACCAAAAACTGCTGCAACCAATCCCATACAACATCTAAGATTCAAAAAATAAACCATTATAGCCTAATTCAATCAAAAAGCACAATATAGTCTCTGAAAAACACTAATTCCTTGGTAAATTCTTAATGGAAAGAAATTCCAATTGAATCAATGACATTGCAGAATTTTCTAAGTATAACATTAGTTCTTATTTTTATAGGTTTTCTATGCTATATTTGTTACCAATAGAATCACACTGAACTAGAAAAAAGAAAAGGAGAAACATTCATCAATGAACAAACCATATTCATAAAACAAAAGACCATGAACCACCCTGGTCGGTTTCTTGGTTTCATCAGCAAGTAACAAAGCAACAAACTTGAACAAAAACCCAGAAAAGAAAAGAAAAGAAAAGAAACTTATATGATATGGGCCATTTGCAAAATGCATACCAGCACCAAGTTGAAAGAGAGCAAGTCTGCGAGAAGGATTGTTGTTGTGATTCAAGGTGGTGGCTCCATCATTACTCTGAGTATTGCTGGTTCCATTATGCAAAGAACAAAGCTTTAAGTGGACAGAAGCAGCTTTGTAGTTCTTTGGCTTCGAAACATTAAGATGAGTGGTACAAGGAGAAGCAGAAGAAGGTAGAGGCAGTGTTCTTAGCATCATTCTCTTTGTTCTCTTCTCTGCTCCCTCTGTTTCTTTTTCTCGGCTATGGTTATGTTTAATGTTATCCATTAAACTGCGTAGGCTCAGAGGCCCATTTCCTGGTCCCATTGGGCTCAATTATTATTATTATTATTAAGATTTATTTTTTTTTATTTTTTTTAATAACGCAATTTATAAAAAAAAAAAAATCAGCAGCAGAAAGATAAAATTCACGAGTGGTGATGTTACTGTAAAAGTTGCTATTCGCAACAAGAATTATTTTCCTTTTTAAAAACTATAGATTGATTCTCATATATATTTTTTCCATTTTAAAAACATATAAAAATTAATTCAGAAATATATTATGTGAATTACGAGCGGAAAGTTAAATAATTTAGTGACATATTTTTTTTTAAGGTTTGGATTCTTATTTCTTTCTTCCTTGTTAAAAAAGGAATATTAGATCCAAATTCTTTCATATTAAAAAAATAAAAAAATAATCACATCCAATAAAAATTTACAATACCCAAAAAATAATAAATATTTTTACACTACAATTAATTATTTGATATCGTAGATTCATATTGATTAGTGGATATTACAAATTTAATGGTATATATAATAGTCGGAAATAATTTAAAAAATTAAAATTTTAAAATTTTAAAAACAAAATAAACATATAAAGAGATAAATAATAAATTTTTTACATTATAATATATATAGATCTTATAGCTCTAGATTATGAGTTAATAGCTTCATATGATGAACATTGTTCGTACTTTATTGACATATAAACCTTTTAAAAAAAAATTGTTATAAAATGTTGAAGGGATAAAAATGAAACATAAGGTTATGGGAGTCCAAAGGTCTTAATAATAATACCAGCAGGTAGCCCATGCATCATGAACTCAGATTAATGAAACAAATGAAAAAAAATAATTATTTAAATTATCTCTTTTTTATTTAAATTATCTCTTTGATCTCAGTTGTTGGTGTATATGTATGATAGTAGACACAATGTTTTAGTATCTTATAGGCCTTTTTGTTTATTTATTTCTTTCAGTGATTTAATTAATTTCTTTTTCTCTGTCTTCACCATATGGTTGGTTAATAGTAGTAGTTTTAAGCAGTCAATTTCTGGATTTCAACTAAAATTAATCAATAACTTTAATGCATGATCATCACATAATTTATACTGCAGATGTACTATAAAAGAGTTTAAAAGGAGTAAAATTATGACTATATTTTTCAAGTTTTCACCTTAATATCAGTTTGATAGGAATCAAATTACTATTACAGTAAATAAAATTCCATACCAAAATTATCGGCCGTTATAATAAAATTTGAGATTTATAGTCAAATATAAATTAAATATATATAATAAAAATTAAGATTGAACGAAAAGAGAATTAAAGAAAGAACATTTGAAGCTCCTGTTGTTGGAAGCTATATCAAGTTCTTCTTTGTTTGACATATATTTATTTTAAAAAATTATATTATATGGCATCAATCATCATTTCATGTACTGCATATACATACATACATATGCCCCATCCCTCAATAATTCTTATATGAATAACATGGCTTCTATAATTATCACTTTTTGTCAATTTGATATTTTAATTCATAGTTTTACCATTATGACACTTGAAATAAGCTAAAATGTAATTTTGAAATTACTGTCATCACACGTGGTACGGATTAACAAATTAGCAAGTATCATATCATAAAAGTTTAATTGACAAAAAACTGTAAATACAAGTGTTAAACTGACAAAAGTGACAAGTATAAGGGGGTGGTAGACGCATTATGTCATCATATTAGTGCAAACTAGTGCATTTTAATCATATTCAAATGTCAAAATCGTAAAATTATAAGTTAAGGTGTCAAACTAATAAAAAATGATAAGTGTAAGACGTCATGTATTTATTATGACTATGAACTTTAATAATTTTTTATGAAATAGCTTATATTTTGCTCTCTGCACTTTTATTTTTTCTCAATTTACCTCATTCATTTTTACTTGTATAAATTGCATCCTCAAACTTTTATTTTTATTCACATTAAATCCTTATACTTTTATTAACCCCTTCAATAAATTATATTTCGAAAATTTTAATCAACTATGTTATAATTTAATTATTTATGTTTTATTTTTATATAAAGATTATAAAAATACTATTAAGTGACAAATACTTTTACAAAATTAAATGTAAATCATATAATTGTAATTTATTGGTGATCAAAAATTATATCTAATATTATAAAAATAAAAACTGAATCAAGATTCTACTAAATTTTATTTTAGTAGAATAAACTAAAATAAAAGTTAGTACTAAAATAAAATTTAGTAGAGTTTTGTTTAAGTTTTTATTTTTATAATATTAGATAAAACATTTTATTAACTAATTAATTGCAATTATATAAATTAAATTTAAATAAAATAATATTTTTATATTAAAAAATAAAATATAAAAAACTATAACATAATTGATAAAAAAATTTAAAATTATATTTATTGAATGGGTTGATTTTGTTAAAATAAAAGTAAAAGAATTTAATATTCAACAAAATAAAAGTATAAGGAATTAATATGAATAAAAATAAAAGTGAAAAAAATAAATTAAGAAAAAATAAAAGTATAAGAATTTAATATACACAAATAAAAAGGGTAAATAAAAAAATAAAAATGCATCACATGTTGCCATGTTTCATGAGCATGTAAACTTATTGTAATGTAATTATATATAAGGGACAAACCATATTTGTAGTTTCTTCCAGTTTTTTTTATTAAATTTCTATATTTCAAATTTACTCTACGTGATTTTTATATTTTTATTTTTTCATTAAATACTTATATTTTTATTTTTGTATACATTGAATCTACATCAAAGTTTTAGTTCCTATATTTAATATTATATTCAATTTAATCCTTGCAAAATATATAATTGACATCCTATATTTTTAAAATTCTACTACTTAAATCCTTACAATTTTTATTTTTAGTCAATCAAATACTTATTTTAAATTTTTTAAGTTGATTGCTAGAATTTTAAAATGCATATTCTTTTATTTTTTTATCTAGTTAAAAATATAGATTATCAATTTCTAATAAATTTCTATGATTTTTAAAAATATGTATAATACAAATTTAATTTAAATATATAAATGACAAAAAATTTTATATTTTTTATTGAAAAATATTTTAGCTAGTTATTAGTATTTGTATAGAAAATTAATAAATTTGTGATTTCAATAATTTAAAATTCTAATTAAATATGTAACTAATACAACTTTGGAACACGTAAATTTAAATTTTAGATCATCATTAATTAAAATATAAAGATTTAATAAATAAAAAATTGTATTAACCAAATTTTTTATAATTATGTGACATTAAAGCTACAATAATTCATGCATATAATTAAGATACGAATGTTTTTATTTATTAAATTTATCTATCAATTAGCAAAAATATGAAAATCTTTATAACATCATTTAACATTTTTATAAGCAAATGATTTATATAGAAGTCTTAATTCGCCAAATTAAAAGTTTCAAATTATAATTAAATGACTTAAAGGTAAATTAGATAAGAAAATAATTAAAAAAATAATGATTTAAATTCTTAATAGTTTTATTAGGTTACTTTAGTAAAAAAAATTAATGAAATTACAAATTTATTAATTAGGTATATAAATTATGATGATAATTAAAATATTTTATATCAAAATAGATAAAAAAAAATATTTATTACATATATTTAATTTTGATTTCTATTATACATATTTTTAAATTATTTTTAATATTATATACATCTTTTACTAATATAAATTTATTATAAATAAATGAATTATATTATAACTATATGAGAAAAAATTAATGAAAGAATATGTCTTTTAAGATTTTAATAATTAAGATAGAAAAGTAAAAAAATAAGGATTTAACTAGAAAAAATGAAACTTTGAGGATTTATTTAATAAAGTTTAAAAATATAGGGAGTCAATTATATATTTTACAAGGACTTAATTAGGAATAATGTTAAAATACAGGAACTACAATTTTGACGGAGGGATTCAATGTATAAGAAAATAAAAGTATAGGGATCACATAGAGCAAAATTAAAATATAGGGACTTAATTAAAAAACTCAAAAAATTAAGGACCAAAAATAAGGTTCTTCCTATATATTACTATTGATGTAGATGGGGCCAGAAAGCTAGTGAAGCCATCATGAGCTAAAAAAAAAAAAAAAAAGCTGAATCATTTGCTCAAATAAGTGACAAGATTCTTCTACAAAATAAAAACAAAAAATTAAATTAAATTAAACACAATAACCAAAGTTCAAATTAAGCTAGAATAAAAATAACTTAAATTACTTGCTTCAGCAGGAATAAAAATGAAATAGATTTCATTTTAAGAATTGCATCAATCTAATTAACTTTTAGTTTGATCTATTATATACCCCGTCTAGATTTATATTCAACATTAACTGCAATAAATTTAACTTGGAAAAATGAAAAATTTAGATGATGTGAGAAGGGGTATGAACATTTTATGGAGAATGATGGAAAAGTGATGACGAAGACAGCCCAGAAAGTCTGCACCTGAGATATAAACATGCTCATTTGAATATGACAAATTTTCTTTTTTATTATCAACTAAGTCAACTTTTGATGGTGGGAGTTTTACAAGCTTGTGAGTCTATGATTGTTCTTTATTCCAATGGCCACAGCACTACTCTAAAGTTTTTTTAATAACATTATTATGCTGTTGACAAAAACTTTGTATTAATTAGTTAATTCTTTTGATTATGAATTTGCTAAAAACAATCATTGGAATTTTTGGGAAAAAAAATATATATATATATATAAATATGAGTTATGTTGGAGATTAAAAGGGTTAAATATTATTCCTGTAATATATTAATATTTTTTATTTTTATTTGGTAAATTTTAAAAATTTAGGTTAACATTTAATCTTTTAATGATTAAATTCATTTATATGTATTTTTATTAATCTAATTGAGACTAGGTTAAACACTTGTAACAACAAAATCATGCTTTTAAAAGAGCATCTATTTATTTTTTTTATTTTTCTACTTTTATCATATTACTTCAATTTTTTTATCAAGAAACTATTAATTAAATATATAAAAAGATACAAATCAATTTAAATTTTTATTATAATATTTATGTTACTTTTAAAAATTTATATGAATATATTATTTAAATAATTATATAAATATTTAAAATTTTAAATGATTATTTATTTATTTATTTTTATTATTTTTAAATATTTAATAATAAATTTAATTAACTATATAATTTTTTTCTTTAAAAAATTTCACATTACAATTTATCAATTAATTTATTAAATAAAATTAATAATTTAATTATTATACTTATAATTATTACTCTCTTAATAGTTATATTTATAATTATTATATCATATTTTTTTAATCATGATAAAAATGAGAATAATTAATAAAAGCAAAAGGAATGCCAAAGGAAAGGTGGGGAAAAAAAACTGCTAGAGGAAATATGTTTTACAGACACAGAGTAAAATTAATATTTAAAATTTACTAACTTTAACCAATTCAATTCCAACCTTCAAAATAATAAAAATTTTCCAACCATCCATTTATCGTGAAACTTGTATTTTACTGGGTAAACACTTCAAAGAATGAAACAAAAGAATAATGATTAAGGATTCAGATTTTTGTCTTGATTTGTTTAGTGGTGCATCAGTAATGATGCACCTTTTGCTGTTTAGTATAATAGCATATTAGTAGGTCCAACTTGGTGTAATTTAATTGCAGAAATTAGTGAGAAGCAATTGAGATCCTTATGCCTTTTAAGGTTCTTCTTCTGCCCATTAATTAGGCTTACTTCTTTATCTCTTTAATCCAATTGGACATAATATAAAAATATCATTATTTTTAGATTGAACTTCAAAAATTGAACAGTTTTAGAAATCAGTTTAATACTAGGGGAATTAGTACATTGAATCAATTATTAATAATCTTTTTTTTATTATTTTAATTTGATTAGTAGGTGTAGGCAATAGTTTTAGTTGTATGTGCAAGTGGTAGCGATTACGGAACCGTATGAGCTCGGAGCTCACTAGGAAATATATAGTGGGTTTGGGGCTCAAAACGGAGATGGAGTCATTACCTGAATGAAAATCGAGACACACTGTACAACAACTGGATTTCATGGAGGTTCCCAGAAGCCGTCATTAGATATTGGGTTCGGAAACTGGATATGGACTTTTTGGAATGCCCACTTAACCTTATGGTTGGCCTTAGTATGTGTTTTGTATTTTATTATCTTTTGTTATTAAATTATGTCCTTATTAACATGTAAATCACAGTTGTTTCCCAATTTTAGATTTTATTTCAAGTTTGCACATTCATCTCGTTTCAATGTTTATATCCTCGACATTCAATCATAAATAATAAATAAATAAATAAAAATAATTTAGAACAATTCATTCCAAATAAAAGGAGAAAGGGATTAAGAATTATAACTTTTGGTGTAAATAACTGTAAAAATACTAAAAATAAACCATACATAAACCAAAAAATAAACTAATTAATTATACAAATCAATTCTCCAAAAAATGATAAATACGGCAAACATCTAATGATTAAAAATCACCAATTAGTTTTTGCAACACATACAAGTTAATTTTATACAATAGCAACAATAATATTTACAAATTATCAACACATAATATTCACAAAAATAAATGAACATAATCTCATAAAATGATCCAATAAATAACACAAAAAATAATAATAACATATAAACAATATTGATTAACATAAGAATCATGCATAATTTCAAGAAATATCACAAATTAAACACAAAAATCATGCCAAACATGCAAAATACGGACGGAAAATCAAGATATAATCAGGCAGGACTCTATTAAAAAGGTGACACCTCTTCAAAGAGGAGTCGCCTCCTAACCAGGAGGCGATGACTCCGTCGCCTCATTGTGAAGGGGCAACGCCTCTGTGAAGAAGTGTTGCCTCTTCAACAGAAGCAAAAACACTCTACATTTATTACATCATAAGAAACATGACGATCATGCAAATAAATAAGAAATAAACGCAAATATATAAATATTAACAATCAATATTCAATATCTCATGCAACCATGCTCCTCTATAAGCTTAAAATAAGTAATATGACTAAAAAATACATAAAATAACAACAAATCAAAGCTTTTAATGAAGATAAAAATTTAAAGCTTAAAAATAAAGAGACTCATTGATTCATACGTGCTTGATGCTCCTAACTAAGTCCTCAGAGCTTGGTTGATGGATGAATGGCTTTGAATGCAAGAAATTCCTTTCCTCTTTTCAAGAATTAAGTCCTTTAAGCTTCCAAGTCTCCTCCCTTCTTCTTTCTTTCTTTCTTTTCTTTTTTTTCTCTTTCTCTTCTTTCTTTTTTTTAGGTCTTTTTCTCTAACAATTAGCCAACCCCTCTCTTTTGCCTCCCATATTCCCTTTTAAAGCCTCTCTTATTTTCTCCTTTTTTAAATTCTCAAAAATCCATTCTCACCCTGTCCTCATTGCCTTTTTTTCATTCCCTAGGTTCTTTTCTACCTTTTTCCCTTTTCTTTTACATCCAAAAATGACCAAATCTCAGCAGGTGGACTTCCAGCCACTGCCACTAATGACATTTAATGTTGCAAAAAGTAGGTGTGATGAGGCGGTGCCTCTTTGATGAGGCGTCGCCTTACCGATGCCTAGAGTGAAGAGGCAATGCCTCTTCATTAAGGCAATCTCCTCTTCACCTGGGCCAGGTAAAGGCTCGTGGGTCAAAAGGCAATAGGCTTGGGCTTTGGCTTAGTGTTGGGCTTGGATATGGTTTTTGTAGGCTTGGCTTAATGTTTGGGCTTTCAGAGTCAATTTTAGAGAAGTTTCAGGCTACCCTTGCATTCAAAATTTAAACTTTCTCAACATCGAGCTTTCATTGCAAGTCAATCAAATTAATACTGTCCACAGTTTGCCCCTTTGATTTTTTAAAAAATTGAATTTTTTAAAAAATATTTTTTTAAACAAGCAACATGCACATAATATAGAGTATGAACGACATACCTGACCTGTGAGTTTCACTCGGACCATCAGTCTTAGGAATTCAAACCCAAGAGATCGAGCTTTTTCTCCAAAATATGACCATGTTCCTTGGATTTTTCTGGCCTGATCAATTACTCATTATAGTTTTGAAAAGAGTCCTAGAGGTGGGGTGAATAGGACTATCAAATAAAAATGAGAAATTAAAAGAATTCTTTGCAAGAATTAAAAAGAAGTTGAGAAGGAAGAATGAAGAACACAAAGATTTAAGGAGTTCGGATTCAACAACAATCCTACGTCTCCACCTAACTTATCCCCAAGTTAGGATTTTTAATCACCCACAATCTTATTCATAGGATTGAGATTATACAAGATTTTTATGGCTCACTCTTATAACCTTACAACATGAGTTTTCAAGGCTCACTCAAAAAAACCAAAATCCAAGTGTTTCAATAGACAACACTTAAACCAATTCCTTTAGAAATAAATCTCACTTCCCTTCTAATATAACCCAAGATTTTAAATGAAGAGAAATTCTAATTCCACACACCTAACTCTCTCAAGAATTATACAAAAAAAGAATTATTTAAGAGAATTTGAGAGCTTAATGAATGCTTAAGAAATAATGAATGATAAACAAGTTTCTTAACTTCCATTTAGCTCTAGAGGTCTTTATTCTAAAAAATATAGTTGTTGGAGGTGCAAATGGTGTGTCCAATGTCTATATTTTGAATTATTAAGACTGATGCTATCAAACAGCTATTCATAGATTGAAACCGTAATTTGCTCCTCAAGATGTTTAAATTTACCCATATTTTCTTCATAAAAGTTGTAGATATTTGAATTAGATTTATATATCAATTTGAATCACCTAAATTGGACTTCTTTAGATCAAGATATGTCCAAAATACTAAGGGTTGTGCAATCTATAATGCAGACTACGGTCAGACAGCTATACCCAAATTGAAGCCGTGATTTACTCCTGAAGAAATTTGATTTTGCCCATACTTTCTTCATGAAAGCTGTAGATATTTGAATTATCTTTCCATATTGTCATTTTGAATAACCTAAATTTGACTTCTTTATCTCAGGATATGTCCAAATTACTAAGGGTTATGCAATCTGAAATGTAGAATACTGTCAGATAGTTATACATAAGTTGAAGCCATGATATGCTCCTGAATAAATTTGAATTTGTCTATATTTTCTTCATTAAAGTTTTAGATATTTGAATTATATTTTTATACCATTTTGAATAACCTTAATTGGACTTCTGTAACTCAAGATATGTCCAAAATACTAAGAGGTGTGCAGTCTGAGATGGCAGACATATACGTGGATTTCAACTCAAAATTTTCCTAACCAAATGAACTTGGATTTTGACAAATAAGCTCAATTCAGAAAGCTCAAGATGTCTACTTAAAATGTTAAGAAGCTCATTTTCTCATTTAAGAGCTCTAAATATGTCAAAAGCCTTCTTCAATCTCAGAGGTTCAATCAGCCCGAAAAATTACTATTCATCCAAAAGTGTATATGCTTGGTATATGTTTGGTATATAATTCCCTACACACTTAATTAAAATTATTAGTATAAAATTTTTTTTTCAAAGTCCAAAATTAGGAGTTTGATCATGCAAATGGTTAACAAGTTTGGCATAAAATCCAGGTTTTCCTAGCCTGAGAATTACTTAGTAAAAGAAGAGTGCACTTTGGGGATTCAAACCCGACTAGAAACCTCCTAAAATGTGCACTTCTAGGATTTAAACCCAACCAGATGCTTGTTCTTTTATACAGTTCGGGGATTTAAACTCGACTAGATGCTTATTCTTTTGTGCACTTCAAAAATTCAAACCCCACCAGACGCTTTTTCTTTTGCACATTTTTAGGATTCAAACCCGACCATACACTTGTTCTTTCGCACACTTTGGGATTTCAAACCTGACCAAACACTTGTTCTTCCATGCACTTTGGGGATTCAAACCCGACCAGATACTTGTTCTTCAGATAATTTAATCAGATCATTCTTGTCCAAGGATCAATTTTAGGGTACACCCGAGCAGTGATGTGAAAATTCTCATTTTTTTTATGGGCCTTAGGCCATTCGATGTTTGGGCCTTACCCTCTTCTCCTCATCTTCCTTTCTCTAAATTTTCCTTTTTCACCCTAACTGTATAAATTCTCACTTTCCTTCTCTAATGGTCACTTTCACCTTTTCAATTCTCTCTCTTATCTCTTTTCCTCCCTTTTCTTTTTCTCTCTTATTCTTTGTATTCTATGACATGGACGCCGCACAGACCCCATATTTGTCCATGTAGGACCCAATGACACCTACAGTGCACCCTTCTTAGAGTTTTGAACTCAATATCAAATATGAGATTCCCCTGTTAACAGACATGCGATCCCACGTTTGTGGCTTCACCACCGGATAAGTTTGTATTAATTTCTTTAATTCTTCTTATAAATATCATCATATAATATTGGGTTACTGTTCATATACATATATTTATGAATTTAACTGAAAGAAATCGAATGTTCTTAATCAAAAATTAAAATTTTAAATCATCTTGTTAGATTGCCGACACAAAGAGGCATCGCCTCTTTGATCAGGCGATTGATTCTTGGTGAAGAGGCATTCGCCTCTTCGAGTCAGACCTGCCCTTAAAGAGGCAAATCGCCTTTATGTAAAAAGGCATCTTTTTATCACTAAGGTGGTCACTTCTTCGATAGAGGCATCGCCTCAGCGACAGGATCCATAAAAAATTTTGAATTTTTATTACGTAAAATGATAATTTTACTCCCTATTTTACTCTTTTACCTTGATGCCCACACCCTCAAGGGTGCTGGAAACTTTAGCAGTACACGGATCTAGTATGATGAGCTTCCTGAGGCCATATAGACTCAGATTCTCTAATTTTATCCTAGTACTTCCAGTATAGTAAGGGCGTATAGATTACCAGCCCTTGCATGCCCTGATGGTGAGGTGGTCCGACACCACCCGCACCTTTCATCTTCCTTTCGAGGAGTTCACCCTGGATTCGATGGCCTTCGCTACAATTACCGACATTGCTTATGTTGGAGATTCTGTTCCCTTCGATGCTAGCCTGCATTAATTATCTCCCGACCATCTTACATTTATCAAGCATTTATTTAGGATGGTCCCAGACATGAAAGGGACCCATATAGTGAAGTTCGAGTTAATAAGGAGCTTCTACACTCGTACTAGAGTTGAGGTGGCCACTACACCCCTACAAATCAATCAGGTGTTATGCGCTTTCCTTGTTTATCTGCTGGGTACTACTCTCTTTATAGATACAGCTAGCTCTATGGACTTGACCTTCCTGATGCCATTGAGGGACCTAGACTTGGTGGCGACCTATAATTGGGGCAGTTGTGCCTTAGCTTATCTTTATAAGAGCATGGATGAGCTGGTGCGTGGAGCTAGATGACTCTATGACTTTTAGCATGCCATACCGGTATTTTATTTCCTCTTTTCTCCTATCATATTTCATTCCAACTATCATTATTTGATCTTACTAACAATCATTTATTTCTTCATAAGACTAGGCTTTAGAGTCAGAGCTAATAGTGGGGATCACTCGGGTCATTGACACTCCCTTCCAAGTGATGGCGAGGTGGGGTCTCAGTCGGGCTTAAAGAAGGCCTATGGTTCACATTCATATCCACCATGAGCAATTGAACATGCTCACTTATGACGAGGTATGTACTTATAAATGTAATTGAGATTAGCAATACACTCATTAATCGAATTCACCCACTTACTTACTTGTTCTTACAACTATGCCTGAACTTGTGGGGCCCTTAGGATGGGTGGACACAAGCCATGGTTCGCTCCATCCCTCTATCTAGGAAAAGGGCTATGCTTAGAGGCCCTGATTGTAGAGTTTGGTTCCTTAAGGAAAGGATACATCAGTGGCGGTCAAGTGCGCAAGTGAGGCATCCACCTCTTACTCCTTCCCAACATATCTTTTAGGTGCATGAGTTAGAAGGAGATGAGCTCAATTATGTCCTAGAGGGAGAAGATATTGCAGACTATTACAAGTAGAGGAAGTCTCACTATATGGACTTTATACGAGCTCATCTTTTGCAGTGAGTGCCCCTTCTTGAGCCTGCACTCCAAGTAAGCATGCAATGTTTTATTTTATTTATTATTTTATAGTTACTTACAGATGTTGTTCTCTGACTTATTTTTCATCTTTTAGGCCACTATTAGGGCATCTGCTCCTTACTCTAGGCCCTCTGTATAGGAGAGGCCTTATCATCCCATTGGTGAGGGCTCTTCTTCTAGAGTGCCATCCTCGACAAACCCCTCCAGCTCTCGATCCCAGGTAGTGGTTAGTAGACTCATTACCACTCCCAATCTGCTGACTCATTACTGGATGCCTTCTGGTAAGCTCTTTCATTAGTTTCTGATGCTGGATATGACTCTGGAGCCAGCGTTCTTCCTAGAGGCTACTACCCATGTAAGTTTCCTTCTCTAGCAACTGTGTTCTCAAGTCTTTTAACATATGGTTAGTTCTAACATCGTCAATGGAATGGATACCTTGAGACCAGGGAGAGTACATGTACCGGGTAGTTGAGGCCCATAGAGACTTCCTGATGTAGGTGATGCAATAATGAAAGGTAAACATAAAATATGCTTTATTTCTACATGTATGCATGCTTTCATGATTTTCTCACCTTTTATCGTGCTTCGACAGATCGAGATGAGGCCAATTAGGCTAGGATCACTGCCTTGGAGTGCCAGCTTGCTGCACTTCAGGTCAATGATGAAAAGGAAGAGGGAGCAACCGATAAGGAGTCTGAGGATAGCAACGAGGATGACAGGATAAATCTTACTGATGCTTCTGTAGATGAGCCAGCTAATGAGCCTACAAATGAGCCAGCTGATGAGGAAGCCGATGAGTCCAATAGTGATGAGTAGAGAGAACCCTCTGTAGATTTTTGTTAGCATAGAGGTGTCCTTGTCTAGAAACCTTGGAGTTTTACATTATTGTCCTTTTACTGTTTGGATTGATTTTTATTTGATTAACCCTCCTTTTTTATGCCTTCATATTTTTCACTGATAATTTTTAGAGAAATTTTGAATGAATAAAGGCCTTTTTATCTATGAAATGCCTTACTCTGAATTTTTATATTCAGCTTAGAAAATTCCTCGGAATACGAAAATCTACTCTACATGTCATTGAGGCATCACCTTTTTAAAGGGGCGTCACCTCTATGTGAAGAGGCGACATGTGATTCACCTCTTCTTATAGAGGCGTTGCCTAATCGTAGAGGAGAACACCTTTACATGCCTTTCCTACAGTTATAAAAATCCTTAAATATTCTTCAAAATCCTTAATCTCTTAATCTCGCTGCTTTCCCCTATTCTTCTTTCCCAGACAGCATTCTGACCCCCAATCATGACTGAGAGAAGCTTGAAATAGTTACAACCAATTTTAAAAAGTCTAGATGGTAGGTCATGGGCTAGAATGGAGCTATTTCACCTATCCGCCTTCCAATCTTTGCATGCTAGGAAGATCAACTTCTTATTTCTCCATATTCTTTTTCAGTTTTGGGATCCTCAAAAACATTTTTTTTGGTTCAACACAGTGGAGATCTCCCTTTGCTAGAGGAATTTGAAACTATCCTGGGCTCTCATATAGATTTTGCTTGAAAAATTGTTATTCCTCTAGTCACAACCCTAGATTTTCACACCATCTAATACCAAATGGCAAGATTGCTCAATATGTCCCCTTAATCTTCTCTTCATCACATTTTTGGCAACGAAATCCCACTTAGCCCTTTTCTAGAGATAGTAGCGGCTATAAACAGTAGAGGTTCCCTAGCCTCGAATGATAACACTTTGCCTATATGCTCAGTTCTTATTGGTCTCCTTTTCTGGTAACTATAAGAAGATCCTACATATTCTAGACCAAGTGGAAAGTGGACCGAACCCTTTCCCCCTTATCCTACTGAGACTATTATTGGACTTGAAAACCTTTTCGAGACCAGAAGATTCTCTGGGAGTCCATTTCTACTAGAGGTGAGCCTCTTCTTTCTTTTCCCATTTCCTGCTTTTCATCATTCTTATCCATTTGTCAATTCTACAGGCTTGGTTATAAGAGAAATTGAGAGTGCTCGAACCACCTAGAGACATTGCTCACTATAAGGCTAAACATTATCACACTAGGAGACTTCATCCTATCTCAGAGGATATATAAGCTGGTTATCTACATTCCTTGATACTTTGATTCAGTGAATGTGCCCATGGTGGAGACTATAACACGTGACCCTCTAGTCTTATACCTATTGTATTCCCTTAGTTGGCCTCCATTTTGCCACCTTCTACAATCCAACTAGGCTTTGTAGACAATATGGACAGAAATAGCAGATTGTGGAACTCATACATGAGTTTGAACCGGGGCCTCTTTCTCAGAATTTTCTAGACAACCTGGTTACTACTTGGCCTCAAATTATCATTCAGAGGCTCATTGACTATAATGGAGATCAGTCTACCGATGACCAGTACAAGGTGTGGGTTCAACTACAATAAGTAGAAAAGGATGAATTTATAAGAAATAGAAGGACAATGACATTACAGGTATTAAGCATCCAAGGGAGTCATAAGAGAAGCAAACAATATTATATCAGTTTATAAAACTTAGTCTTTTTATGTACTTTCTTTGTCGAATGAGATTTCCTTTTGAGTTAGACATATGTGTGATAAGCATTTAATGCAATGTTTACAATAATAAAGGCAATCCATTCCATTTAATTTAAGCACAATGTGACTATACAATTTTACTCTTACATATCTCCTGTCATTAATTGGCTTGCCCTTGTAAGTTTTTCAACTAACTATTTTCTCTTTTCTCTCTCTCTCCTTTTACATGTCCTTTACTTTTGCTTGGACTGCGTTTTTAAGTTTTCAACCCAGCAGGACTTTTTACTTTTTCCTTTTTTTCTATCTCTAACTTTTGCCTAGGTAGCCTCTCTTAAGGTTTTCTCCCTAGCGAGACTTTACAAAAAGTATTTCTTGAGCTTGTCTATATTGATGGGCTCTCTGAATTCATTTCCCTCTAAGGTAGATAAAATAGCGGCCCCTTTTGAAAACAACTTCTTCACTTAATAGGGACCTTCCCATTTCGGCTTGAACTTCCCTTGTGGATCAATCATGATTGGCCTAGTGAGCTTTAAGACCAAGTCACCCTCTCTGATCTTGCCTAGCTTAATTTTCTTATTATAAGCCCGAGCTATCCTTTTCTGATACAACTAAGAGTGATACATAGCCTTCAATCTCTTTTCATCTAACAATGTTAGCTGTGCCAATCAACTTTCTACCCATTGGTACTCAGCGATTTTAGACTCTAAGAGAACCCTTAGTGACTGAAGTTTAACCTTAATTGGCAATGTAGCTTCACATCCATATACCAGAGAATACAGAGTGGCTCCTATTGATGTTCTGGCAGTGGTTCTGTAACCTCATAATGCAAATTGTAGATAACTTGCCCAATCTTTATAATTTCAAATATCTTGGCCAATATTTTTTCACATTCTTGTTTGTTGCATTTACGACCTCATTAGCCTGTAGTCTATAAGGGGATGATCTATGGTGCTCAATCTTGTATTCTTCCAACATAGTGGTCATTCTGCCCTAAATTGAACACCATTATCAGTGATGACCTGATAAGGCAACCCATATCGGCAAATTATGTTCTACAGTGGTGAATGATTCTGCTTCTACCCATTTAGAGAAATAGTTGATCGCCATAATGATGTAAGGATAACCATTAGATGCTTTTGGCCTTATCTGTTTACTAATGTCAATTCCCCAGACTATAAATGGCCAAAGAGAGGTTAATCCCTGAAGTTCCATAGAAGGCAGGTGGCTCATGTCACCATAGACTTGGTAGTTATGGCATTTTTTTACATACTTCACGTAATTTACCTCCATGATTAGCCAAAAGTACCTTTGATGGGTTATCTTTTTAGCAAGGACTGTTCCATTCATATGCGGCCCACATACACCCTTATGAACTACTTTCATGATCTTTTATGCCTCACCCTTATCGACGCATCTTAGGTGTACTTCTACTGACATCCTCTTATATAACATCCCATTGTGGCTAATAAACTGCTGTGATAATATCACCAATGACATCCTTTCTTTTGTATCAGCTTCCTTAAGGAATTACCTTGTCTCAAGATATCATTTTAGATCATAAAACCAAGGCTTCTTTGCTGGGTTGATTGACATTATTCTGATCTCCTCATAATAAGGAATTCAGGCCTATACTAAGATAAAAGGCTTCATTTCTTCTCATTTGCCTCCTTCCTATGTCGAAGCCAGGGTAGCCAATGCATCTACAATCTGATTCTCCTCTTAGGGCAAGTGTATGAATTTGTATTATATGAAGGGCAATAGAATCATGGCTGAATAATCCCAATACAGCTTTAGCTTATCTCCCTTTACTTCTCATTCCTTAGCGATATGCTTTACTACCAGCATCGAATCCCCATACACTGTTACCTCTTCTGCCCCCACATTCCTGAGTGCTTCCAGAATAAAAATGCATGTTTCATATTTAGCTTGGTTATTAGTGACCTCGAATTCTAGCCTCTTTGCCATTGGGATTACTTCTCCTTCTAGCAAAACCAAAATCATGCCAATTCTTGCTCCTCTGCTGTTCATTGCTCCGTCAAAGTACATTTTCCAGGTCTAGATTTTTGTTGCCCCCAGATGTTCATCTAAAAATTCTAACTTCCATTATTGTTCATCATCCATTAGATTTTGGGCCAAGAAGTCTGCCACAACTCTTCTTTTTATAATCTTTTTAGTAACATAGTCTATGTCAAATTTAGTAAGTAGGACTAACCATCTGGCTAATTTCTCTATTAGTGATGAGTTTGCTAAAGATATCTAAGAGGATCATGCTTAGAAACCGCTTGAATCTTGTAGGACTAGAAGTAAATGTCGTAACTTCTTCGTTGCTCAAATTATAGCCAAATAGATTCTTTCTACTAGACTATAATTGGTTTTATAGGGCAAAAACTTCTTACACAGATAATATACGACATGCTCAACTCTCCTTTCTCCTTCTTAAGCTAACATTACACCAATCGCATATTTTTCTATAGTCAAGTAGAGAATTAAGGGTTTTCTCAGTCTTAGTGGCTGTAAAACTAAAGGATTTATTAAACATTGCTTAATAGTTTTAAAGCCTTGCTGACACTTATCATCCCAGATAATCGGCTAATTCTTCTTTAAGAGCTTGAAGATCGGCTCACAAATGGTAGTCAGTTTGGCTATGAATCTGTTGATATATTATAGCCTTCCTATAAACCCTCTGACTTCTTTCTTATTCTTTAATGCAGACATTTCTCTTTTTGCTATGACTTTGTATGGATCCACCTTTATGCCTTTCTGATTGACAATATGTCCCAATAGTTTTCCAAATGTTACCCTAAAAACACATTTCTTTGGATTTAGTCTAAGGTTGTACTTTTCAGCTCTTGCCAGGAACTTGTCTAAGGCTTTGAAATGTTCTTCTTTAGACAAAGACTTTACCATCATGTCATCTACATACACTTCTATCTCTTTATGGATTAGGTTATGTAACGGTGTAGTAGCCATTTTTTGGTAAGTAGCTCTTGCATTTTTCAATGCGAATGGCATAACCATGTAACAGTAAACACCCCACTTAGTGATGAAAGAAGTCTTCAACTTGTCAATCACTACCATCATGATTTGAATGTATCCTAAGAAGCCATCCATAAAGGTGTACATGGTGCTGGAAGCTGCACTGTCGACCAAGGTGTCAATATGTGATAAGGGAAAATCATCCTTAGGACAAGCCTTATTCAAGTCCCTATAGTCCACACACATCCTAACTTTACCATATTTCTTGGGAACTGGGACTATGTTAGCTAGCCACTGGGTGTCATCTACCACTTCTAGGAACTTCGCTTTCAGTTGCTTTTCTACTTCTCCTTTGACTAAGAGAGCCCATTTTAGCCTTAGTCTTCTCTTTTTTATTTTATTGATGTGATGTAAGAATATATAGGAATCCTACATTTTGTAATCTCTCTATCAATCCCAGGCATATCCTCATAGCCCCAAGAAAATACTTTCTGTCTTCTTTTAAGAGTTTCCTTTATTTTTTCTCTCTTATCAAAAGTTAAGTCAGAAGCAATAAGTATATTTTTAGGGCTATCACTTGTGCCTAGATTAAATGATTTAGTTTGCACTGAATTAATGTCAAATATATTCATGAAATGATCATCACACACAGTATAACCATTAGGAAACACATCACACAAGTAAGCATAATTAAACTTCATTACATTAACTTTAGAAAGAAAAATGTCATCAGTCTTAAACAAATTACAAACAGAAAGGTCAATGTCATAATAAAAAACATCTGTAATAGAATTAAGGACAAATGCTTTAAAGTTAAATTCCTCTTCCTAATCAGCAGCATCCTTCAACTTCACTGCAGGAATGTCCCTTTCTGATTTTGAAATCAATACTAGCTCTTCTACCATGGGCTCTTCAACAACAAGCTTTTGGTTCCCATCCATATATTCAGTAAAGATTTCAAATCTAGGGAACAATTTCTTAGTGATCATCAGGGGCCCTTTGGTAGGGTAATTGGCACCTTCTTTTATAAAAGTTTCCCAGAGCATCTTCTTCTTTGACTCAGCCATAATTCTGCTTTTCCTAGACTTGCCCTCAGTTTCTTCCCTTTCATCAAACTCATCCTCCCCTAAATATCCTAACCCATGCTATAGAATTGGTACCTTGGGTTTAACAAATCCCGATGGGCCCTGCTGATTCTTTCTGAGTCCCATCCCAGACACGAACTGCATGCTCTTCATTATACTGACAATCTTTGGGTTAAGCTTATCTTTATAAATCATGCAAACTTTAAAATTTGGGTTGTTCAAGATCTCAGTAGCATCTAGTTTTAATACAATAACTACGGCCTCTATCTCGACCATTATAGTTAACACCCTCCCCTCATATGGAAACTAAATCTTTTGATGAACGGTGGATGACACTCCTCCCAAAGGATGGAAACATGGTCTTCCCAGAAGAATAACAAAGGTGACTGGAATATCTATCATATGAAGGTTAATCCAAACTTCGATAGGTCCTGTCTTGACTAAAGCCTAGAAAGTTCCTTCAACTGGTCTTTTTGTATTATCATAAGCCTTTATAACTACATCAAAGGGTTTCAAATCAGCTATCGTTAAGCCTAGCTTTGGTAGGATTTCTTAAAGACACATATTAATGGCTACCCATTATCGACCATGACACAACACGTCAACTTGCCTTTCACTTTGGCCGTAATGAGCAGGGCTTTATTGTGATCCTTTCCTTCTAAGGGTAAGTCATCATCTGTGAACACAATTGCCCTTTGAGGACTTTCAATTAGTGAGCTCATCATTTGTTCTGGAGTGTGCATTGAAGGTATCTTTTTATGATCGAGAGCTAAAACCAGTGCTTCTCGATGGGCCCTGGAGTTCATAAGTAACTCCCAAATATTGGCAAGAGTTTTCTCATCACTTTTGACCTCAATAATCTCCTTAGCTTTCTCATTTTTCTTTGATCCCTTTTTTAAACAACTTCTCTCTTTCTCTGCCTTAGCCTTCTTCACTTCATCCTCCCCCTCCTTCGATTTCTCAATAGACTGCACTATTCTCCTCTCATTGTTCTTCAACAGATCAACTACTCCTCCCTCTTTATCATTAGAACTCTAAATATCCAATACATTTGCACGACTCCATGTCTTGCTACCTCATATTTAGATTTTTTAGTTGTGGTTTTAATGGGGTAGGTGTGACATCAATAAAGGAATTAATAACTTGTTCCTCTATTAGGCTCATATTGATCATCAAGATACGAGGATTTAGTGGTGGTACATTTCAGTAGTTAGGTAAAAGGTTATTTTGGGAATTTGGTTTTCTGGTTTCTGGGTCAATTCTTTTGCCTGAATTGATCAAATCTTGAATCTGATATTTCAAGTGAGTGTAGCTTTTTACATCATGCCTAATGTTTTGATGGTACTTGCAGTATAGTTTTGGGTCAACATTTGGGAAATGAGGTCATTTAGGTAAGCGTTATACAAAATTATTCTCAATCAGCTTTTCCAGGACTTTGGAGAGGGGTCTTCCTAAATTAGAAAACCTTCGGGATTGCCTGACTGCATTGATCTGTATATTACTGCTCAACCTGACTCCGCCACTAAACCCAAACCCTTCTCTGTTTATAGATCTTCCACTAAAAAACTTCTTTTCTTGTGCAAGGTCTGATGCTTTCTGTACTCTAAACCTGTACAACTCCGCAAAGTTTTAAATCCCTCAATTTTTTAGAGAGAGGGAGTACACACCCTTCCATAGCTATTACCAACTAATCAAATTTTATGGGTCATTACTTTATCTATGCTAATTTGGCTCTCCATCTAATCAAATAATCTGTAAAAGATTTATTGAATTTCTACTTTAGGTTCTGCAAGTCTCTTAGCGAAGCCTCTATTTGAATGTTGAGACTATACTACTTAATGAATGCAATGCATAGTTCCTCCCAATCAATTTGAATATAGGATTCTAATGCATAATACCATCTGATGGGTGCTCCTTCTAGGGATAAAGGGAATTGCTTCATAATCTGTACTTTAGTCATTTCAGTTATTTTCATGTAGGTCACATACTGTTTTAAATAGAGGTGGGGGTCCTCTGTGACAGTGAACTTCTTTATGTCAGGAAACTTGAACTTCCATGGCAGGGGATCATCATCCTTATCTAGGCTTAGCTTAGAATAGCTCATTAGGGCATTGATCCCTTTTTCCTTTATCATCAGCTGCATTTGAGTCATAGACTTGACAAGGTCTTTAGCCCAATTCGGCTTCTCCATATTTCCCTGGGCATCCTTTTTCTGACGAATAACAAGTTCTGCCAATACTTTCTGCTAATCATCTTCTACCTCTTGCGTTTCAGGAACCTCAACATCCAGATCAAAAGGTCAAGGTTGAGGTACTAGTGGTTGGGGCACTGGCGGCTATGGTGCTGGCGGTTCCCTTCTAGCTTTATCCATTATTTTCCCTATAATTTCTCTTATGATCACCCTAGTTTGTTCGACCATTTTAGCTTTAAATATTCCCTAAAGGCTTTAACATCAAATTTTTCCATCTTAATCCCTCTACAGATTCTAACTAGACGGCCTGTGTTAGATCACTTCCAGCTGGCAAACTGCTATGGATCTATATCTGTAACCATTGAGGGTCAGAAACATGCATGGTGTGTATGCATGAAATGCAAGCCTACTACTAAGAAGGAAAGGAAAATAAAACATATATGTACGTATCAAAGGATAAAACAAAAATCTCTCTAATGATATCTTCACCCTTATTTCTCCTACACACGTGTTCAATGACGAATTCCTTGTCCTAGGATCTTTGTTATGGATTTTGATTATCAATGGGGGATAATAAAATCGATGGATACAAGATAACTCTCAAGATAATACAAACAAGTGGTAACTCCTCTAAATAATTCCAAAGTCCATTTTAAATAGGCCAAGAACGATATCAAAGGCCCATTTTGTCAAAATCCCTTTAACATGGGCTAATAATAAGCATGAAAGGCCTGTTTTGTCAAGGTTTATTTCATAATGGGCTTAGGCCTTAGTTAGAGGATTACCATATGATATAAAACACATGCAATTGGAAAAAAGAACTTAGTAGAAATTGCTAGGTCAATACATGAGCTGAGTCTTGGGTAATTGTAATAACCCTAGTTTTTAAATTATTTTAATAATTATTAGGATATGCAGTGTTAATAAATTTTAAAACTATATTTGATTATTTTACTATTTTGTGAATAATTACTATTATTTTACGTTTAATTATAATTTTCTATGTAAATATGTATTTTGAAGTTTATTATTTTGGATAATATTATTTTAATAATGTTTAATTTAGTGCATTAATATTTTAATATTAATATTTTAATAATTACATTATTGTATTGCATTTTATGTGTTAATATATATATATATATATATATATATATTGAAATATATGTGTGTGGTTTATATATAAATTATTTTATTATTAAATAAAGTTTACTAACTATATAATATAATATATACATATAATACATTATGCATGAAAAAAATAGAAAACTTCTTCCCTTCCTTCTTCTTCCCCGCAATCTTCACCATCACCGCCCTCTTACCATCGCTGCCACGTTGTCCCCTCATCGTTAGAGCACCTCACCACCGTCTAGCAGCTCCGCCACCCTTTCCTTTCTTCCCCAGCGTCGACAGTAGCTCTAGCAGCCGTGAGAAGTCTAAACTGGCTTCTCCTCCGTTCAAGGCAATTTCGACCACCATTTCTCATGATTCCAGTCTTGTTTTTTTCCTTTCTTATCAGTGAGTGTGAATCTAAGCTCCTTTTAGCTTAAAAATGTGATTTGGTGAGGTGTTTTGCTTCTTTTTGAATTTGGCCATTTTAGGATTTTGAGTTTTTTTCGAGAATTTTTTATCGATTCATGGAAATTATCTTCACAAAAGTTGATCCCTCTAGCTCAAGATACATTCCTGAATTTTTCTGTGATTTTTTGGAATTATTTTGATTTTTGTGAATTTTTTAATATTTTATTATTATTTTATCAATTTTGTAAATTAATTAAATAAATTATGAAATTGTGATTTTTGGTGTTATTGGTGGTTATTATTAATTTTAGAATTTATTTTATAATTTTTGTGAATTTTGTGTAATTTTTATAATTATTTTTAGTTTATGTCAATTTTGAAAATATAGGTTAAATATATATTTTGTTAGAAATAATTGGTTAATTGTATGTTTTTGTTGATATTATGGAGATATATGTTGAGAAAAGAATTTTTATGTATTTATATAATTTTTATTGAATTTTTTAGTATTATTAGTATTTTATGTGTATTTTTAAATATTAGGGTTAATTTGATAATTTAGTGATAATTATAGTTAAACACTATGTTTAATTGGTTTTAATATTATTTGAGGTATAAAAAATGATTTTACAAACTATTTACTAATTTTAACTAATTAATACTAATTTTTGAAAATTATTTTCAAATAATATATAATATACTATTTTTGTAAATAAATGGATTTTTAATAAATTTTAATATACGTTTGGACTAATTAAGTAATTTGATTTATAAAATGAATTTTTATAAATATTTATGGAATTATCAAGGAAATTGATTTTTAATAATATTATACTATTAATTAGGGTTTTTAAATAATTATTTTTGGTCAATTGTGAAACTCGGTTGGGAAATTTTAGTAGTTTGGGATCCCAGCCGAGGGTTGTGAGAACTTTTATACTCGAAGTGTATTTTTCTTGCAGGATCGACTCTACTTTTTAGTAGAGAGATGTCCATTTTACAGAGGAGGTTCTGCCGAATTTTTGGTAGAATTCTCGTAAAACGTGATATCGGATCTAATTCTGATTCTGTGTCTGTTCATGTTTAGTAATTCTAGATCGAGTTTCTAGAAGTCTAAGTTAGATTTATTCTAATGTCGTGATCCCTTTTATTGTTTAGTTGTGTCAAGACCGAGGCCTAGCGTATTAGGCCCATCGGACCAGTCTCAAGGAGCGCATCCCTATGAGTTGTTATTCTATATATACATTGCACTTAGGTTGCATGTTTTAGAAATACATGTTTTAAATGTATAACTATGCATAATTGTTTTTATTAAATGCTTAAGTATATTTTAGGTATATTATTGGTATGTTTTAAAATAAATGCAAGTTTTCTTTTTTATTTATATTCAAATTATGTTTAAGTATATTATTGGTTAATTTTGAGTATATTTCATGATTTAATTGAATTTATTTTACGTATATATACCTGAAATATACTTAGTTTATTTTAGGTATATTTCTAGTATATATATGGTTTACTTGATCATTTTGAATGCCATTGTATATATATTATTCATTCTTGAATGTATGTTTTATTTTAAATGAAGGATATCGATAGAGCGTACTTTTTAGTGGGCAGCATTAGGACTGAGTACGTACCGGTGCGACAGATCGTAGGATTAAATTACTAACTTATTTGAGGAAATATGACATGATTGAGATTGATGTGATTGAGGGTGTGATTGTTGGAGCTCGGTTGACCAAGTGTCTCGGGGCCAATCACACTGATAGTCAGGCTGCTGGAGCTCGGTCGACTTAGTGTCTCGGGGCCCATCTACTATCCATATGGATTAAGAGAATTTATTTGAAATTAAGTGAGCCAGTATGGCTAGAGTGATTTTTATCGTTATTTGAGGTTGCAATCATTTAGGGTTCTATTTGATCCTTCAAAACTTATATTTTTCAGTATCATGAAATAACTTGATTTTTAGCATTCGTGTGCATATGCCTATATATATTTATTATATACATATGATTTTTTGCATTTGACATATAGTAATACGTGTATATATATTATAACAATTCACTCAGTGAGGTCTGACTCCCCTCAGTTAATGTTTTTACAGGAGAGTCCTCTTTTTTAGATCTCAGCAGTAGGCCTATCCGTCGGATTTCTTCCGCCCCAGCTTTATTATGTAAATTACCTACTTAATTATTTATTATTGTACTCTAGAGAACTGCAGTAGTTGTATTTGTAACAGTAGTGAGTTTTAATTATTTTGCTGTATAAGATTTTAATTCAGATGTTAAATCTGAATATTGTATTAAATTATTTCATGATATGAAGGAGTTTATTTTATTATGTTAAATAGAAATTTTAATTACGGTATATTTATTTTATTTATTTATTGTATGATTTTATTATTTTAAAGCTTGCTACGGGTTCCGGATTCGAAAGAATTCCCGTTCCCTAATGCCGGTCATGGCTCCCGGTTTGGGTCGTGACAAAGTTGGTATCATAGCGGAGTTTTGTGTCAGGGCCTAAGTTGTTAGTGTTATGGCCCTAGTTTTTATGTGTCATTTTTTCTTTTGAAACTACTAATGTTAATTAGGTTCAACTATGTCTTGATACGTATTCCTTGATTTAGTTTTCTGCGTTATCCTTAGTTATCTATTTTGTCTGAATCTTTTTGTTTGTCTTCTTAAAATGAGGAGGCGAGCACGTGTCTCTCCATCGGTCATTGAGGTCGAGGATGATGAGTCCTTCCAGGATGAGGTTTTACCTCCTGAGTCGTTAACTAGGCACAGAGGTCGCGATCGAGGTAGAGGTAGACCTCGAGGAGCGACAAGTCATCGTAGACAAATAGAGCAATAGGATGAGGAACCTGTAGAGCCAAAGTACGATGATATTCCAGTACCTCCTGTTGCACCTCCTGTTTAGCCTGCCTATCAGCAGGGTATGTCCGACCTTGAGGCAGCCCTGTTCTATGCCAGAGTTGGTAGGATCGCATTCGATGGGACTTTTGACCCTTTAGATTTTTTACATGCGATTGAGACGAGGACTTGGATTGCTCACACCGAGTACCAGCGGATCATGATAGTCGAGCTGTCAGTAGAGGGACCATCCCAGGACTAGTTTATTCAGATGATTCAGCCATAAATGATGACAATGACTTGGGCTCAGTTTAGAGAGCGATTCATAAGGAGATTCTGCCCAGAGCCACTTCGTATGAGCTATAGACTCTGATTGACTAGCATTACCTGACGTGACAGATCTGTTGAGGACTATACCAGAGAGTTCCTTCGACTTGGCAGATATACAGAGGATCTGATACGAGATCAGTAATTCACAATCATCACTTATGTCACTGGATTGGGTTCTGCATTTGTTGGTATGCCTACAGTGGGCCTTACTCTAAAGTCAGTGATAGAGTTTGCTAAGGAGATTGAGTTGAGGCTAGTTAGGTAAGGAGTTATGCCTGATTATTACCAGTTGGGTGTTCAGTCAGGTGGATTTCAGACTACTCCGTACTCAAGTTTTCATATTAGATCAAGTAGTAAGTAAAGGGGTCCAACTTAACAAAGTCAGAGACAACAGCAGAGGGTACACCGGAGCAATAGACATGGCTAAGGAGGTCAACGCAAACCGTTCAGATTTGGGTTAGGTGCTTCGAGCAACAGTAGTGGTCACAATTCTGGGTCAACTGCCAGTGTTTGTCAGATATGTGACAGAGTCCATCGGGGACTATGTTACATGACACCGCTGATGTGTTTTAAATACGGACAGATAGGACACTTTGCCAAATCATGTCTTTATTCTGGTTATCAACAGTCACAGGTTCTGCGATTTCCTCAGCAGTCGATTGCCAATGTAGCACCAGTTTCTTTTTAGTTGCCTCCATCTCAGTACTAGAGTTCTACTCAAATTGTTCCTCAGCAGGGACATGGTAGAGGTACCAGATGAGGTGCTAAAGGTGTTAGCCAAGCTTCTACTAGCCAACAGGGAGGTTGAGGTTAGGCTAGAGTCTTCCATCTCACTCAGCAGGATGCTCAGGCATCCAATGCAGTCGTGGCAGGTATTATTTTTGTTTGTTACCTGGATGTATGGGTTCTGTTTGATCCGGGTGCCACGTATTCGTTCGTTTCTCCTGTTTTTGCTTTCAAGTCTTATTGGCAAGCTTCGAGGATGGCTTTTTCTTTGTCTCTCGTCACTCCTCTAAGTGATTCTTTGGACACTGATGTTGTTCTTGTTGGAGGTAGAGAATTGTCCACTGACTTGATTTTATTAAATGTGATGAAATTCGATGTTATTCTGGGTATAGATTAGTTATCACAACACTATACCGTGGTGGATTATCGAAGTAAAGAGGTGACTTTCAGAATTCCTAGTGAAGAAGAATTTAAGTTTGTGGGTGATAAGAGTTCTACACCTCATTTCTGCTATTACGGCTAGAAAGTTACTGAGGAAGGGTTGTCAAGGTTATTTGGCATTAGTCAGGGATACTTTAGTGGAGAAGTTATCACTCATAGATGTTCTTATTACCTGTGAGTTTCCTGATGTTTTTCCTAAGGAGTTGCCAGATTTACCACCTCACAGAGAGATTAAGTTCTGCATAGATATGGTTTTAGGCACTATCCCTATTTCTATGCCACCCTACAAAATGGCTCCTGCAGAGTTGAAAGAGTTGAAGGAGCAGTTGTAAGAGTTATTAGATAAGGATTTAATTAGACCTAGTGTTTCTCCTTGGGGTGCACCAGTCTATTTGTGAGGAAGAAGGATGGTACCCTAAGACTGTGCATTGACTACAGAGAGTTGAACAAGGTGACAGTGAAGAACATGTATCCTCTCCCGAGGATAGATGACTTGTTTGATAAGCTACAGGGTTCATAATTCTTTTCTAAGATTGATTTGAGGTATGGTTATCATCAGTTGCAGATCAGTGAAGTCGATGTTCCTAAAATGACATTCCGCACTCGATATGGCCATTATGAGTTTCTGGTGATGTCTTTTGGCTTGAATAACACACCAATAACTTTTATGGATATGATGAACAGGGTATTTAGACCATTTATGGATTAGTTTATGGTAGTCTTCATTGATGATATATTGGTATACTCAAGGAGTATGGAGGAACGTATATATCACTTGAGGACTGTACTATAGATACTGAGAGAACATCAACTTTATGCTAAATTCTCAAAGTGTGATTTCTGGATAGAGAGTGTTGCATTTCTTGTACACGTGGTGTCAAAAGAGGGTATCCAGGTTAATCCATAGAAGATTAAGGCAGTGTCTGAATGGCCTTGACCAACTTCAGTTACTGAGATTCAGAGTGTTCTAGGTTTAACTAGGTACTATAGGAGGTTTGTACAGGATTTTTCCAGAATTGCAGCTCCTGTGACTCGCTTGACTCAGAAGAATATGAGGTTTGAGTGGTCAGAAGCTTGTGAGAACAGCTTTCAGTTTTTGAAGGAGAAGTTGTCCATAACTCCAGTTTTGGCTTTACCTAATGGAGAAGACAAGTTCACGGTATATTGTGATGCCTCTAGAGTTGGTATGTTAATGCAGAATGGTAAGGTGATGGCCTATGCTTCAAGGCAGTTAAAGAAGCACGAACAAAACTATCCTACCCATGACCTAGAGATGGTTGTAGTGATGTTTGCTCTCAAGATCTGGAGACATTATCTATACGGGGTGACTTGTGAGATTTTTACTGATCACAAGAGCCTTAAGTACATTTTCCAGCAGAGAGATCTAAATCTGAGTCAGAGGAGATGGTTAGAACTGTTGAAAGATTACAACTATGAAATTCTATATCATCCAGGCAAGGCTAATATGGTAACAGGTGCCTTGAGTAGGAAGTCTTTAGGCAGTCTTGCTCATATTAGTGTGGAGAGGAGACCATTGATCCAAGAGTTACATCAGTTAGTGGATCAAGGTCTGATGATAAAGGTAAGTAGATCAGGTGGATTGCTAGCTCAGTTTAATGTGCGATTTGTACTAAGAGATAGGATTAAGGTAGCTCAGAGTCAAGATCCTATTCTAGAAGAGCTTACAAAGAATGTTCGAGTAAGAAAGTTCAGTGATTTCACACTTGATGATGGTGTTTTGTGGATCAGTGGTAGATTGTGTGTTCCTGATGTGGATAATTTGAGAGAAGAGATCCTTGAGGAAGCACATTCTACAGCCTACATCATACATCCAGGTGTTACTAAGATGTACTACAGTATCAAAGATTTATACTAGTGGGATGGATTGAAGAATAATGTCATTGATTATGTTACTAAGTGTCTGACGTGTCAGCAAGTGAAAGCTAAGCATCAGAAGCCTTCT
Organism: Mallotus nudiflorus; assembly: GCA_947683625.1. Classification (NCBI taxonomy): domain Eukaryota; kingdom Viridiplantae; phylum Streptophyta; class Magnoliopsida; order Malpighiales; family Euphorbiaceae; genus Mallotus; species Mallotus nudiflorus. The sequence continues at coordinate 1,466,373 of CANTUR010000241.1, forward strand.
GGGAAGCTTCAGCCTCTTCCTATTCCTGAGTGGAAGTGGGAAAAGATTGCTATGGATTTTATGGTTGGTTTACCTAGTTCCAAGGATGGATATGATTCCATCTAGATGATTATGGACAGGTTGACCAAGTCTGCACATTTCTTGCCTGTGAAAGCCACTTATTCTGTAGCTAGATTAGCGAGGCTTTATATGAAGCATATTGTGTGCCTTTATGGGGTACCTGTGTCCATTGTGTCAGACAGAGGTTCGGTATTCATTTCTCATTTTTGGCAGAAGTTACAGGAAGCGATGGGCACTAGGTTAGATTTTAGTACTGCTTTTCACCCTCAGACAGATGGTCAGTCTGAGAGGATGATCCAGACACTAGAAGAAATATTGAGAATGTGTGTTTTGGATTTAGAAGGTAGCTGGGATGAACATTTCCCACTCATCAATTTTGCATATAACAACAACTACCATATCAGTATTGGAATGGCACCATATGAGGCTTTGTATAGAAGGAAGTGTAAATCCCCTCTAAATTGGGATGAGATTGGAGAGAGAGCTTTAATTGGACCTGAGATGGTTCAGGATGCTGCAGAGAAAGTTGTTGTGATCAAAAGCAAATTAAAGACCACAATTAGCAAACAGAAGAGATATGTGGATCCTAAATGCAGAGATGTGGAGTTCCAGGTAGGAGACTATATTTTTCTGAAGGTGTCTCCGATGAAGGGTGTTATGAGATTTGGCAAAAAGGGTAGGCTAGCACCAAGATATATAGGACCGTTCGAGATTCTAGAGAAAGTTGGCACTATTGCATATCAATTGGCTTTGCCTCCGAGTATGTTTCAAGTGCATTTGGTGTTTCATATCTTGATGCTGAGGAAATATGTTTCAAACCCTTCACACGTGTTACAGCCTGATAGCATGGAAGTGAATAAAGACCTAACGTTCGTGGAAGAACCTGGTGCGATCGTAGACTATCAAGTTCAACAGTTGCGTTCAAAGCATATTTTGATGGTCAAGGTGTTGTGGCGCAGCAACAGAGTAGAAGAGCATACCTGGGAGACTAAAGCTGAGATGCGAGCTTCTTACCCGTATCTCTTTCCTCCTTGATTCTCGTTTATTCTTTTCTTGGAATTCAAGAATGAATTTTTATAAGGAGAGAAGACTGTAATAACCCTAGTTTTTAAATTATTTAAATAATTATCAGGATATGCAGTGTTAGTAAATGTTAAAACTATATTTGATTATTTTACTATTTTGTGAATAATTACTATTATTTTACATTTAATTATAATTTTCTACATAAATGTGTATTTTGAAGTTTATTATTTTGGATAATATTATTTTAATAATGTTTAATTTAGTGTATTAATATTTTAATATTATTATTTTAATAATTACATTATTGTATTGCATTTTATGTGTTAATATATATATTGAAATATATGTATGTGGTTTATATATACATTATTTTATTATTAAATAAAGTTTACTAACTATATAATATAATAATATATACATATAATACATTATACATAAAAAAAAAAAAAAAAAAAACTTCTTCCCCTCCTTCTTCCCCACGATCTTCACCATCATCGCCCTCTCACTGTCGCTGCCATGTTGTCCCCTCACCTTTAGAGTGCCTCACCACCATCCAGTAGCTCCGTCGCCCTTTCCTTTCTTCCCCAGTGCCGACAGCAGCTCTAGCAACCGTGAGAAGTCGAAAGTGGCTTCTCCTCTGTTCAAGGCGATTCCGACCACTATTTCTCTTGATTCCAGTCTTATTTTCTTCCTTTCTTGTCGGTGAGTGTGAATCCAAGCTCCTTTTAGCTTGAAAACATGATTTGGTGACGTGTTTTGCTTGTTTTTAAATTCGGCCATTTTAGGCTTTTGAATTTTTTTCGGGAATTTTTGGTCGATTCATGGAAATTATCTTTACAAAACTTGATCCCTCTAGCTCAAGATACATCCCTGAATTTTTGTATGATTTTTGGGAATTATTTTGATTTTTGTGTATTTTTGAATATTTTATTATTATTTTATTAATTTTTTAAATTAATTAAATAAATTATGAAATTGTGATTTTTGGTGTTATTGGTGGTTATTATTAATTTTAGAATTTAGTTTATAATTTTTGTGAATTTTGTGTAATTTTTATAATTATTTTTAGTTTATGTCAATTTCGAAAATATAGGTTAAATATATATTTTGTTAGAAATAATTGGTTAATTATATGTTTTTGTTGATATTATGGGGATATATGTTGAGAAAATAATTTTTGTGTATTTATATAATTTTTATTTATTTTTTTAGTTTTATTAGTATTTTATGTGTATTTTTAAATATTAGGGTTAATGTGGTAATTTAGTGATAATTATAGTTAAACACTATGTTTAATTGGTTTTAATATTATTTGAGGTATAAAAAAATGATTTTTGTAAATTATTTACTAATTTTAACTAATTAATAGTATTTTTTGAAAATTATTTTCAAATAATATATAATATACTATTTTTGTAAATAAATGGATTTTTAGTAAATTTTAATGTATGTTTGGACTAATTAAGTAATTTTGATTTATAAAATGAATTTTTATAAATATTCATGGAATTATCAAGGAAATGGATTTTTAATCATATTATATTATTAATTAGGATTTTTAAGTAATTATTAGGAAAATAATTATTTTTAGTGAATTGTGAACCTCGGTTGGGGAATTTTAGTAGTTCGAGATCCCAACTGAGGATTTTGAGAATTTTTATACTCGAAGTGTATTTTCCTTGCAGGACCAACTCTACTTTTTAGTAGAGAGATGTTCGTTTTACAAAGGAGATTTTGCTGAATTTTTGGTAGAATTCTCATAAAATGTAACATCGGGTCTAATTCTGATTCTGTGTCTATTCGTGTTTAGTAATTCTAGATCGAGTCTCTAGAAGTCTAAGTTAGATTTATTCTAATGTCGTGATCGCTTTTATTGTTTAGTTGTGCCGAGACCGAGGCCTAGCGGACCAAACCCGTCGAACCAGTCTCGAGGAGCACATCCCTGTGAGTTATTATTCTATATATACATTGCACTTAGGTTGCATGTTTTAGAAATACATGTTTTAAATGTATAACTATGCATAATTGTTTTTATTAAATGCTTAAATATATTTTAGGTATATTTTTAGTATATTATTGGTATAGTTTGAAATAAATGCATGTTTTCTTTTTGATTTATATTCAAATTATGTTTAAGTATATTATTGGTTGATTTTGAGTATATTTCATAATTTAATTGAATTTATTTTATGTATATATACCTGAAATATACTTAGTTTATTTTAGATATATTTATAGTATATATATAGTTTACTTGATCATTTTGAATGCCATTGTATATATATTATTCATTCTCGAATGTATGTTTTATTTAAATGAAGGATATCAATAGAACGTACTTTCTAGTGGGCAGCACTATGACCAAGTACGTACTGATACGACAGATCGTAGGGTTAAATTACTAACTTATTTGAGTAAATATGACATGATTGATATGATTGAGATTAATGTGATTGAGGGTGTGATTGCTGGAGCTTGGTTAACTAAGCGTCTCGGGGTCAATCACACTAACAGTCAGGCTGCTGGAGCTCGGTTGACTTAGTGTCTCGGGGCCAGTCTATTGTTTAGATGGATTAAGAGAATTTATTTGGAATTAAGTAAGTCAGTATTGCTAGAGTGATTTTTATTGTTATTTGAGGTTGCAATCATTTAGGGTTCTATTTGATCCTTCAAAACTTATATTTTTCAGTATCATGAAATAACTTGATTTTTAGCATTCGTGTGCATATGTCTGTATATATATTTATTATATACATATGATTGTTTGCATTTAACATATAGTAATGCGTGTATATATATTATAATAATTCACTCATTGACGTCTGACTCCCCTCAGTTGATGTTTTTACATGAGAGTCCTCTTCTTTAGATCTCAGCAGTAGGTCTATTCGCCAGATTTCTTTCGCCTCAGCTTTATTATGTAAATTACCTACTTAATTATTTATTATTGTACTCCAGAGAACTGCAGTAGTTGTATTTGTAACAATAGTGAGTTTTAATTATTTTGCTGTATGAGATTTTAATTTAGATGTTAAATCTGAATATTGTATTAAATTATTCCATGATATGAAGGAGTTTATTTTATTATGTTAAATTGAAATTTTAATTACGGTATATTTATTTTATTTTATTTATTGTATGTTTTTATTATTTTAAGGCTTGCTACGGGTTCCGTATTTGAAATAATTCCCATTCCCTAGCGCCGATCATGGCTCTCGGTTTGGGTCGTGACAAAGTTGGTAGCTTCGGCTCCTACAGCTATATACATCCATTATGTCTCCCCACTCAAGGGTCTGTGTAACGCATATAGGTATGTGTTATGAGTGACAATAATCAAATACCTCACCACCAGATTTGAATGAAACATAGGCAGTAAAGCGAAAATTATTGTCAGTTTATTTGGGACTTGGAGTGCATTATGTGAAAACGTGTAGTGAATGAAAAATTGCAAAGGAAATAAAGAAATAATTAAAGATGATAAATTACAAAACAATTGGAATCAGTTTCTCTATCCACAATGGAGTTGCCATTGTAGGTGGCAGTTTTAGTTGCGCGCCTAAGTGTTGGTGACCACAACACTGTATGAGCTCAAGGCTCACTAGAAAATACATAGTGGGCTTGAGACCCAAAATGGAGATGGAGTTGCCACCCGAATGAAAGTTAGGACACATTGTATAGTAATTGGATTCCACAGAGGTTCCTAGAAGCCGTCATCAGAGATCGGGTTCAGAAACTGGATATGGGCTTTTTGGAATGTCCACTCAATCTTGTAATTGGCCTCCGTGTGTGTTTTATATTTTATTACCTTTAATTATTAAATTATTTTCTTATTAACATGCAAATCGCAGTTGTTTCCCAATTTTAGATTTTCTCCCAAGTTTGCACATTAATCATGTTTCAATGCTTATATCCTCGACATTTAATCATAAATAAAATAAAAAAATAAATAAAAATAATTTAAAACCATTCATTCCAAATAAAAGGGGAGAGAGGTTAAAGATTACAACTTTTAGTATAAATAAATGTAAAAATACTAAAAATAAACCATACATAAACCAAAATATAAACTAATTAATTATACAAATCAATACTCCAAAAAATGATAAATACGATGAACATTTAGTGATTAAAAATCACCAAATAGTTCGTATAACACATACAAGTTTATTCCATACAATAACAACAACAATATTTACAAATCATCAACACATAATATCACAAAAATAAATGAACATAAACTCATAAAATGATCTAATAAATAACACAAGAAAAAGGGAAAATAACATAGAAACAATATTGATCAATATAGGAATCATACATAATCTCAAGAAATATCACAAATTAAACAAGAAAATCATGCCAAACATGCAAAATACGGATGAAAAATGAAGGCATAATCATGCAGGACTCTGTCAAAGAGGCAACGCCTCTTTGACCAAGAGGCGATGACTTCGTCGCCTCATCGTAAAGGGGCGACACCTCTGTGAAGAAGCATCGCCTCTTCAACAAAGGCAGAAACACTCTACATTTCTTACATCATAAGAAACATGACGATCATGTAAATAAAAAAGAAATAAACGCAAATATACAAATATTAACAATCAATATTCAATATCTTATGCAACCATACTCCTCTATAAGCTTAAAATAAGTAATATAACTAAAAAAACACACAAAATAACAACAAATCAAAGCTTTTAATGAAGATAAAAACTCAAAGCTTAAAAATAGAGAGACTCACTGACTCGGACGTGTTTGATGCTCCTAACTAAGCCCTTAGAGTTTGGTTGATGGATAAATGGCTTTAAATGCAAGAAAGTCCTTTCCTCTTCTTAAAAATCAATTCCTTTAAGCTTCCAAGTCTCCTCCTTTCTTTTTCCTTTATTTCTTTTCTTTTCTTTTTTCTCTTTCTCTTCTCTTTGTTTTTTTTCTTTCAGACCTTTTTCTTTAACAATTTAGTCAACCATTATCTTTTGCCTCTTACATTCACTTTTGAAGTCTTTCTTATTTTTTCTTTTTTCAAATTCCCAAAAAGCCATTCTTACCCTCTCCTTATTGTCTTTTTTCATTCCTTAGGCTCTTTCCTACTTTTTTCCTTTTTCTTTTACGTCCAAAAATGACCAAATCTCAGCAGGTGGACTTTCAACCACTACCATTAATGATATTTAATGCTGCAGAGAGTGGGTGTGATAAGACGGCACCTCTTGATGAGGCATTGCCTCACTGATGTCTAGGGTGAAGAGGCGATGCCTTTTCGTTGAGGTGATTGTCTCTTCACCTGGACCAGATCAAGGCCCGTGGGTCAAGAGGTGATGAGCTTTGGCTTAGGCTTAGTGTTTGGGCTTTCAGAGTCGATTTTAGAGAAGTCTTAGACTCCCCTTGTATTTAAAACTCGAACTTTCTTATCATCGACCTTTCGTTATAGGTCGATCAAATTGACAGTATCCATAGTAGGTAAATGAGTGCGATTGATACCAAAATTTGAAGTGTAAAAATAAAAAGGAAAATGCACACTATACCTTATAATATGTTTTTTTAATCATAACCTTTCCAAAAGGGAGTCAGCGGCTAATGGGTATCAATGCAGTTTGGATAAGAAAATAGTTGTATTGTGCATTATATATAGAGCTTGTGAGTCAGCATCACGTTATTCGCCATGTTCATTCTATTTTTCTAAAATTATTGGTATCAAATATTTATTAAATTTTAATTAATCTAATTAAATTAGAGTAAATTTAAAATATAATTCTATTTCGTAATTATGTAAACTCATCATGAGCTAAATGACAAAAGTTAACGTTCAATTAATTGTTGTCATGTTAAAAAATAATTAATTAATTAACAAAACTACCCTAGTCCTCCTTAAAATAACTTAAATTAGGTTCCTTAACGGGTTATAATTAATAATAAAATTTAAAGAGTTTTTATCAATGTAATTATCAAAGTGGACATGTGATCTATTACGCTGTGTATGATCGCACTCATATTCATTGAAAATGTATCTTATAAGAAATACTTGTGATAAACAAAATTTCACGAAAAAATATATTATTTTAAAATTATTAAGCATAAACTTTATATTTTTTGAAGAGAAAGATATATTTTAAACGACTAATGAATAATAAAATTCAAATTTTTATCTACTTTGAATGTATTTAACAGATACAAATCAATAATACTTATTTTAAATAGTTTACATTTAATTATAAAATATATATATATATATATATATATATATATATATATATATATATATATATATATATATATATATATATATATATATATATATATCAGAAATTTAATTATTGAGTGAAATATATTAGAAGGATAAAAAAATTTTGAAATATATATAGTATTTTAGTTTAAAAAATAAGAATAGTAAGATAGTAATGAAATGATAACTTCCTTTTAAACTGTATAGAATTTGATTTTATTGTCATCAATTTAAAAAAAAAATGACTACTCTGATATATAGTTTATTAATAATAAGGGTATATAAATTTTTAATTTAAAAAAAAAAAAAGTGAATGGGAAATGAAGCCAATGAAGAAGAAGCTAGCTAAAGCCAGGGCTAGCATTTTGTTTGAAATATTTGCTGGAAAAGTAACACCAATTGATAACAACAGATATATACTATTTAAGTGACAAATGGGCTATGAATATAGTGTGGAAAATGATGAAAAAAGTAATGAAGAAGACGACACCATATATAAACAGTACACCAGATAGAACATCTACTCATTGGAACATGACATTTTTTTTAATGCCAACAACTCAACTTTTGGCATTATTTTTTTGGCCAGTTCTAAGGATGTTGGTGGAGTAAGCTATTAATTAATAGGGTTTATGTTGCTGTCATGACTAATGAGTGCAAGTGAACCAACGGATCGTCGCTAAAGATTCAGGATCTTGTTGTTTATGTGTTTAGCGGTGGATCAGTAATGATGCACCATATATATAAATATATGCTTTTTGTGTATAGTAGTAGCTTAGAGAAGGGTCCATTGGTAGGATGCGGGATTGAACTTTTTTTGAAAAATGACTAGCATGACATTCTTTCACCCATTAATGTTCTCATCGCAAAACATACAAACTATTTTTTTTTTTAAAGCTACAATTTAGATTAAAAACACAAGTTTTCCAAAATAAAATAAAAAGATTAAACTTTGTGTTAAATGATAAATATGTTTTATTATATTGATTAGTTAGAAATGATTGTTATTATTTTATTCAATTAATTTGAATATATATGTGACCATAATGGAAAAAAATAATAAAAATTGTTAATAGATGTAAAATCTAAATTCTATCATAATTATTTTATATAAATTAAAAGGTTATTTTTCTTTAAAAACTTTATGAGATAAAAAATTAATTTTACAAATCAATAATAATAGAATTTAAAATCTACATTTTATAATGTTTTTTTAAAAAATGACTGTTAAATCACTACAAATAAAATTTACAAACTTTTAATTACAAAAAATAATTTCACCGTCAGTAAAAAAAATAATCAAATAATAATTTATCTTCAAGAACATCATGATGTATAGAATTTGACAATCGATCGATTATAAGGTGATATCACTTCCCCATTTAAAAAAAGCTCTTACTTTTTTTCGATTTATAATATCAAACATTTGAATACAATACACATCTCCATCAATTTTGTAAACAACGCATTTTCCACCATTAATTTTCCCAAAAAAAGAGTCAACGGCTAATGGGCATCCAGGTAATTTAGCCAAGAAAATAATTGTATTGTGCATGATGGAGCTTGGCATGGCTAGCCAGCCCAGCCAGCATTCAGCAAGCTATAGTGAGACTTGCGTCCATTATTAAAAGCTTATATCTATCACTGTCCTTTTGCTCATCAATACCACTCTCCATTACCCATTACTAGAAAAAACAATACGTATCACCAAGAAAAAATGGCGAAGATTGCTTTAGGAACTCGCCGAGAGGCCACCCAGCCCGACTGCGTCAAAGCCCTTATCGTCGAGTTCATCACCACCTTCATCTTCGTCTTCGTCGGAGTAGGATCAGCCATGGCTGCTAGTATGTATACCCACACTTTCAAACATCAAAATTTTATCATTATTTCTTGATAGCTTATATATATAAATATATATGTTTGTGTGAACAGATAAATTAGTGGGAGATTCTTTAGTTGGGTTATTATTCGTGGCTCTGGCACATGCACTAGTTGTGGCTGTGATGATATCGGCTGGCCACATTTCTGGTGGCCATCTCAACCCTGCAGTCACTCTCGGCCTCCTTGCCGGCGGTCACATCACCGTCGTCCGATCCATTCTCTACTGGATTGATCAGTTATTAGCATCTTCAGCTGCTTGTTTCCTTCTCAGTTATCTCACAGGAGGAATGGTAATAATTAAGTCACAAATAGCCCTAAGATATATTATTTTAATTTTTCATTAACCAAATATACTGGTGGTTTATACCTCACCTAAAATAAATAATAAAACATTTTTTCACGCAACTAAAATATTTGAATAAGAGTAAGGTTTTATATCTCAACTCTCTTCTCCTATTTACAGCTATAAGACTAATCTATACTAGTTGTAAAAGAAAAATACTGATGATTAAATTAAAAAAATAAATAAATAATAACAACCATAGTAAATTAGATAGAAATATATCATAAGTGTGGATTAAATATAATGGTGGTCACTTAACTTTACATTTATTGTAATTTAGATATTAATTTTTTTTAACTTAATTTTAATTTTATTTCAAAAAGGTTATCATTAAAAATTTTTAAAAACCATTTTAATCTCTCAATCTATTTATATTTTTAATTTAGTTCAAAAATTATAAAAAATTTAAAAACTTACTTCTCATTAACTGTGGTATCTCTCATGATAAATCTGCTCTTACTATGTGAGTTTCAAAACTTTCCTTATTTCCTACAAATGAATAGAGAATATAGACTTATTTCTAAAAAAAAAATCTTTCATTCTACATTAAAATAATAATTCTAAATTGTTCAAAAATTAGAAAATTTTTTGAGTAACAGCTATAAAACTAAATAGAAATTTAGTATTTAAAATTAAGACTTTGAGATAAAAATGTAAAAATAAAAAAAAAATTAATGACTAATTTAATATTTTGATATATAATAAAATTCACACTCAAAATATCATTTGAAGGAAAATTTCATCTATTAACTAATTTCAACTATTATGGTTGCTGGCATATGATTTTTTGATTAATTGGCTAACGATTAATTTGAATATCAATAAGCCAAACTCATGTAGTGTAATCCTGCATTAGTTTTGGTGTTTGTTGTGTAGTAAGGCTAGAGTAGCTAGCCATGTGCATCCATGATTAATATGATCCCTTCCTTAAATTGTCGCATACAGTATTCTGTCCCCTCCATTTTTGCCTTTTTTCTTGATTCCTTGCTAAAATATTGAATAAAAAATTTTCTGCGGTCATATATATGCAGGCAACTCCAGTTCACACACTAGCAAGTGGGGTAAGTTACATTCAGGGTGTAGTGTGGGAGTTTGTTCTTACATTCATCTTGCTCTTCACTGTCTACGGAACCATCGTTGACCCCAAGAAGGGTTCTATTGATGGCTTGGGCCCAACACTTACTGGGTTTGTAGTTGGGGCTAATATCTTAGCCGGCGGACCATTCTCCAGTGCCTCCATGAACCCTGCACGATCTTTTGGACCTGCTTTGGTGAGCTGGGACTGGACTGATCACTGGGTTTACTGGGTTGGACCCCTTATTGGCGGTGGGTTGGCTGGAATCATCTATGAAAACTTCTTCATCATAAGATCCCATCATCCTCTCCCAAATGATGAAGAAAACTACTAAGCTAGTAGCATCACATTGAACTTGTATTATGTCCACTATTTCTTCTCTAATCAATGTATTAAAGTTATGTTTTTAGCCTGTAATAGCTTGAAGACTGTGTGGTTTCTGTGTTTGATGTATGAAGCTCATTTCTTTGCTTCACCATTTTGTGATTTTATCAATAATTGTTCTATCTTGGCTACTAAATTGCTTCTTCATTTTTCTTTAGCTTTTCTTTCCTTTTTTCCTTGATTGTAATTTAATAATAATATATAATATGGAGAAAGAAATTAAAATGTTGAACAATCACAGCTCAGTAGTACGTAAGTGGTGGGAGATAATGAGGAAGAAACACAAGGTACATGGGCTGCAATAAATCGTACTAAGAACTTAGGCGAACATTAAAAGCAAGATTAATACTCTACTTTAATAGGATATGAAGTTTAGATATGGACATTTGACATGTTTGCTCCTTATGCATTAATTTATACACAGTTGAGCCATGTGGGTTTATAGATCCAACTAACTAGTAAAACCAGGCCAAGCATAGTCGTCCTTTTTTTTAACTATTTGTTCAAAAACACTCAACTACCTGCAAAATGTAACTAAAAGTAAAAACTATCATACCTGCGAATTGCAATTGGATCATATATTTTCATGCCACATTATGTGTATATGCTAGATTTAGGGAATTTAGGACACATGAATGACAATGAAATCTGCTGTTGGTCCCCAATCCAGCTAGATTTAACAAACACAACTATAAGATCCAAGCAGAACCAAAACAAAGTTTTTGAAATGACAAAATACTGGAATCATCAAGAAATTAATTAATATAGATTTGTAAACTTATTATTTTTATTTTATCTATTGAAAAGGATTCACTCTGAGTTTCCTCTCTACCCATGAAGGAGACAGAACAGGGCTCGTCTCATATTCCATAGCTTTAATCTTGGAATCGCAGTGATCTGTAAAATCCAAGCACATTTTCTCTTCAGGCAAAACCTTAACTCTCCATATCTTGAAGGTGTGGTCCAAACTTGCACTATATACCAAAAACCCCATCACAACTTTCTCCATTTCTAAGCAAGCAGTCAAGCATCGAACTGGACCTCTATGCCCATCTAACACTGCTAGACACTCATGAAAATAGCTTCCTTCTTCTCTTCTCCATACCCTAATTGTTGTATCCTCTGAGCCACTAAATATCAGCTTCTCTATAGCCACTAGGCAAAGAACTGAGAAACGGTGACCTTGCAAGAATCCACCATGGTTAAACCTACCAGAAAACTTCTCTTTTTCCCAGAAATTTATAGTACCATCTGAGGATCCTGAGTAGAGAAAGCAAGTGCTGAATGATGAGCTTAGCGCTAAGGCATTAACTGGGGATTGCTGGAACTTTAGTGTCATAGTGAGAGTATGTGAATTTTCTCTATATACTCTTCTCCAAATCTTAACCGATCCATCTGATGAGCATGTAAACACACATCCATCATCTTGGTTCACCACTATAGCATTAACGTTATCTTCGTGCGCTACAAATGAATCAACACATTTTTTATCCAAAACCCTCCAAACTTTAACAGTATTATCATATGATCCTGTATATAACAGCCCTTCTGCATGATAATAAGCCATGCAAGAAACGCAATCTTTATGCTGTTGTGTGTTTGATCTAGAAAACAAAGAAAATGCGCTTCTTTTAGGTAGGGTACAGACCTTTCTTTTTCGAAAATTATCCGAAACTGTGAAGTTCCATATTCGAATTCTCCGATCCTTATGTGAAGAGAAAAGCATGTTACCATTAGCTAAAATAGCTCGAACTTCACCTGAACTAGCTTTAAGATAGCCTCGTTCGATACAATCGGGTTGCCTCCATGCACGAATGCGCTTACTCTCGGAGCCAGTAAAGACGACTCCTTTCGAAACAGCAATGGAGAAGATGTTACCTTCGTTGCGATGAAGCGAGGCGATGCAATGGTAGAGGAGAGAAGGGGAAGGGGTGCGGAGAGGAGAGAGTGTCCATGGCGATTCAGGACTAGTAGGTGAGATATAGGCGAGTTTGGCGTTGGTGGTGGAGTGGGTGCTAGAGAGCCTTGGAGGGCTGAATTGGAGCTCTTGGTCATTCATTTCTTGAAAAGTTCGAATGGGAGGTAGAGTAGTAGAAGGAGGAGAAGGAGGAGCTTGCATTATTGCATTAGCATCTTGATCAGCCATGAAGCTAAAGAGAGTTTTCTTGCCGTAGAATTCCATGGCATGAGGGAAGTGGAAGAGGTAATGGGATGGGATTTGGAGTAGGAATTAGCTCCACTATAGCTTAACATATAGAATTTTATCAACTCAGTGAATGGGCCAACCTTACTGAAATACATGTAGTTTTTGGATGGGTCATGGGGATTCATGCATATTTTGTACGGTTAGATTTATACTATATAGGTATTACATTTACTTTTTAGGTGGGTCTATAAGTATTACATTTATTTTTTTGGAAGGCATGTAATCCTGTCGTTGGGGGGAGGCAATATGCATTTTGCCCCCAAATCAATTTCTTTTTTTTTTTTTTTTTAATTTTTGGTGAAATTTTTTGGAGTTTAAAACATAAATTACATATAAATAAATTCATATGTAATAATTTAAATATTCGTAATTTATAATTTTTTTAATAATAAAATGGAACTTTTTTTTAAATTTCAATTTTTTAGTAATTTTTTTTAAAATCTAAAATTTAAGTTGTATACTAATAAATCCGTTGTATAAAAATTTAAATACTTATACCTTCTAAAAATTTTGTTTAATAATCAAATAAAAAAAAGTAAAAGGGTATTTTGGTAATTGTGTCGCTAATAGCAAACACTGTAACGTCATTGCTAGCGACACAAATCATTACCTTTTTTGAAAAAAGATATATGTCACGCTCGTGACACATTTACTATTTTGCTCTCAATTCAAAATTTTTTTTATTAGATTATTAAAAAAAAATTTATAGACTACAGATGTTTAAATCCTTACATATATTTTAGATTCTAAAAAAATAAAAAATAAATAAATTTTCAAAAAAATAATAAATTTTAAAAAAATCATAAGGGGTAAGGAGTTAATTGTTGTTACCCTTGACATCACTACTTATGTCGAGAGTAGTAACATATATCATTACCTTTATTTTTTAGGTGAGTATCAACGTAATAACTAATGAATATGAATCTGTATTATTGACTATATATTATATTTTTATAGCTATCTATAAAACACTATTATACACTTGGAATACGGATTAATACAGCTTCTTGTTCTTGATTTGCAAGTAATTATATAACATTAATTTTTTAATTTTATTTTTAGATTTTTTTCTACAAATTATTAATTTTTAATATATATAAGGGGCAAACATTTGGTTTTAAAAATGGATAATTTTTACTTATTAATCTAATTAATATGGGGTTTGAGGATATAATTCGAAAAAGAAAAAAAAAATCAAATAGCAACCAGTGTATAACTATGGTAAATTTATAAATTATATCCCTCAATTTTATAGTGTAATGTCACTGGTATCAAAGTTCGATTCTTGCTCTTCTTATATACACTACCAACTAACTATTTTATTTAAAAATAAACTATAATAAAAATATAATTGATAAAATAAATTGAGTTCCTAATATATAGATTATTTAGAAAAAATAACGAAATTGAGATGACACATTGGGACAAAGTTAGTTTATAACAATTAGTATAGAATTGACAAAGATGTGCCTTTTGGGTGGGAAATTAAAGTTTTTCATTTATAATGTTAGCTGTTTGGTGACCCATCTTCTAAAAGCGGCTGAGAACATTAATTACATAAGAACAATTCAGCTTTTCAGGGCTATTATTTATCACCACCATGTAAAATAAAAGCTTACAAGAGTTTATACATTTTGCCGCTTTGGTCCCTAATTAGTTATTTTTCATTGAAAAATATATTTATGTTTTAAGAATTTTTCTTGTAGAGAAATCGTAATTATTTAGTCATTCAAATCAATAATTTACATTTTAAAGGATAAATATATCTATAAGCATAATGAAAAATATATAAATATAAATCTCCATCAAATAATTCTTTTGATTTTCTAGTATAGTCATCTTAACAAAATATTTTGATAATTATTTTATACCGTAAATTGACTTTAATTTAATTATGAATCTAATTAAAAAATTAGAAAAAAGAATTTTCACCATAGTTATTACAACTATAAATACTTCAAACAATAAAAGTTAAAAAATCTTATAAATAAAAAAATCTCATAAAACACAAAATTTATAAAAATTAATACTATAAAAATTGTAAAATTATAGTTATTAAACTAAAAAGATAGATGAGGAGGACGCGGAGGTAAGTCCTAAATTCAAATTTTGATTTTGCTATATTTGAAGTTATAAAACTTTTTTTTCTTTTTTACTAACAGCTAACAAAATAACAGTCGTAACCTCACAGGGATATTAATAAATGATACCAATAAAAAAAATTAAAAAATAAAATAAGCCTAGGTCCATTCCTCAAAAGTCCTAAATTATCAAAATTTTATTTAAAATATATATATATATATAAGAAACAAATAAGTTGTTGAAAAAAAGAAAGACAAAAGAATTTGCATAAGCATTACGTGGCAATGACCCAATTGACTTTAGATTAAACAATTTCCCTTCCCTCAGATAAATAATAACCCATGGTTGTTCAATAATAATAATTATAATAATAAAAACCCATGAGGTCATTGGTGTCGTCACTCCAACCGGTACGAACGATGAGTAGAATCTTCTTTGAATTGTCTTCATTTTATATTAATATATTAATAATACTTTTAATACATTAAATAAAAATTAATTATAGAAATTAACACAATAAAATTAAAACTTTATAACTTAAAACACTTTAAGAAAATCAATACTAAGTTATTATTTCCTGGATATTCTATCATTTCAATACCCCTAATTTTATTTTAATAAATAAAACATGCTTAAAATGAGATGTTTTATAGTCATATTCAGTTCAAACAATAAAAAATATGAATATTTAAATATAAAAAATAGAATTTAAAATTTCAATTTTATCCTTACTCTTCAAAAAAAATTAAACTATTTAAACGTCATGCATCAATTAAAAAAAAAGGTCCAATCTGTATACCTCTCACCTCCATTTCCACCATATCCTCACTAGGAGAAGATATATAATGTGAAATTTAACATCAAGAAAAAAATTAATTAGTGGATTAGTATTAATTTGCATAATCAATTAAGAACACCACACATATAGAAGCCCGCACCAAATCTCACATGATCATTTATATGGTATGAGTTTTCATCTTATTAACTTGGTTCCTTGTAAGCAAAACATGATTAATTAATTACTCTTTCCCATATTAAAATAAAACAATATTGGCACTACATGCACTTTATGGTTGGGGTGGCTATGTATCGGTTTAGGTCTAGAATCAGATCGGAATTGGCCCTATTAATTTAGGGATTAGAGCGGTTAAAATTAAAATTGGCTTCAAACCGGTTAAGAACTAGAAGGACCGATTAATGGTCAGATTATTCTCATATGGATTGAAACTAGAGGTTCCCATTTCGAACTAGTAGATTCCGATTCAAACTGCAAAAGTTATTTTAAAAAAATTATCACTAAACCAGTTGAATGAGCCAGAATACCACGAATTGATGAAACCAAATCCAGCCTGAAATCGAAAGGAGGGCAGTTTCGATCCAATTCATCATAAATCGACAATTCTAAATTAGAACTAGCCACCCTAACTTCATGGTAATAGTTAAAATCTAGGTAGTTTTTTTTTAGAAAAAAAAAATTCATTTATTGAATATCAATAATAAATCTTGATAAATATATAATATAAATAAAGTAAAATAAAAAAATATTAAAAAAAACTCTCACTGAAGATATAAAATCGTTTGTCACTATTTTTCAATAGTGTTGATAAAACTATTTTAATTTGTAACTTGATGATTTGTTCAACAATCTCTATGCTCCACTCCATAACGTTTATTAGTCATAAATCGATTCTATGGTTTTTAATTGAGTCTGATTGCAAAAATACTGACAAAAGTTTCATATAGAGAGAACTATAAACTCTATAGATGAGAACTACCAAAGCCCTATAAAGGAATTACTAACTTTACGAATGAAGAACAAAAAAAATAAAATAAAACAAACATATTAAAGATTTGTATTTATTGGATAAAAAAAATATAATAGAAAAAATAATAAGGGACCAATGCCGATCTAAAAGATGATTGATGGTGGCAAAAAACAAAGTATTTGATGAAAAAATTTAGTGAGAAAAGAGAGAAAAAATGACTAGGGTTTGAGTTAAAATCTAAGTAGTTAGGTAAGAGTTTTCCATACGAAAATTCTTACCTTCACTGAGTGTATATATAGTAAAATTTAAAATACCAGACATATATATTGTTTTTATCAATTAACTTAATAACATAGTAAAATTTGCTAGTGGAAAAAACATATATAAGATAACAAAAACTACAAAGTCAATGATATAGAAGCACACCTGTTGTGTTTTAAATACCCGCAAGCGCATGGTTGTGGTTGCAGTGTCAAGGATTATTGTTCCCACAAGGATTAACTATTGATTACCAACAATTCTTACTTATTATTTTAGCTAGCAAATCAATTTAATAAATTGGGTAAAAGAAACCAAATGACGAAAAGCTTTAAGAAGTAAAATCAATTAATTACAAACACAAAGTCTAGGTCTAGTTTTACTATTCCAATTAAATCACAAATACATCATTAATTTAGTTAACCTAGAATTCAGTTAAGAGTAATTGCTCTAATTTTCCTAAAATTTCTCTCCAGTTCAATTAAACATGCAAAGATCAGGGTTTAACCTACTCTCATGATTAAAGTTCTAATCCAAACTCATTAAGTTTTTTAGCAATTATTTGCCACTGTATCTCTACAGTCATGACTCCCCGAAGAGCTCGCCTACTCTCGTGGTTGAGTGGTCTAAGTTCTTTATGCCGTAAGTTAACAATTTTCCCTAACTTTTGTTGGTGAAATTGTCCATAAATATGCAACTCAAACATGCCTAGAATGAATCATAAGACAATTATTGAAACACAAAGAATTAACTGAAAACCAAATCAATTATAATTAAGAATAAGTATTCAAATCATGTCATGGAATAACTACTCCTAACCGAGACTTTATAAATAAAACTAGCCACTCATGGCTAAGACAAGATCCATGAATAATAAAAGAAAACAAGAAAAGGCTAATGAACACTGAAAAGTAGTTAGCTCAATCTCTTGGGAATTATCTACCTCTTCAATATCTTGATGTCTATCCTTATTCTTCCCCCTTCTCTCACTTTTTACCCTAGATATATTATTTTCCTTTTATATGACTTAGAGTAGCTAAGGAGTCCTTGAGATCATCTAATTCCTTAAAACATGCGAAATCGAGAACAATCTTCATGGCAAAACTTGGTGTCATGACCGTGACTTAAAATCGAAATAAACATAAAATTAAGTCCAAGAAGGGCACAGTTTCTCGTCATGGCTTCGGGTAAGCCATGCACTTAAACTTCATTACACGGCTTGAGTTCATGGGTGTGTTGCCTTGCCATGCGATTCATTACTTCTCAAGCACCCTTGACATGGCATCATGCAAGTTGTGCAAAATTCTTGTGCAAGCCATGACATGTTCTTCAGAATTTTGAAGCTTTCATGGCTTGGAATATGACTTGGACTCGGGCTTAGCTTTCTTCTTTCTTCCCGTCTAACCAAAACCCCTTGTTCTTTAGCTTATCAAAGTCAAAGTTCGAGGCCTATTAAAAGATAAAAGCAATAAATTAGTAAAATTCCACCAAAAGCACAATAATAAACCAAAAGTATAAATAAGTCCCCAAACTATTTTAATGTCCTAATTGTACGCAAAAACAACATTAATTAAATTATCTATTTAAAACTTATTAAAATTTATCTTTAAGACACGTAAATAATTTAAATATCAAATTTTCCTACACTAAAGCCTTGCTTGTCCTTAAGCAAAAATCAAGTTTGAAAAATAATAAACTCAAATCATACAAAAGTCAACTAGTTTCTAAGAATTGATTCTTGACAATCACCGAGACCAAAACCCATTTACTAAAGAAGATAGCTAGATAAAAATACAATATATACGAGTAATTTACTAATCATAACCCAAGTATTCACCCTTTTGGAATTAACCAAGCATAACTCAAAAAGAAAAGCATTGAAATTTTCAGTTTATTTTTTTTTCCTTAGCACACATAATTTTTTAGTAAGTGTGTTTTATGCTCCATCTTACCAATTTTTTTATTTTTATTCTTCTCAATTCGCCTTTCCACTTAAAGCAATCCCTCGCTGCTCTTGTATTACTAAGTGTAGATACCGTAAAGTGGGTCCTATGGATGCTCATACTCTATTTAGAGCATTGAAGTAGAATTTAGAGCGCACAAAAATTTGATTTAAGTACAACTCTTGGAATGAGAAAGAGTATGGTTTTTTTTTTAATTGAAAACCATAGTGCAATCCTTCTTAGAATCATACTCAATCTTAATCGCTAGGATTATGCTAAGGTTATAAAAACTAAAATACTCATACATAAAGATTATGTTCAACCATCATAATTAATAAACCATTCAATAGTTCGATGATCAAACCAAATATCAAGCTTATCTACCAATATATACCCTAGTGTGATCAAGTCTCAAAATAATTTGAAAAAAAAAATTAGGACAAACAAATAATTAATATGGGGAAATGAGTTAAAGGTTAATAAATTTTAAACAAAACAAACAAAATCATCATAATTTTTTTTTAACTGAATTAGACAATTAAATCAATCAATGAGAGCACCCCCCCCTCCCACACACACACACACTGTCCATGGCATTGCCCTCAATGACATAAAATAAAAAATCAAACCACAAAAAAGATATAAGAGTGAAAAGGGTACTTCTTTAATTCTTGCAAACATCCAGAAGACATTAAAAAAGATAAACTAAAATAGAAAAATATAAGACAAAAATAAGAAGATAACAGTCATAATATTCGAACATAAAGAGAAAAAAGATAAACAGACATAAACTCCAGAAAATAAGAAATAAAAATAAAGAAAACAAATAACAGGAAAATAAAATCATCATCAATCTTCTATAGGAGTTGTATCATCTGGTGCTACATCAGTATCATTCAGCAAGTCGGTTGCATCATGAAGCTCATCCGTAGCAGCAACAAAGGTGGAACTAGGGAAGATAGGTTTGGGAGTAAGCGTGGCACTATGAATCTAGCATAGGTGTGAAAAACCCTTAGCCATCCAATGCAGAAGGTTTGTATGATAGTGCAAGGTAGTTTTAAGATGTGAAGGAAATGAGTAGGATGAAAATCCTGCTGTGGTCGAATCCTGGGGAGGTGGGGGTGCAGAAGTGTGCCTCTGCTTTGGCGGCGATGGTAGCTGAGGTACATCAACCCCTAACTCTGTTGGATTGGTAATCAAGACATACTGACCATCCCTAAATGCGACCACCTTAATCTTCTTCATAATAGTGATACTAAATGGCAGAGTGGTGCAAATATGAGTTAAGTTGGTTAAGGAATTAAACACTTGTAAATTCTTAGCAAGCTAGTGATATACGAACCTCCACACAAGGCTCCTGTAGATTTCCTGGACATATTATTCATGTAGAAGGCAAATCTAAGACCTAAATGAGGTATTAAACCTTTATTAAAACATCTTAAATAAAATAAGTCCTTAAGGCTAACACAACCAGTACTCTCTCTCCGATCATAAATAGTGTCTATGATAAGTCAGTACAAATATCTCAATTTGGATCAGGCTATATTGGTGCTCTTGCTTCGCCTAGGATCATAATTATATTGGCTCGCTCCTATATGAATTATCTCTCTCTAATACTGTTAAAAATTGACAGGTCCAAGAATGGACTATGCATTATCCATTGCACCACTAGTGACAGATAAAGAATCATAAAAACCACATTGCACTACAAATTTATTAAAAGAAAAAGAAAATCATTTTCCCCTAGTTGAAAAAACACCATATGTCTCTTTTTATAATCAATAGGATCACTGGGATTAAAATGAAAGTAAAGAGAAACTCTACAAATAACTCATGAAATACAGGTTCCTTAATTCGCATAAATTACTCCTATCTAGAGGCATTAATCATTCCTAATACTAACTCATGTAATCCTATAGTAGCAAGGTCCTCTAATATGATGTGGTAAGATGGGTGAATAGGAAAAGGAAATAAATCAGTGCATGCCTTTTTGAAATCAAAATTTGAAAAGTGAAGAATGGGGTGGGACATACCTTATTGACGTGGAAGAATAGGCCTTGAAGATGAGGGGATATTAGTGGAAGACACTCTTGATTATTGAGGACGAGATGGTGGGAGAGGATGTGCTATAAGTCTTTTTAGATGATGATGAAGTCGACTTTCTAGTAGATTTTGATTTTTTCATGATTAGTGAAGAAAATGAAGTGAGGGGTAGAGGATGAAGAGGAATTAATTGAGAAGGAATTTAAAAGAATGAGAAAAGAGTAGAAGAGTAGGGGTTTAGATAGATAGAAAAAGCACACGGGTTGGGGACATGGTTTTGCAAAATTATGCTTGAAAATCGTGTTATTGACTAGAGTGTTTGGCCCGTGTCAGATGATAGGTGACACAGTTGGTGTCGTGCTTTAAATGTATCAAATGTGTCTCATATAGCATGGCCATGTCATTTTAAGCCATCATTATACATGGTCGTGCCTCACCTAGCACAACCATGTCACAATAAGCTGCCATTGTGCACTGTCATGCCTCACCTAGCACGGCTGTGTCACTTTAAAACTACCATTATACAAGGTTGTGCCTCACCTAGCATGGCCATGTCACTTTATTTGTGACACAGCTTCATATCGTGGCATTTGGTAGGTGACACAGCTTCATGTCGTGGCATTTTGATTTTGACATGACTTTATTGATTGAGCATGGAATAGGGTGCATGGTTCATAAGCCATGCTTTCACACTATGTGAAATTTTAAAGCAAATATGAATTAGGGAAACAATATAGTTTATGTCATGTTAAGAAGCTGTGTGGTGTTCATAAATGTATCAAATGAAGTCACGTACCTTGACACGAGTGGGGAAACGATCGTGTTTAATCCCGTGTGGTCACAACTCTGCTCTTAAATTCAGTAAATTATTGCTCATCATTTGTTAACCTGTGAAAGAAAGATAGAGTAAATAAAAAACTGAAAATAAAAATTAAATTTAAATGAGATAATACTGAAGAAGAAAGAAAAGAAAAAAATAATTGGGTTACCTCCCAACTAGCGCTAGTTTAAAGTCGATAGCTTGACTATCCCTCGATGAATTCAGATGGTTGGATCCATAAGTGTACAAGAGACACTTTTCAGACTAGCTTCCTCCACAAAATAGGGCTTAAAACGTTGCTCGTTCACCTTGAAAGTTTCATTTGCTCTATTTGCAAGCTCGACTGCTCCATGAGGAAAAACTTGTGTAATTTTGAACAGTCCAAACCATCGAGACTTTAATTTTCCTAAAAATAGTTTCAATCTGGAGTTAAACAGCAATACTTAATCTCCTTCTTGAAACTCTTTCTTTTGCAAACTTTTGTCATGCTACCTTTTTGTTTTCACTTTGTAAATCTTGGCATTCTCATAAACATCAAGTTAAATTCTTCAAGTTTATTCAATTGAAGTAATCTTTTATCACCAGCCTTTGCTTAATCAAAATTGAGAAACTGAGTAGCCTATAATGCTTTATGTTCTAACTCAACTGGAAGATGACAAGATTTATTGTAAACCAATTTGAATGGTGAAGTCTTTATTGGAGTTTTGTAAGTTGTTATGTATGCCCAAAGTGCATTGTCTAATTGAGTAGACCAATCCTTTATTGAGGCATTGACTGTCTTCTCTAGAATAGCTTTCAATTCTCTATTTGAGATTTTCACTTGTCTGAGGGTGGTATGATGTAGCTACCTTATGCTTGACCCCAAATTTTTCTAACAGAGATATGAATTGATAATTATAAAAGTGAGAATTGCCATCACTGATTATAGCTCTCGGTGTACCAAAATGAGTGAACACATTTCTTCTTAAGAACTTGATAACCACCTTAGTATCATTGGTCGGTGATGCTATTGCTTTGACCCACTTGAAAATGTAATTAACCCCAACCAATATGTACTTATTGCCATAGGAGCTTGGGAAAGGTCCTATGAAATCTATGCCCCATACACCAAATATTTCAATCTTAATGATATTGATGAGTGGCATGTCGTTTTGTCTGCCAATATTTCTTGTTCTTTAACAACGATCACATTTGATTACAAATTGCCTTGCATTTTTAAAGAGAGAGAGAGAGAGCCAATAAAACCCACTCTGAAGCACTTTAGTTGTTGTTTTGTTTGAACTTGCATGTCCCCCACACTCAAGCTAGTGACAGTGCATGAGGACTTCTGATATTTCCTCATCTGGAATACATCTCCACAGTAATCCATCCCCACACTTCTTGTATAAGTAAGGCTCATCCCAAAAGTAGTACCTAGAGTCCCAGAGGAATTTTTTCTTCTGATGGTAATCCATGTCAAGTGGAAGGAGACCACATGCCAGATAGTTTACCAAGTCAGCATACCAGGGCACATTCTTTTGAATTCTCATTAGTTGTTAGCTTGGGAGGTCATCTGTAATGGGAAGAGGGTTTGAATTAACAGTCTTTTCTAAACGAGACAAGTGGTCAGCAACTAAGTTCTTTGTTCCCTTTTGGTCTCAAATTTCCAAATTAAACTCTTGAAGAAAAAGGATCTAGCAAATGAGTTGTGGCTTGGCATCCTTCTTTGCCAAAAGGTATTTCAAAGCTGAATGGTCTTTGTAAACAAGGACCTTGCTTCCTACTAAGTATGAACAAAACTTGTCCATAACTTAAACCACTTCAAGGAGCTCCTTTTCAGTTGTGGCATAGTTCAGTTGAGCTTCATTGAGGGTATGGCTTATGTAGTAGATTACATATACCTGTTTGTCTCTCTGTCGTCTCAACACTGCTCCCATAGCAAAGTCACTTGCATCGTATATGATCTCGAAGGGAAGGTTCCAATCTGGTGGCTATAAAATAAGGGCTGAAATCAGGGCCTCCTTTAACCTATGAAAAGCACAAAGACACTTATCAAAAAATTCAACAGGAATGTCTTTGGCAAGAAGATTGGTTAGGGGTTTGGCAATCTTAGAGAAATCTTTGATGAACCACCTATAGAACTGTGCATGGCCCAAGAAAGTCCTTATTCCTTTAATGGAGGTAGGAGGTGGAAGCTTCTCATTGACTTCTATTTTTGCCTTGTCCACCTCAATTCCCTTCTAAGACATGATATAGCCTAGCACTACTCCCTTAATCAATATAAAGTGACACTTCTCCCAGTTAAGCACTAGATTTGTCTCTTCACAATGCTATAACACCTTAGAAATATTATCTAGACAAGCATTAAAAGAACTACCATACATAGAAAAATTATCCATAAAGACCTCCATTATATCTTATATAAAATCTAAAAAGATAGACATCATGCATCTTTGAAAGGTAGCAGGTGCATTACATAACCCGAAAGGAATTCTCCTATATGCATATGTTCCATAGGGGCAAGTAAAGGTGGTTTTTTCTTGATTAACAGGATGGATGAGGATTTGAAAGAATCCTGAGTAGCCATCTAGATATAAAAAATAAGAGTGGTTTGCTAATCTTTCTAGGAGTTGTTCAATGAAGGGAGAGGGAAGTGATCCTTCTTTATGGCTTTGTTAAGTTTTTTGTAATCTATGCACATGTGCCACCCTGTCACAGTCCTAGTAGGTATAAGTTCATTATGCTCATTTTGGACTACAGTCTTACCCCCCTTTTTAGGGACCACATGTATAGGACTAACTCATTGGCTATCCGAAATAGGATATATGATCCCTATATCAAGTAATTTTATAATTTTCTTTTTTACTACCTCTTTTATATTAGGGTTTAACCTTCTTTGGTGTTCTATGGTGGGTTTTGCCTCATTCTCTATGTGAATTATATGCATGCAAATCGAGGAACTAATTCCTTTAAGGTCATATATAGTGTAACTAATGATTTTCCTATGAGGTCTAACTCTCCTAAGCAATGCATCCACTTGACTATCAGTTAACTTGACATTCATAATAATAGGGTAGGTGCAATTAGGGCTAAGAAAAACATACTTGAGGGATGAAGGTTGAGCTTTAAGCTCCACTTTGGGTGCACTTTCTTCCTCAATTTTACAAAGACTGTCCATGGGAGAAGGTAAGGGTTCATACCTAGATGATTTACTCTTATTTAGTGTAGGATTTGCATTGATGTAATGCTCATACTTTACCGCCTCTTCATCCAATTCATCCTTTTCTACATCATGTGTTAGGCACACCTCCAATGGGTCTCGGGTGAGCTACTTTTTGAAGACTCCTCTACACAATTTTGTATCATGTCCACTCAAAAATAGGACTCCATTGTTGTGATTATTTTTCCATCTTAAACACATCGAACTCTACCTTATTATCTCCAATCTCCAAGAGTATCTTTCCTCTTTTCACATCTATAATAGCTCCTGCGATGGCCAAGAATGGACACCCTATAATTATTAGGATGGTAGGTTCCTCTTCCATTTCCAAGATAATAAAGTCTTCTGCAATATAGTAATTTCCCACTTTAACTGGAACGTCCTCTAAAATCCTATAGGGATACATGATGGCCCTGTCAACAAGTTATAAGGACACAGTGGTCGGCTGGGGTTCACCAATGTTTAGCCTCCTACAAAAAAGAGTGGAATTATACTTACACTTGCACCAAGATCACAAAGAGATTTGCTCATAAATTTAATTCCAATGGTACAAAGGATAGTAATACTCCCTAGATCTTTAAGCTTTTGGGGAAGTTATTCTGGATGACAGCACTGCACTCCTCATTAATGGGGATGGTCTCATGGTCCTCCCACCTTCTTTTGTGCGAGATGATTTCCTTCAGAAATTTGGAGTACGCAAGTATGGTGTTTATGACATCCATGAGAGGTATATTAAGCTTAAGCTGCTAGAAAGATTTCATAAACTTCTTAAATTGTTTGTCCAACTTAGATTTTTACTACCTTTGGGGAAAAGGAAATGGCGGTGTCAAGGTAGGTATGACCTTCTTTTCCTTATGCTTTGCTTATAAAGCCTCAGTTTGCTTCTCTTTTGTTTCAATTTCAGGCATCGCTTTTTTCTTTTCAGGTTCAACTTTGGGAATTTGCTTGCCACTTCTCAAGGTGATTGCCTTTGCTTACTCCTTAGGATTTTGCGGTTGACTAGGCAACATTTCAGTTGGCCTTGAACTCAAGGCTTAAGAGGTAATTTGATTCTCTAGCTTCTTGTTGTAGGAGTGTAGATAGCCCATTTAAGTAGTCAGGTTCTTTATTGCCTCTTTTTGTTCTTCCTGGTCCTTCAAAAATTTTTCCCTCATAACTTTCAAATTTGACTTTTGTTATCCTTGTTGAGGAAAAATTGCTTTTTGTTGGAACCCGGGAGGTAATGGCTTGAATTCTTGGTGATTGTTATACACCCCTCCTTGGTTAGACCATGAGAAGTTAGGATGGTTACGTCAACCTAGATTGTAGGTATTTGAGTAGGGGTTACTTTAGTTTCATTGGAAGTTATTGAGCGTATTGAATTGCTCAATTGATATCTTTTATGA
The DNA here is from genome assembly GCA_947683625.1 of Mallotus nudiflorus. Taxonomy (NCBI): domain Eukaryota; kingdom Viridiplantae; phylum Streptophyta; class Magnoliopsida; order Malpighiales; family Euphorbiaceae; genus Mallotus; species Mallotus nudiflorus. The sequence goes on from CANTUR010000241.1 coordinate 1,493,061, forward strand.
AAAACTCCCATGGCACTCTAAGGTAGAATGCCCTCCTCCATAATACTTGCATGAATAAACTGCCATGGGGTTGGTCATTTTGCTGAAGCCTCCAGCTTCTTTGTAAGCATGTCTATTTTAGCATTAAAGAGATTCCAATTGTCCAATTCGTGCATCCCTGCTACCTTCTTCAATCTCCATGCCATTGGTAATTATTTGATGCCATAGTCTCAACGAGATTGTACGCATCCTCTAGTGTCTTGCTCATGAACAAACCTTATGTTGTAGCATCAATGGTAATCCTCATCAACTCTGTGAGTCCTTAATAGAAAGTTTAAATAAGCAGCCATTAGGGAACACTATGGTGTGGGCACTATCTCTGTAAGTCTTTGAAATGCTCCCAAGCCTCATAAAAAGATTCACCATTGTATTGGGTGAAGTTTGTAATTTCTTATCTGAATTTAGCTATCTTCCCAAGTGGGAAATATTTGCTCAAAAATGCCCTAGACAGCAAATCCTAAAAGGTGATTGATTATGGTGCGAGAGAGTGCAACCATAATTTAGCCTTGTTCCTCAAAGAAAAAGGAAATAGCCTTAATTTGATAGCATCTGAACTAACCCCGTTCATCTTGAATGTGTCGTATATTTCTAGGAACTGAGCTAGGTGAGCGTTGGGATCTTCAGTTGAAAGACCTCTGAACTGAAATTGAGAAATCATCTAGATGATTGCAGGCTTAATTTTGAAATTGTTAGCATCCACATTCGGTCTGACAATACTACTCAGATTGTCTCCAGGGTTAGGCATCATGTACTCTTGAAGGGCATGATTCCTAGCTTGTTGAACCACTTAATCCTCTACCATGATTTTCTTGTCTTTTTCCCTCCTTTTTTTGCAGTTCTTTTTAGAGTACTTTCAATCTCAAGATTAAACTTTTTCAAGTTTTCTCCTTTAGACTGAGTGTTCATACACTACAAAGTACCTGCCAAATAAAGATCAAAATAATTTAATTAAAAAATAAAGAATATTAGTCTAAGAAAAACAAAAATTAAATTAATATTCAATCCTCGACAATGGTGCCAAAAACTTGTTGTGTTTTAAATACCCGCAAGCGCACGGTTATAGTTGCAGTTTAAAGGATTATCATTCCCATAGGGATTGACTATTGATTACTAACAATTCTTACTTATTATTTTAGCTAGCAAATCAATTTAATAAATTGGGTAAAAGAAAAAAAATGACTAATATATTTGAGAAGTAAAATCAATTAATTGCAAACATAGAGTTTAAGTCTAGTTTCACTATTCTAATAAAATCATGAATACATCATTAATTGAATTAACCTAGAATTCAGTTAAGGGTAATTACTCTAATTTACCTAAAGTCTCTCTTGAGTTCAATTAAGCATGCAAAGATCAAGATTTAACCTACTCTCATGATTAAAATTCTAATCCAAACTCATTAAGTTTTTTAGCAATTATTTGCCATCGTATCTCTACAGTTGTGACTCCTCGAAGAGCTCACTTACTCTCGTGGTCGAGTGGTCTAAGTTCTTTATGCCCTAAGCTAACAATTTCTCCTAACTCTTATTGGTGAAATTGTCCATAAATATGCAACTCAAACAGGCCTAGAATAAATCATAAGACAATTATTGAAACACAAAGAATTAACTGAAAACCAAATCAATTATAACTAAGAATAAGTATTCAAATCATGTCATGGAATAACTACTCCTAATCGAGACTCTGTAAATAAATGACTAAGACAAGATCCATGAATAATAAAAGAAAATAAGAAAAGGATAATGAACACTAAAAAATGGTGAGCTCAATCTTTTGGGAATTATCCACCTCCTCAATATCTTGATGTCTTTCCTTATTCTTCCCCCTTCTCTCACTTTTTACCCTAGATATATTGTTTTCCTTTTATATGACTTAAGGTAGCTAAGGATTCCTTGAGATCATCTAATTCCTTAAAACATGCGAAATCGGGAATAATCTTCATGGCACAGTTTAGTGTCACGACCATGACTTAAAACTGAAACAAACACAGAATTAAGTCTGAGAAGGGCACGGTTTCTCCTCATGGCTTCGAGCAAGCCATGCACTTAAACTTCATTACACAGCTTGAGTTCACGGGCGTGTTGCCTTGCCGTGCGATTCACTGTTTCTCAGGTACACTTGACATAGCATCGTGCAAGTCGTGCGAAATTCTTGTGCAGGCCGCGACATCAGAATTTTGAAGCTTTCATGGCTTGCAATATGGCTTGGACTTGGGCTTAGCTTTCTTCCTTCTTCCCGTCTAACCAAAATCCCATGTTCTTTAGCCCATCAAAGTCAAAGTTCAGGGGCCACTAAAAGATAAAAGCAATAAATTAGTAAAATTCCACCAAAAGCACAATAATAAACCAAAAAATATAAACAAGTCCCTGAACTATTCTAATGTCCTAATTGTACCCAAAAACAACATTAATTAAATTATCTATTTAAAATTTATTAAAATTCATCTTTAAGACAAGTAAATAGTTTACACATCAACACCATAATAGACTTAGTTTCATAAAAAGATGTCATCTAATTTACAATGGAGAACATAATTTTATCAATAACTCAATCAAGTACTTAATTAATCAAAGGTTTAACAAACTTATATAAAGCATATTAGTTGACTTCTATCTATATAGAAAAATTATTTGTAACAACGACGACAACAACAACAATAACAACAGTAACTATAACTAGTAGAATAATTTAAGGGCTATTATATAATTCTACTATGAACTTTGGTTATTTTCGTCAATTTATCATATTTTTAAAATTATGGCGAATTGGTATATAAATTTTTTGATTTGTTTCAAAGTTGAAATGGCACATGCAAGTGCAAATTATTTGTTGAAAGTAAAGATATATTTGCAACAAAGATAAAATTTAAGGATAAAAAAAATTACTAATTTCTTCTTCTAATTTTTACATTAACAAATAAATTTATACTACAATCACCCATAATTAAATTATACTTTATGAATGAAACCATCAACTCACTATTAGTGGCCAAAAATCAAATAGACAAATAACATAAAAAGAGATTTTTACCTTACACCCAATGATAGGATTTAAAATACAAAACATGTCTTGTTTTTATCAATTAAGTTAGTAATATTTGAATGATGTGTTTTAAATCCTGTTATTAGATGTAATACATCCAGTATAGACACGAATTTTCCTAATAAAAAAGCCTCAGATTCTAATTTTATCACGAATTTTCCTAATAAAAAAGTTTTAGATTCTAATTTTATGTATAAAAAAAAGGGAAAATTTTGGTTACACTGAGTGTATTACACCAAATGGTAGGTTTTAAGACATATCATCTAAATATCATGCACTTGATTAATAAAAATAAAACATGTGTCTTCTATTTTAAATCCTACCATTGGGTGTATACATTCAGTGTGGATAAAAATCTCCCATAAAAAAAAAAAAGGTATTAGAAGAGGTTTTGTTCCTTTTATGAATTCGCTAATTTAAACTCTAAATTAGTCGAAACCTTTATAATTATCGAATATCAGGAATATTAGTAAAAAAAAAATTAAGAAAATGATGTTACTCATATAGAAATTAACGAACCATAAATTGCATAATAAAAAATAATTATCTATTATTGTAAGATAAATAAATTATATAATAAATATTATAAGATGGAAAATATAAATATTCGAACTCTAAATTTTTTCATAACTTTTATAAATAAAAATATCAATTAGATTGCTTCTAATTTGTATATTTAATCAAAATAGATTGTGTATTTAGCATTGAACTGAAATTTATTTTCATTCCATAAATTATTTCCGCCAAAAGGAAGTTCAATGTTGCATATGTTAAGCCAAGAGGCCACACTAGTGGAAGAAGGATAAATTAACCCATTTACATGCTTGGTTGTGCTTTTGATTAATCTCGAGTACCAATCAAATTATTATTATTATTATGCACTTAATCAATTTGAAATTTTAATAAAAGAATTTAAAAGTTAAAAACCGAGGCCAGTTTTGATAAACCGAGGACATTTTGAACGAGTACCAAGATGGGCAGCCTGTATTGACTCCTTGCACACAACAGCACAAAAGGATCACTCCATCTCTATTGACCTTGCAAATGACTGAAAGAGGTTCACTCATTTTATTTATTTATGTTCAATGTATGTATTATAATATAAATGAATTGACATGCATGATGCATTTTGAAATATTTTTATATTTTAATATTATATGATTAACACATAATTAACTAATAAATATATATTAATTATATTTTAGGGAATTATCTAATGATTACTTACGGAAGCATTATAAAAAGTACAATTCCAACTTTGTTATCGTTGATTTGCGAGATTATAAATTTTCATTTTTCATTAGAAAAACAAATTGCGAAAACCTTAACCTCGTAGTAACTGCAGAGAAACTTCATGGTTTTTACACTTGTGGAAAAAAATGATCATCGTCCCCTCCTTTATTAGCCTTCCCTCTCTCTGAACTTCCCTCTAAATCAATCCTTCAACTCCATTTTTTGTTACTTTAGCTCAATACTAATCATCATCTCTCCCTTGTCAACTACTGCAACTGATTAAACATGGAGAGAAAGCTGCCTGAAACGATCCTGAAAGGGGATGTACAAGCCTTCCTTAGCCTAATTCAAGAAAATGAGGACATAGTTAGCCAAGAAATACCTTTAGGTTCAAAAAACACCATTCTACATTTGGCAGGAAGGTATGGTCATCTAGATTTGGCGAAGGAGACTGTGAAGCTGAGGCCGGAAATGGTGTCTGAGGTGAACAAGAAGCTGGAAACTCCACTGCACGAGGCATGCAGACGAGGGAAGTTGGAGATGGTGAAGCTATTTGTGGAGACTGATCCTTGGGTAATTTATAAGACCAATCAAGAAAATGAGAGTGCTCTATATGTTGCTTGTGAAAGAGGACAGCTTGAGGTTGTGGACTATCTCTTGAATTTTCAATGGTTACTCATGTCGGAGGTTGATGGGGTTACTACCTCTCTTCATGCTGCAGCTTTAGGAGGATATTCAGGTACTTATTCCTGCTATCTTTATCTCCATAACATGTAATTAATTAGTATTATTGTTGATGGAGTTTAAGTTCGAACTTATATTCAGGTACTTGCTACCTTTTCTCCAACGAATATAATTTATTATTATTATTGTTGATGGATTTTAAGATTGAACTCGTAAAGTTCAAATAACTGGCAGACCAATAAGGTATGGATCAAATAATCTGAAATGAGAACTTAGAAGTTTAAGATTTTAGTTTTAATTGTTTGCAACATTATAAGGATTTATTTTTGATTTATCATCGTATTAGGAGTCATATATGTATGTGTGCGTGTGTGAGAGAGAGATAAATAGTTGATATTAAAGTGTCATTGCAGTATCCAAATGTGCAAAGTTCAAGAATAAAAAACTAATAATCTTTTAATGTCATAAAAATTATTTATGTTATTTGTCTGTTTGATTTTTGGCCACTAATAGGGAGTTGATGATTTCTTTCATATAGTATAATTTAGTTATATAATTTGTTGATGTCGAAATTAAAAAAAAAAATTAATAAATTTTTTTATCCTTATTTTTTATTTTTTTTAACATATATCTTTACTTTCAGCAAATAATTTATACTTACATATACCATTTCAGTTTTAAAACAAATCGAAAAGTTTATATATTAATTCGTTACAATTTTAAAAATATAATAGGTTGACGAAAATAACTAAAGTTCATAGGATGATTACACAATAACTCTTTAATTATTCTACTAGTTGTTGTTACTACAACTATTATTATTATTATTGTTGTTGTTGTTACAAATAATTTTTCTATATAGATATAAGTAAACTAATATGGTTTATATAAGTTTGTTAAACCTTTGATTAAATAAGTACTTGATTGAGTTATTGATGAAATGATCTTTTTATGAAACTAGTCTATTATGGCGTGCTTCCATATAATTTTGACTCTGTAGTTTCTTTTATCTTATATATGTTTTTTCCACTACCAGATTTTGCTATTTGCATTATTTTCATTTTAAAACAAATTTAAGGAAGACAATCCTAAAATAGAATCAATCCCCCTACAGGCTACATTAATCCGTCAATTTAAAACACCTAGATATATATACACCCTTATTACTAAGATTGAAAAGAAGAAAAAAAAGGAAAATTGAAAGAGAAATAGTCATGAGTTATGATCAGATTTTATATAAAAAATTTTATTTAATAGTATTAAAATTATAAATTTTCACTGATAAAAAATAATAAAATAGCATTAAAGAAGTGACTTTTTTTTTTTTTATAAAAGGTTTTGTTTTATTTAGGATATGTTTTATTTGGGGGGGACTAGCTACAATGCATGAACAAGTTGAAAAGAGTAAAACAAAGACTTGGAGGAGTAGACCTTTTATTACGCGGCCGACACACACAAAAAGTAGCCAACAGGCAAAAGGAAAGACTGTGATGTGGTCCATTCCATTTACAGAGAAAGGCTCATAATTATTGTTCAAAAAAAAAAAAAAAAAAGCTCATAATTCCGGTTCCAAAAAAAAAGAGAAAGGCTTATAATAATTTGGATAATGAAGATTGTACTAATTAATTGGTCATTGTTGCACATTTAATTTCTGGAGAAAGCCATGACTGCCAACTTGCTTTCACACTAATTTTGTCACTTCACAAAGAAAAATTTCAGAAATCAAGGAGCTTTAATTTATGGTTTAGTTATTACATGGAAAGAATGAGGTTAAAATAGAAATTAGAAACTTAACAAATCTTCTATAAAATTTTTTTTTAATAAAGAGGTTAAATTGTATAATAAAAGTAAATTTTTCTTTTTAAATTAAAAATCACATAATTATAATTACACATCTCATATATTTTTAAAAATAAATTATCATTTAAATACTTTTCCATTAACAGAATTTTAATCATTAATTTTACACTAAATTATTACTATATATATATTACAAATTAATCACTAGGTGGCAGGTGCTCAATCAATTAAATTTAGTGGCAGAGGTTCTTAGCATTTGAAGGAGTTCGAGATGTGCCTCGTCTCCTTTCTATTTACACTTTTGGATGCATCTAAAATAATTATGGTAATATTTCGTGTGGCGCCTATGATATCAAATGATAATAAAATTCCCCAATAAATCCCCCTTCCATTGGATTTGTTCCCTTAATTTGGGGGCAAAACAGTAATTTTAAAAATGAATCCTATAACAGTCCATAACTGCTATATGCATCACTGCCTAAAAATTAATCAGTACGTGTTTATTTATCCTTATAATATTATTATTTTTTACAAACATGCAGCTTAATATATTTATCCATCAATTAAAGCAATTACTTTGCATGCATGTGGTTAATAGTTCTAAGGTTGGACCCAATGTTTTGTAACCTTTTCCTGTTGGACCATGATTAGATTAATCTTTCATCTTGCAGACATTGTGAAGGAAATCCTGAAGGTGCGGCAAGATTTTGCTTGGCAAAAGGACAACAATGGCTGCATTCCATTACATTTAGCTTGCAGCAAAGGTCATCTAGAGGCAACAAGGGAGCTGCTAAGATGCGACACTGATCTTTCGTCTATACCAGACAATGGAGGTAGAACGCCCCTCCATTGGGCAGCAATGAAAGGCAGAGTTAGCATCATCGACGAGATACTCTCTGTCAGTCTTGAATCTGCTGAGATGTTAACTATAAATGGAGAGACAGTTCTTCATCTTGGGGTTAAAAACAATCAATATGATGCTGTTAAGTACCTGATGGAAAATCTCAACATTGCCAAGATTATTGATAGACAAGATAAGGATGGCAATACAGCTTTGCATCTAGCAACTGCAGCAAAACTTAGCACTGTAAGACCCTTAATTTCCTCATCATTTAATTCAGCTTGCTTTAGTTACCTCATATTTATCATTGTATACTTATTATTGTCTTCAGAATTATAAGTTCAACATTCTTTAGGATAAAAATTCTCCCTTAACTAGGCTATAATTTAAGTACTTTACCGTTAATGATTTGAATATCAGTGGACTGCACACTAAGAGGTAATGTCCTTTAAATTTATCATTTCAAACTTATTATTGCCTTCAGAACTATAAGTTTATGAGTTCAACATTCTTTAGGATAAAAATTATCTCTTAACTGGGCAGATATAAATACTCTACCAGTAATGATCGCTGAACTGTACAACAAGAGGTAGTCATATCTTTAAGTTTATCGTTGTGAACTTATTATTGTCTTCAGAACTATAAGTTTATGAGTTCAACATTCTTTAGGATAAAAATTCTTTCTTAACAGGGCAGGTCAGAAATAAATTTTCATAGTAAATAGCTTAAATACTAGTTTGAATTTCACTTTTGATTATGTGTTATTGTAGATGGTGACCTACCTCCTCAAGCTTAATGCGGATGTGAATGCTATAAACCGAAAGGGGCAGACAGCTCTTGACGTAGCGGAGTCAGATGCAAGCAATTCAGGTGCTCTCTTGATCATACCAGCAATACAAGATGCAGGAGGCAAGAGAAGTGACCAAGTGCCACCAAGTTCCACTGAAATTCACCAAATAGTGAGTGAAAACGTTTTGCCATTTCCATCTCCAAAGAAAGTACTGGATTCTCCGAATAATCATCATCATCATCATCACCGGGGCGAGCGGCGGCGGCGCCGACGAGAAAAGCAGCTAGAGTTACAGAGTGAAGGTCTGCGCAATGCGCGCAATACCATCACGATTGTAGCAGTACTAATTGCCACTGTTACATTTGCTGGTGGCATAAACCCTCCTGGAGGGTTTAACCAAACCAGTGGCAAAACAATTATGGGGAAGCATACGTCTTTTAAGGTTTTTGTTGTTTGTAACATGGTGGCATTGTTTATGTCACTTGGCATAGTTATTTTCCTCGTCAGCATTGTCCCTTTTCAGCGAAAATCGATGATGAAATTGCTAGGGGTGACGCATAAGGTTATGTGGATGTCCATGTCGTTCATGGCGGCTGCTTACATAGCGGCCATGTGGACAATTTTGCCACATGGCCATGGGTATGGGTGGGGTGGGGTGTGGGTGTTGGTGGCAGTTGTGGCTATAGGAGGAGGGTGCACCGCAGGAATTTTTGTGGGTTTAGGATTTTTGTTGTATCAGCATTGGGTTAGGAAATGGGAATGGAGGAAAAATAAAGAAAAGGGAAAAGATGCAACCCCAAATAGCAGCATTAGTAGAGTTGAAGAACTGAAGATCATGAAAAAAGGAAATTGTGATTCTACTAGTAATTCAGATGTTGATAGCTCTGATCAAGGGGGTTATCACTTGTATTAGGTTAATCATTACAATTAGCTAGCTTCATTCAGCTGTTATGTTTTCAGATTATATTTAATTACCATGATTAGATAGCGAGCTAGTTTCACTTGCTGTAATATATGTAGCTACAACATAATAGTTTACTAGTGTTTTAGCACATAATTGTTTCTCTAGGCATGTTGTCCTTCTTGTTTATATCCTAATTAATTCATATCTTAAATTGAAATAAAATTTAGTATTTCCAGAATGTACATTTTTTTTTTTTTTTTTGTGTTTGCGTTCATAAATTTTCAAAGGGGAAAAATTGTTAGGATTCATTTTTTCATTTAATAATTGTAAATCAAGCATTCGAACATTGAACTATTAATCATAAAATTATAAGAACGGTTGTTACTTTTTTGAGAGAAAATTTTCTCTTGAACAGTACATCAACATGGATGACGAGGTCATTCTTGGCCGCTTTCGTTTGCTATTTTTGAATCATGAAGTGGGTGATGAGCTACAATCACCCACTTGAACATAATGGTTATTATGATATTAATACTAATTAAAAATTAAAAAAAAAAAGTGAATTTAGCCACTCGAGCAGGGGGTTTTAGAGGCAACTGATGGATTCTTTTCCTGAAAACAAGAAGAAGAAGTAGGCAGAATGTCATGGTCATCATTTAAAACAAATGTTATCTGTTAAAAAAAAAAAAGAAAAATAAAAAACCCTACTTAAACACAAAAAGAAATACTACAACAACAACAGTAATAAACAAAGAAAAATTCTTTAATAATGTCTTGTTTATTAATCACAAAATGTTTCCATACCACAAATATTATCTTGTTTTTTAATCACAAAATGATCTCGCACAACATTAAATTTAGAATTAATGCTGCTCATATTTCGTGATTGACTTAATAAAAAAATTTGACTTGATGTGATGAGAATTCAAATAGGAGACCACCCGCGATAGAAATTCAGTGAGGTCTATGCTAGAGAGGTAATTCAAAGGGTTTTAGAATGACTATCATTAGAGATGCGCACAAATGTTTGCATTAGTATTGTACCTTATTTCTCCAATAGCACGCCATCATTGCCAAAACTGGCAAACTTTTTTGCATCTAAACATAAATGATAAGTGAAATGAACAAAAAATTCTTGAATTCAGAAAATCTACAAGAGAAATCTGAATATACATGTGATAAGGGTCACCTTCATTTCGAAAAAAAAAAAATTATAATCTTGAAAATTGCAGCTAATCAATTTAAGATATCAAACATCTGATGTTTGCCTTTTGTACTCTAGCTTTTGTCCGCCTGCAAACCATTGAACTGTTCTTGTTGCTATTGGTAACCAAAGCCTTCTTGTCCTGTCTTCCTTCTCACTACTCCTCGGTGATGCTGATTCGTTGGTTTTGTTCGTTAGACTCAAGTCTTTGAACCTTGAGCAGCTTGTAATCTCAGACATTGATCTTTTCTCTTCAGGGTTAATCATTTTTGACGAACTTTGAGTTTCATCCTTGTACGAGGTAGATGGAAAACAAGAACCTGAAAATGAATTACTTCTGTCAGCTCTGATAATCTTGGATTCGTACAACCTTTTCCTCTCTATATCCTCTTTGATCTTTTCTATGTTTTCATTCATAGAAAAATTATTATGGAATCTTGCGCTAGTTGAATTCGAACGCAAGAACCTGTTACTTGACATGACACTAAGCATCTCAGTGCTCAAGGACAATAAGTCTGAGGAATTTACATCACTCCATCTGTTCTTGATAATGACATCGGAAACAATGATCTTATGCTTGAATTTATGCCAGGACTTCTTGCAATTGCCTTCTTGAATAAGCAATTCTTCTTTTTTGCCTTTGCCAGTGAATCCTGATGATATTGACAATTGATCAAAATCTTCCTCTCTCTGGATAAAGATCTTAAGACTGGGATCATCCGTTAGATTGAAAGGGTTCTGTAAGTATCTTAAGCTATTGGAATAGCTGAAGCTCTTGAGTTCTTTGGGGTCAAACCTGTACCTGCAAAGTGGACAGCTAGAGTGACTTTCTAGCCACTGGTCGATGCAGTTCTTGTGAAAAGCATGCTTGCACTTGGGCAACAATCGAAGAATTTCGATGTCTTCGAACCTTGATAAACATACTGAGCAGTCTAATCCTTCTCTTGAGCCCTTAAGTGACGAGAACCTGAAGAATGGGAGCGAGTCGATGACCTCTCTATCAATGCCTGAAAATCTTGATCTTGATCGAGCAAGCACAAAATTTTGGTGATTGGCATCATGAGCTAGGCGAAGATCATCAGGTTGGTTTCTCTGACAAAATTTTGCATATGCAAGTATGATAAATGTTGCAGAGAGCATAACTGATGTGATGCCAACGACTACAGCAAGGCTTGGCCGGAGCGGCTTGAGTACACTTGACTGATTAGAATTCGTAATGTTTTGAGCTTTGACATGGAAGAATAATAAGTAAAGAAGTATCAGGAGCACTCCTACTTGATTCATCGGAGATAAGGCCTAAGTTTCCTTTTCTAGTCTAATGAACATCCTGCTTGGAACGCTTCTTGTAAACAAATCTATGCAACTCTATGACATGAGATGGACTTTCTATTTGTTTATTCAGGTCTCAGATGGGTAATGGTGTCTTATTTAACTCAAACGGGTCCTCAAGAGAAGAAGCTCTTCTAGTTTGTCGATTTTGCTCTGTCCGATTTGCTAAATTGTGGTTGTTGGCTAGATTAGGAGCGGTTTTGTTTGTTCTCAATAGAAGAATAGACGGCAAATAGACAAACGCAGATTTTGTCTTGACAACAGAACTTGGTTTTTGTTCTTTCGTTCAGGCCCTGAGGGAAAAGCCTAGTTCATCCGGATTGAAAGGCATAGCCTTTCTACACTAATTGTTCACATTAGGTGCACAAATCGAAAAATATTGAACAAATTATTTACTACCTCTAGCTAAAACATGCAGCAGAATGTAACATGAACATAAAAGACAACCATGATCATGTCTCTATCACCCCAAGAAGAAGCAAAGAGAGACATTGGAGATGCTTCTCTATTTGTGTAACAAATGGGCAAACCATAGAAGATCAAAGTGTAATCTGACATGCTTGATTGTGAGAACCACGTTACCAAGGAATGCAATAATTTGCGAATTATCCATTTTCTGAATTGCATAGGAAACAAGTGTAACAAATAGAATATGGTACTCAAATCTCGTGTAAATAAAGAATAACATTTGTATACATACGCCCACAGGAACCCCCTCCCAAGTTGAAATAATAGCTGCATTCAATCATTGGGGTAAAAGAATTAAGGATCTTCAGATGGCCCTGCTTCAGCAGGATCAGCATTGGCTGTTTGTCAATTTCCCTTACTATTAATTCAATCAATAAGGGAAGAAAAAAATGGTTTCTAATCTATTTTGGTATACTGACCTAATCATTCTTCAGAAAGAAATAATACACTACTACCAAAACTGGCAGTTTGAATCCTGCACTATAAGAATCACGCTTCGCGACCTTTTGCTCCAAGTTTTTCACCCTTGAAGCTCAAAAGGCATACTGGTAGATGGCATCTGCTACACCATCTTCATCATTGCTGACACCAATTATATCAGCCACAGCTTTCGTCTTCTCCGCTCCATTGCTAAGAGCAATGCCTAGAGAGGCCAACTCAAGCATCTCGATATCATTTTCCCCGTCACCAATAGCCATTATCTGTAAATCATGAAATTAGAACCAATGACAAAGTTCTAAATAGTAAATAGAAACATCTCGAAGATACAAGGTTTGGTTATGTATTTGGCCAGTTGGCTTCACCATATATCAATCTTCTTAATTAATTGTCATTTTTCAGTATATCTAAAGACCACTATAAGACTTTCTCAACAATGATCCTCATGGAGACTATGAACGTTTTCATTTCTTGCACATAAATGGTTATATTTCATGTTAATATCTTTTATTGCTGAAACGAGCATGGAGACTATGAAATTATGCTTGGACAGAATGGACAAGAAGGCAGTATATAACAGAGAGATAACTATTGCAACTCTCATACTCTTTTCAAGATTCTGAAGATGAAGAAGAAGATCAGAGAACAGGGAAGAATTGCCTATACCTCTTTTTCTGTGACACCCAAATGATCAAGCAGCATTTTTACTCCACTGCCTTTTGAGGTTCCATGTGGAACAATTTCCAGCATGTCTGGAACAGCTTGCACAACATTAGCACGATCCCCTGTTGCTTCTGACCAGTATGGTCTTAATGAATCAGCCACTCCCTCAGCAGTGTCTAAAAAGATCAATTTCTGTACATCCAAGAGATGGGGATAGTTAAAGGACAGTGCCTGAATTTCTATTTGCTTATATATATGTAAATACATAGATGTGTACACATGCACATATCAAGAACACAGACACCATGGCTCCGACTTGTTCGGAAACTGATCATTAGTTAAACCTACAGAAAATAATTTCCATTTGAGTATGATGTTATCAAACGTGAACAAACTGTGCCACTGATTTTCTGATGAAATCACAAGTAAACAAATATGATGGTTCACCATCAAGCACACACTCAACCCTAATTATAGCTGTTGATTCATTTTCTTCTCTGGTGTTACATTGTAAGCATAGATATTATTATTTGCACCTTTCAACTATAACACAGCTATACTGTTTCTTAGAATGAGTAGAAGACCATGCTTGTGATGGTACCTGTATGTCAGATGCAGCCAATAGATGCTCAACTGAAGGCATGATCTCTGCCTGTAAAAATTCCTTTCATTAATAATGATTTCAGCAAAAATTACTCAGGAATATCAAAAGAAATGTAAATGCATGTTCACCTTTGGCTCATGATACACAGTATGCAGTGAATCAACAAGAGGGTGATCAAATAGTGTTAAGCAACGGTCATTGCCGAAAGCAATGAGTGGAACCTTATGCTCCCAAGAGTAGACGCATGCCTGCGATTGTAAATTACAACCTGGTTACAGTAACAACAAAATAGATATTGGCTACCTCTGAATAACCATTAAGAACACAAAATATTATTGAAATTTTGGGATGGATACAAGATAGACATAAATGAATTTCTGGACAAAATAATCTCATTCAAAGCTACTTCAGCTGCTATGGATAGCAAAGGCTGCAGCTCAATGAAAACAAAGATCATTTGGCAGTAAGAATTTCCTCAATGAAAGCACTAGGAAGAAGCTGTGAATCAGATAGAGTCAATTAATCATTCTCCAAGCAGCAGTGCCCAGAACAATCTCACCAACAACCATCCCACAAAAATGAAATTGCCACATTGCACAGGGCCAGTGCCCAGAACAATCTCACCAACAACAATCCCACAAAAATGAAATTGCCACATTGCACAGGGCACATGCAGCAAGAACAGATGATCATATAAGACAAGGTCATCAGCAGCAGCCTTCAAGTAATCTCTAATAACACTATGGTAAGTAACAAAAACAAATGCTCAATATGACTTAGAAGTAAAATATCACTAGACAGTGATACTTATTTGAACTTAGAAGTAAAATATCACAAGACAGTGAAACTTATTTGAACTTTCACCTCTTTGCAGACACTTGGATCTAAACTGCTTCTATAAATTTCGCAACCCTGTCTACCATAAACAAGCAACCCCTGAAATCATGTAGAAACCACTAATGAGAAACAATAAAAGGAAATTTGATCGACAGCTACAAACAAAATGGAAAGAACATTATGTGCAAGGTGATTGGCCTTTAGGGTTCACGGTGTTTAAGAAACAGTAGGTTATTAACATATTCTTAAAAGAATCATTGCATAGCCAAAGGGAACAGATGAATGAATGAAAATCGCACAAAGGTATAGCAAATACAACAACAGAAAGAGAATCACAGGAGGCAAAGCACATGCAGCAAAATTACACAAGTAACATCTTAAGACAAGTTATTTGCTTGTGCCTTAATAGATTTAACAGAACAAGTGTTTACATATTACTTTTAGAGCTTCCAGGAATTCAAGATGTTAAATTGGGACTCCAAATTGTCACTCAAGTAATCATTTATGACAATTTTAACTGCCAGTAGTTTTAAAATAAGATTCTCCTCCTTTCTTTCTCAAGCAGTAAGAAAACAAGGTAGAAAAGAAAAACCTGTAGGAAAACTCCAGGAGAGGTCTCTGAGATAACACCATCCTTGCCAGCTAAGTCTACCATCTTCAAAATACTTATAACAGCGGGACGGGCCTGTTACAAAGTTAAAATCAATAGCTACCAACTACAACCTTCATAAAATAAATGGCACATACAAAGGAGATAACAGCAAAGGGAACTTAGCTATTGTCCAATAAGCAAAATGAAAATGGGGAAATAGCAGCAAGTAGGTCATAATGCAATGACTCAGCATACACTTAACAAAAAGCCCAGGTGATTGATTAACTGTAAATAGAAGGGGGTAGGATTCTGTAGTTTCTTACTTTTCCAGTTGCTATCACCACCTTCACACCCCTTGACAGAGCTTCTTTCAAAGCTTTTGCATTTGCAGAGGAAATTAGACTTTTGCTGTTCAGTAATGTTCCTTCCATTCAGAAATAGAAGAGGATAGAAGTATTAGAAGTTAATGGCTAAACCCGCAAGAAATTCTCTAAGACAGTGTCAAGGTGATCTCACCATCCATATCACAAAAGATATAGCTGAATTTTGGTTTATAGAATCGAAGACTGCCTTCTTTCTTCCTGTCTTTTGACACAGTTTGTGTAAGATTATGCCATTGCCAAATTTTACATTTGTAGCATACTGTTGCTTCAAATAAATAAATAAATAAAGCATAAACCTTTGAACTGACAAAAGATAACACATTGTAATTACCATTTAAATGATATGTTTGAAGCTTTCCATTAGCTTCAGTATCATATGCACTCTGAATTAGACCTTTTCCTTTCCATCCAAGACTCTTTAAAAGCAGTTGTTCCTCCTTTTCCATTTCAGTCTCAGCCTCTTCACTAATCTCATGATCAAATCCTAAAAGATGCAGCAAGCCATGAACCTGAAGGTACGTGAGGATATTAAAAGGATTTTAAGATTAGTGTTGGAATTGTAATTGTATCGCATAAATACATAATTTCTGGACATCATGCCTTTCTCTTTCAGTCTGTACAGGTTGCATTCACCGTAATCAATGGAAAATCTAATCCACCTCACAAACTTCAGAATAATGAAATAAAAACAGGCACATCAACACAGTTGCTTTCTCCTAGAAATGAGAAAAATATTCAATAGTATTTTGGCCAAGAGGTTTCAAAGTCGAATTCAGGGGTCCTCCAAATTCATTCTTTAAAATCTCACCAATTATCATAATTACCACCATGAGCTTCGGGTATGGTATTGTGATTCTCTAAGAAGGTAACTGACTCTTCTACTGATATCCATTACACATTCAGCAAAAAAAAAAAATGCAAGAAAAAGTCCAGCCACTTACCAGGAGAATGCGAATTTCATCAATAAAAGAATGGCCTCTTTCTTCTGCCTGACGAGCAGCAGTCTCAACAGAAATAACAACATCACCCAACATGAGCTGCAACAAATTTAACAAAAACAAAGAGGCAGTCCAGTCAACTAAATAACCCCTCTATATAAAACTCTTCATTCAAGTTGAGCATATAAAATAAATTAACTTACAACAGGAAGCTTAAGACCAGGAGTATGCTGAGACATAGAAAGAACATCAGTAGCATGATCCTCATCCCTCCATTGTTTATTAAGTTTACGAATAAATTCATCATTACATAGCATCACAGATAGCTCAACACTTCGAAAACCTCCAACATCACTTATAGAATTATCTCTAGTCTTGTAATTTGAATCTTTTAAACCATCAAACGCTAATTTCATCGCCATTGGTACATTTAGCCGCAGCAATTCTGCTACACCCTGCACACAAAATCAACAAATGCATCAAATTAACTATAAAAAAACAATGATAATGATAAACTCTGAACAAGTAATTTAGGTTAATAAAAAAAAGTTAGGTTCTTTTATGTAACCAAGATTTCAGGATCATCCGGAAGGCCATCTTCAATGCAAATGCTAACGCTGAGCTCTATATCTTTTTCTTTAGTCCTTGGCAGTGCTCGCCTGCGTAATTTTCTGTAACCTCTCTGTGCCGCCCACACTCTGTTCCCAGTTATTCCGGTGAAGGCGTGACGTTTTTTAGACAAAGAAAAGAATTGGAGGCAGTGGTGAGATTTGAGAGCGAACAATGGGGTTGAAGAAGAAGAGGAGTGCGCGGAGGAGATAACAGTGGTGGTGAAAGGAAGAGAGGTGGCGCGTGGGAGGAAACGCGCCATGGGAGATGGTGAGGAATAGAGAGTGCGGAGGAGAGGAGAGAGACGAGGGAGCATATGCGTTGTT
The DNA here is from genome assembly GCA_947683625.1 of Mallotus nudiflorus. Taxonomy (NCBI): domain Eukaryota; kingdom Viridiplantae; phylum Streptophyta; class Magnoliopsida; order Malpighiales; family Euphorbiaceae; genus Mallotus; species Mallotus nudiflorus. The sequence goes on from CANTUR010000241.1 coordinate 1,510,785, forward strand.
GGAGTTTAGGAGAGGGAGAGGATTGTCTGCTCCTGCTGTACCGTGTAGTTTTAGATTTGATAGTGACAGAAATAAATGAAGGCGAACGGCAGTTGCCCAAGGTTAAAACAAGACAGAACACATAACGGAAAATTTTATAATCATATAAATTAGTTAGAAGGTCAAACGTTTTCATTTTTATTACTTTAATTAAATATTTATTTTTTTTATTAATTTAACTTCTCAATTCATAAACACCATTATACTGACGACACGACACATGCTTGTCGACATGCATTTTTCATTGATGACATGTAAGGGTGATGATGGCAAGTTATGGGAACACGTAAGGGTGTGCAAATCTGAAACCGGACTAGATAATCCAACCAAACTAACAGATTCAATTCAGTTTCAATTCTTATTTTCGAAATCTTGAAATTTTGGTTAAAACCGAAACCAATTAAGTTTAATTAAAATTAATTTTTAATTATTTTTATAAATATTCTTAAAATTTAATTAAAAAATATCTTTGTTGTTACCAAAATTTGATCTATAGTCATTTAAGTCAATTAAGAGGCACATTCCACACCACGCCACTAAAGAAATGCATGTTATTTACTTTTACGCGAATGTTACATAGTAATTTCGGTTAACAGAAAATCAACTAACTCCCAACTTTAATGTCTACATTTTAATTTGGTGTCGGTTTTTTAAATGGGTGAGCATTTAATTTGGTTCGGTTCGAGCTGAATGCTCGCCCCAGGAAACAGGTATAATGAATGCTAAATAGGTGATTTTGTATGTCCATTTTAGCATAATATGTTGTGGCATATGCTCCCATTGACATGGTGAGTCATGATGCTAATTGGTGGTTGCAGTATTGAATGCATAACAGTTACACAGATTAGGACATCTATAATCAGAGCATATTCACATCATATCATTATTTTATTATCCTCTTTTATTATACTTTTATTAATATAAAGTCTGACTCATCCTTATAGTAATTTAAAAAGCGAATAATAATATATACCCATTGCTCACTATCAAATTATACATTTATTTTAATAATCTTAACACATATGTTATACATAAATAAATTCAATATATTTTTGAAAACTGATTTATTACTGTCGAAACAAATTTATTAATTTCTAAAAATTTAATCACAATCATCCTTAATTAAAACATATTATATTCAATTAATTTAAACGAAAAGTAATAATATAATAAACACATATTATAATGACGCCTTCTTCTATCTTCTTCTCTCGAGCCTTCCATTAGTCCTCATCGCTTCCTTTTTCTTTCCTGGTTCCAAGGATCAATTTCTGATTGTATACATTTTATCTTCTTTTCTTAAAATAAGTTGTAGGATATTTAGGGTTATATCCCTCTTTGGCTTCCTTTTTGTGGGTATTTTGCTCTCTCTCTCAAGAGAGTTCTATGGATGAACAAGGAAAATTTGATGATGCTATTTTTTATGCTGAAGAAGTAAAAAAAAAAAAAAAAACCCTTGATTTGGATTACCCAATCTTTGAGGGTTTTATTATGAGTTAAAGACACAATCATGTCCAACACAATGTTTGATAGAAAAGTTTATAACAAATTGAGACATAAATTTTAATGCAACAAGATATACTTTAACCTCTATACATCTGAAGGCCAATAAGGGGTGTCTATATTCAAGAACTAGAGTTGAACATGTACTTGTTCCAATTTTTCCATGATCACGACTTTCAACGAGTCAAATGGCTCTCGAACTTTTAATAATCATTTACTTATAACAAAGCATTTGGAAGTTGGGGAACAACCAACAAAATTACTTATGCACCAGGTGGATTTCCAAGTTCAGATATATAACTTGTTGGGTTTAATGATTCAAAAATGCAGCGAAAATTAAAAATTTTAACCACAAACCCTAACCCAAATCTAAATAATTCGATTAATTGATTTAAAAACTAGGGTTTTCAAATCTTACCACAAACACAGAAAAAGTAAGACTGTTGGAAGACAGAAAGGAGATTCACTTCGGTGACATCTTACCTCGAGTTTTTGATTTTAGTAGTTCGGATCAAGACGTCTCCAAAAGAATCTGTCCTCCACAAGCGTCCACACGAACAGCCTTTGATTAAAATGGTTATGTGCTAGCACTTCTCTTGATTTCTCATAAATCAAGAACAAAAATGCTATGTGTTTTACTTTTTCTAAGAGGAGAAAAACGAATTTTGAAGGCTAATAATTGAGTTAGTGAAACCCTATAGAATATAACATATTTATAGACCTCTAATTAGGGTTTCTTTTACCAAAATAACTTTTAGTAATTTCTCAATTATTATTATTCTGATTTTATTTAAAATTAAATCAGATATAATATCTCATTTATTTAAGATAATCTTTACCTTAAATAAATAAACTGTTTATTTATTTCCACAGAGCATATTTGGGCTTCTCAAACCCATATCTGTTTTTGAGCTTATTCTAAGTGTGTGACCCTATAAGTTCACATGACATTGGCAGTGGGCCTTCAATCTCTATTTAGGTTTACAAGTCATAAGTGACCTCTAGCAAGATATTATAACTACATAAATCATGTGAAATCAATAATCCGACATAACCTAATTTATAATAAATATTGTAATCTCTTTGTCACATGATATCTTAATTGAGTATAAAGTATAGTTTTTGTCATCCTTATATAATTCAATCATATTATTTCTTGACTCTAAGTAGACTGAAAATGATAACTCTTTATTAATTCATTTTAGTATGACCATGCATTTTCCTCAGTCTACCTTATCAAAGGGTCTATAGATATCTTACTCATATTAAATGAGGGACAAATTCCTTCTTAATCACTCACATTCCTCACATAACTCATTTCATATCCAATAATAATCTATTTAATCATTCTGTTAAAGACAATGTGTCAAAATATATAATAGTTACGTAGAAATCCATGATGATTTTAAGGTCAAAGGAATAAATCACTACTATTATTATTATGAGAATTAATTATAATAATTATTGATACAGTATTCTCATGATAGGTCAATCAAGTACATTATTTTCCAAATAAGTACCTATGAGTTGACTTAATATCTTATATTCATGATTAATAAAACATAATCATCAATCAACATCATACTAGCCATAACATATTGTTATGATTAGGGATAATTTGAATAAAACTCATATTTAATCTAAAGATTTTATTATCAAATCACATACTTGATGATCTTAGTAAGAATTGACTATTCAAGTAATTATTATAATACAAAATGATAATGAAAAATGCTTCTTTATTAAATAAAATGATAAAGCAAAACATGATCATACATAATTGACCCAGTGCATATCACTAACATAACCTCCCTATAAGTTTCATGTCGAAAAAAATGGTACAACACATTGAAAATTTTATCAAAAGTTTTGTCAAAGCCGACCCTCACAATTTTTAAAATTTGAGTACTACTGTATCATTTATAATTTATAAATTTAAATGAATATTAATACATTTACCAAATAAAAATTATAAATTTAAATTATCTATGAATATTAATAAATTATAGTGTAATAGATGAAATCTAATATATAAATTAAAACATTATATAAAAGAAATTTTAAATAATTTACAAGTAGTTAGACTCAATTTTATAACGCATAATAAATATGTAGGACTTTATATTTGTTACTTTTTATTAGTTTGATAATTTAACTTACAGTTTTACTATTTCAACACCTAAATTTGTCTAAAATACAATTTTAAAACCCCTATTAACACATGTGTCATAAAATAACAAATCGACACATGCTACATATTAAGAATTTGACTAACAAAAACTGTAAGTAGAGGTGTCAAACTAACCAAAAGTGTCAAGTACAAGGAATGATAGATGTATTATATCATTACATTGGTGTATTTTAAGCAAATTTTTATGTTGTTATGACAAAATTATATAGAGTACAAAGGTTCTTGAATGTATTATGCATTTTATAACCATTATCATAATATGACATAATTTGACATAATATATCCATAACTCCGTCTGATCACGGGCCGGTTTAGATTCTAAATCATAATCGAAATTGGTCTGGTCAAAATCAGACTAGAACCAGTTAAACCTAAAATCGGACTGAATCGACCTGAAACAGTGGAAAAGACTGATTCAGGGCTGGTTCCTCCTTAAATAGAACAATAAACCGACGATTCCAAACCTCTATTTTGAAAAGAAATATATATATATATATATATACTCATTTAATTTTCTTTGAATTTTTTGATTTTAAGTCATAGTCAATTATAATTTTTAATTAAAACCCTTTAAAATTTTAAAAAAAAAATATATTATTGATGATGCATCAAATGGAATGCCAGCTAGGACATACAGTCATTGAATCATGGTGATATGACTTTCCACTTCAGCTGAATGCTCCACGTGGCATTGACTAATATTAACATTTTAAAATCATTTTTATATGATTGAGTCCGGTTCAAGCTTTAAAAAGAAAAAAAAAAAAAATCTAAACGAGCAGTAAAATACAAAATGCACGTGAAGAAGACAACGAGACGGAGAAACCGCGTGCCAAACTGTAATTAATTACTGTTTGTTTATTGTATCAACTCCGTTAATCTCTGCTTCCTACCCCAAGCGTCCTCCGTTAAGCCCACCGATAAACCAAAACCTCCCTGCCTATGCTATTTTCCTCTCCTTCTTCTGGATCTTTCCTTTCCCTTATTATCTTGATCGACGACGACGATGTGCGCTCGTTGATATTGTTCTTAATGTTAAATAGTCGTGGTTAGCTTGGCCGTCAATTAGTCTTTTTCACTCTTTCATTTCTGTCACCGCCGGATTAGGTTTACCATCTAATTTTCTTTTCCTTAATTTCATTATCAAATCACTTTTCCTTTTGATTATGTTGATTTGATGATTTTTATGTATTTAAGTTTGTTGAATTTTGTTTTTAGGGTTTTTGGTTTTAGATTTTTGAAAAATGGTGGATTCTGCGAGTCTTAATGGAGCTACCACTCCGCCACAACCGCAACCCAGTAGTGCCAAGAGGTACGGTATCACTAAGCCGATTTCCCTCGCTGGCCCTACTGAGACTGATCTTCTTCGAAATGCTGAGTTGGAGAAGGTAAATTTCGTATTTTTTTTATATAATTTTTGTTGATTTTAGGAAGTTGTACTGTTGCTTAATTTTTATTGATTTTATTATTTATCATTATTGGTAGTTTGTTCTTATTGTTGTTATTGCAATTGATAGTCTTTGGTTGATTTCGGGCTATACGAGAGTAAAGAGGAGAATATAAAGAGAGTGGAGGTTCTTGGCCGTATCGATCAGGTAACTTTTGAAACTGACAAATTGCAAATCATATGCATGTACTTGCATGCACACGCTGTATTGACTTTAGTTCTTGATAAAATTTCAGACTTTTTAACTGAACCAGCGATACAAATTATAGATGCTGATAGGAAACATTTTGTAGTCTATTTTGATTTAGTGCAATCATTTAACATGGTGCATGTGAACTTTGAAATGCTAGAATTAGATTCATTGGAATTCTATTTAGCAAATTCTGCTCCTTTAAGAGGTCACAATCACAAGAATTTAATTCAAATGAAATATTGAAAAAATCATGTTGCTTGTGGCATGTTTACTAATTATGAAAAGAATTTCTATTGGAACATCTTGGCATTTGTGCATCCTGCACATTCTATTTTGTTCATCTTCTTGGATACAATTCGTTATTTTGAGCTAATTGTGATGTGAAATTGGCCTTTATTGTAGATTGTAAAAGGTTGGGTTAAGCAATTGACACGCCAAAGGGGTTACACAGATCAGATGGTAGAGGAAGCAAATGCTGTCATTTTTACTTTTGGTTCTTACCGTTTGGGGGTATGTACTTTATTTTATGCTTATTTATGTTAAGACTTCAATGAGCACTGCACTTTGATGTAACTTTTAATATGTCTTATTATGTTGCAAGGGCATTATGTTTGATCTGTTTCTTCAGCTTATTAGTCAGCATTACTGGCAGGCTGGGATTGTGGGCTAATGTTTTATTTGTTGGGTGATTATCTGGGTGGTGCTTTTGAGGGTTTGCATATTTTTCTTAGTATCCAATTTTCGCTGAGCAATAATTTCTGTTTTTCTCATTTTTTTCTCTGATTCTTTTGTGGGCATATTATAAAGTTAAGATTTGGAAATTGTTTGATCCTAACCCCTAACTTCATGACCTGTGGCACTCATACATTACAAGTTTAAGACATGTCAGTAGAAGTCTTTTTGGATGAGAATCAATTATTCGCTATCTTCTAATGGGTGGTTGAGTGGGCAAGTGCTTCTGATGCCTTACTCAATTCCTGAGTTTCAGCTGATGGAAAATCATGAACTCTGTTGGCAAATGAAAGTTTCAAACTTTTTTTTTTTTGGGAACAAGGTCAACTGTTTTTAGTTCTGTTATGCAGCTTAATGAATTATGTATCCTCTATATGGAGACATAGTGTTAAATTGCTATTTTAACAGGTACATGGTCCTGGGGCTGACATAGACACATTATGCGTTGGACCATCTTATGTGAACAGAGAGGTGACTTGTAAAAATTACTGATTTCATCAGGAATCTGGACGTTCCATGTAAAGCTTTTACCAAAACTTTTTGTGTATTTTATCAGGAAGATTTCTTCATTATTTTGCATGACATTCTGGCTGAAATGGATGAAGTTACTGAGCTTCAACCAGTTCCAGATGCTCATGTCCCAGTTATGAAATTCAAGTTCCAAGGAATATCAATTGATCTTCTTTATGCAAGTATTTCTCTTCTGGTTGTTCCTGAAGTAAGACCGCCATGCTTTTAGATATTCTTGTCACATGGCACACCCTTTTTTTTTTTTTGGGAAGCATGTATGGCAATAGGATTCAATTTTAGGTACTTTTGACTTTTCTTTTACGTCAGTTTTTTTTGGGAATATTTTCAGAACCAATTTTCTTGTTATTGTAAGCTACAAAAGAAAGCCTTCTGATATTATGATTTTTTTAACCATATGGGATGCTAGTAGCTGGAAAAAAGAAAAGCTCTGCACCTTACCTTTTAATTTGTTGGTGCAACTTACTTTGAGCCATGTAGAAGGCTAACTATTACAGTATTCAGATATAATGTAATTTTGTTAGATGGGCCGTATAGTTTCTTATTTAATTTTGAAATGTCATTTCTAGATCACTTCCTTCTGCATTTGGTGTTGGGAGTATTTTTTCCTTAATTGATGAACTCATTTCATGTCATCATATGTTTAGATTAGTAAATTAGGTCATAATGCTTTTGTGAATTTTGTTTTTTTTTTGCTCTTCTTTCACCAAATGAATAACAATAGTGGATGGCAATTTTTTTTTATTAAATTGTATTTAAAATTAAGATGGGAGTATATGTTGCTTCTTGAAATTGATCTGGAACTAGCTTATGAACAGGACCTGGACATATCCCAAGGGTCTGTGCTGTGTGAAGTTGATGAGCAAACTGTTCGAAGTCTTAATGGGTGCAGGGTTGCTGATCAAATACTTAAACTTGTTCCAAATGTTGAGGTGAACATATTGTGTACTTTTACGTGGCTTATTTGATGATTTTAATAATTTAACAATCTCTTAACCCTTGACAAAATTGTAGCACTTTCGAACAACACTTAGATGTTTGAAGTTTTGGGCTAAAAGGCGTGGTGTGTATTCGAATGTAAGATGAAAAAACTACATTTCTGACAAAATGATTTTTTGTGTCATTGATAATTATCCTTTGCATTATATATTTCACATTTGCTGTTGGACCATGCATAGGTTTTTGGTTTCCTTGGTGGTGTAAATTGGGCAATTTTGGTTGCACGGTTGTGTCAGCTTTATCCGAATGCAGTTCCTAGCATGCTAGTTTCTCGATTTTTCAGAGTATATACACAATGGCGCTGGCCAAACCCTGTGATGCTGTGTGCTATAGAAGAAGATGATCTTGGCTTTCCTGTTTGGGATCCTCGTCGAAACCCTCGGGACCGATCACATCTTATGCCAATAATAACGCCTGCTTATCCTTGTATGAATTCTAGTTATAATGCTTCTATGAGTACTGTACGAGTAATGATGGAGCAATTTCGGCGCGGTAACATGATCTGTGAGGTGAGAAAGCAAGTATCATTATTATCTTTTTTTTGCTTTAGCAGCCTACATTATTCTACTGATTACCTTTTCTTTGATCATTTTCCTTCATGCAGGAGATTGAGCTGAACAAGGCCCAGTGGAAATCTCTGTTTGAGCCATATCTTTTCTTTGAGGCATACAAAAACTACCTGCAAATTGACATTATTGCAGCAGATGCTGATGATTTGTTGGCTTGGAAGGGCTGGGTGGAGTCCCGGCTTAGACAACTTATCTTAAAGGCAAGCGATTTGCCTGCTCTGTTTTTAAGTTGTGTGTTAACTTGCAAATTATGTTGTCAAGATAATTCAAGTATTGTTATTGTTCTCTTGTGCATTGCCATGTAGATAGAAAGAGATACCAATGGGATGCTGCAGTGCCATCCTTATCCAAATGAGTATATGGACACTTCCAAGCAATGTCCGCATTGTGCTTTCTTCATGGGCTTACAGAGGAGTGAGGGAATAAGTGGTCTAGAAGGCCAGCAATTTGATATACGGGGAACGGTTGATGAATTTAGGCAAGAGATAAACATGTATATGTTTTGGAAGCCAGGAATGGATGTTTATGTTTCTCATGTTCGTAGGAGGCAGCTTCCGGGTTTTGTTTTCCCTGATGGGTATAGGCGCTCTCGCCCATCAAGGCATCCAAATCAGCATGCTGGCAAACCTAGTGAAGATGCTGCAACATCCCAGGCTGGATCTGTTGAGGGACATCTTAAGAGAAAAATTGATCATGAAGTGGTTGGTGTGAGGCCAGAGAAACGACCTTCTATAAGCCCACTAAGGCCACTGTCTATTTCTCCAGAAAGTGGAGGGCTTTCAACTGTTGGGGATGTTGACAGTAATTCTGAGGTCAAGTCATGTAGAGGGCAGTCAGACAATGCAAAAGGTATCTTTGGGGATGCTATGCATGTGGCTGAAACTGTTAATCATGACCCTACATTTACTATGCAGACTTCTATGGATTTGGATAATCCACCACTCTTTATGGGTAATGTGGAGCGAGTTAAATGTAAAATCATGAGCACAAATCCTAAGTTGGAGTTGCTTGACCCATGTGAAACATCAAATTCTGAAATTGGGAAAGCATATAAGACCAAGGATGTAGGAAGAATTGGGGATCTGATGTCAGATTGCAGGGAGAATGGATCTTCCAAGAGGTTATTAAGCTGGGGAGGGTATTCTATGGAGGTTGTTGATGGAGAGCTACTCAAACCTTGTAGTCAGTCACCAGCTGTAGAACTTTCAGCAAGTGCCATAGTTTCAAATTCCACTTCTCAGGACCTCAATCGTGAGGTGAGTTATTCTGTTTGAAGATTTTGGGTTAAAGATTGTAGCGGATGGCAGTGAGAATACTCGAAGTTCTGGAGGAGATAGTGAGTGTGGGAATCTTTGCAGGGTGATGTCCTTGTTGCAGATTCAAATTCACAGGAGAATGTTTGTTTAAATGTGGGCGTCGTATTTCAAAGTGGCTTACCAGGAGATATAGAGGTTTTATATCTAAATTGCTGTTCTTAATTTATTGTTGATTAATTACTTAATGTATTATCCACGTTGTGCTTTGCTTACTTTTTCATTTATTTTCATGTGCCTTCTCTATGGGGATCGGGTTATAAATTATGGTGACAATCCATCTTGTTTGTCAATTTCAGTAATCTTTTAATTTGAAGCTTATTTTGTTGCTTTACCATACTAATTGTATTGCATACCATACTAATTCTGTTGCTTGAATTTTCTCCTAACTGTTGCATATGTGCTCACAGGTCCTGCACCACTATATTTCTAGTAACTGTGCTTAAGAACCTGTCTATTGTTTTGGTGTCCAAGGCTCACATACTTGACATTTCCTTGGATTTTATACCTTGAGTATCTTGTCTCAAAGCTAATTGTCGTTTTTTTTTTCCCTTTCATATGTTGTCTAGCCAAATACTGGAATAGGGAAGGTTGTATATTCTCAAGATGGAGCTAGGTCAGAATCTCTGCAGAAGACAATGATAAGGCATGCATTTTGAACCCTAAGTTTTCTTCTTTGAAATCAAGGCATCTTTATGCTGTCGTGTTTGTTTGTTTTTTGTTTTTTCCTATGGCTCTGGTTTAACAGGTTGAGCCTGAAGTCAATCGCTTAACATTTGGAATCAGTCATTTGAAGGGGGTTTACTGTTTCAGAGATTGAGAGCGCCAGCAATTTGGTAAGTGCAAAACATTTATTGCTGGCTTTCATCAGTGTACCTGATTTCTGCATGGAATTGATATTATGGAGTTGGAGAGTTGGTCAACCGTGCGTGGCTTGGTCATTTAGCCAATAGCCAATAGTTTTAGATTTGTGCTGTGCGCTACTAGAGCTTGAGCTCCAAGGAGCCTTTCTACTCACGGTGCGCTGCTGACATCCTCTGCTGTTTTAGATCTGCAAATTGCATGTCCTCGTGGGATTTCTTTGGCTTTTTATCTCTTTCTTGCTACTGTTCCCATCTTTCAAACTAAAAGATGTATTTTTGGAACCCAGTTATTCATGAACAAGATCAAGTTCAGCTTGTGGCTTGCATGGGAATTTGGGTATTTCATGTTGTCCTTCTATGTTTTTTTTTAGGCTATCATATGCTTTTTTTTTAACATGTAATATAAATACTATGAACTTTTCTCTTTTTTTCTGAATATGTGAAAAAGCAAACAAATTGATACATGAGTATTCTTTTTGCAACTTCTTGCTGGGACTGCTTTTGGGTTACTCACCTGGATATGAAAACAGGTTAATGCCTCTGTATACCATGTCATCTGCAGGTTTGTGCTCTGGTTTCCACCTTTTTTTTTTTTTTTAATTTTTTTTGTTTTGTTTTTTTGAGAGAGCTTTTACTCCAGTAAAAAAGGGATCCTCAACTCTTTTAGGGTTGCGGTTGGATCAAGAAGGCTGAGAGCCTGACATTACAGCTTATGTTGTTGGAACTCTTGTCCGTCATTGAGTGAGTCCTTGGGTGTAAAGGAGGGTAAAAAACAGATGGATGCATACTTGCAATAGCACAAAAAGAGCAGAAATTTAAAATGTTATTCTGCAGAAAGAAAAAATGAAACATAGAGGATCTATACGTGATCAAATCAACTCTTGGAAAATTGGCTACAAAACAGGCCCTTGATTTTACAGGCAGGGATTATTGTAGCTACTATAGCACATTTACTGTATATTGTGCTCTAGATTCTAGAAAGAAAAATGAAAGCAGCAGTGCATTGTACGTCAAACGCTGTAATCTAAGCTGCCATCACACTCGTCATCTGATGCTACTCTCCTGCTGTGTTTGTAACTAGAAAGATAAGTAGCACTGGCGAGTAGAGGTACAACATCGAACTCACTTCCTGTCTTCACTCTGTTATTCTTGGGAGGGTATCTGCGTAGAACCTGTAAAACATCCTTCATGGGGGGCCTTTGACTTGGCAGTTTGCTAGTACACAAGAGCCCTAGATTGAACACTAGAGTCATCGCTTCCAGATAACATGGTTCCTTAATTTCTTCGTCCAAACAATCAATTACGGGCTTTCCCTTTGCATGTTGCCTCCATGCCCATTCTGCAAGGCTAGAATTATCATCACCGTTGCTGGCCTCTCTACCCGTGGCCAATTCTAGGAGAACAACTCCAAAGCTATAAACATCAATCTTCTCATTCACTTTTACCGTGTAAGCATACTCTGCAATGCAAGCAACACAAACATGTCAAATTAAGACTCTATTTTCTTTTTCTATAAATTTTAGTCTGTAAAGCATTTTGAAGGTGGCTTTGATCTCACCTGGGGCTATATAGCCAAAAGAGCCTGCTACAGTAGACATCGTGCGAGCTTCTCCTTCCTTAGCCAATATTTTTGCCAGTCCAAAATCTGCTATTCTTGCCTGGAATTCGGAATCCAACAAGATATTACTGGACTTTATGTCTCGATGAATGATAGGCGGAGAGCAGTCATGGTGCATATAGCATAGCCCTTGAGCAGCTCCAACAGCAATCTCCATCCTTTTAGGCCAATCCAAGACAACATCATGGACTGAGTCTAGTCCTGCTGTTGCTGCTGATCCACTCTTCTTCCCATGCAGCCACCTATCAAGGCTTTTATTCTCCATATATTCATAGACAAGAAGCTTTGAGTCCTCTCTTGAAATACAGCACAACAACTTCACTATATTTGAGTGTCTAATCTCACTCAGGATTTGAACTTCAGCAAGAAAATCCTTTTCAAAATTCTCATCAATTGCTCTGTTATTCCAAATCCTTTTAACAGCAACATAATCTCCTGCACTATTTATGGCGATTCGGTATACTTTTCCTGATCTTCCACTTCCAATCAGATTGTTTTCGGTCAATTTTGCCAAAATGTTTGCTTGTGTGAAATCCACTCTCTGAAATGATGTCAACTTCCATGTTTCTAGCTCACGTATCTGCCTCTTTCTCATGTAGTCTCTAACAGCAAAGAAGGTCAATGTAATAGTAACTATTGAGACAACTATGGCAAGAACAAGAATCAAGGCAAGAACTTTCGGGGACAGTTTATATGAACTGCGATGTGAAATGTAACATTTCGGAAGATCCAGAACATGATTCACAGTACAGAGATTTGAATTGTTAAGAAAGCTGTTTTCATAAGCAAGGTTATCAAATTTACCTGGTATCTGACCAGAAAATCTGTTAGAGGACAAGTTGAGGGCTACAAGGTTTAATTGGCCTAACTTGGATGGGATTTCACCGGAGAGATGATTTTGAGATAAGTCTAAGTAATTAAGGCTAGGCAAAGACCATATTGCTGCTGGGATTTGGCCAGAAAGTGCATTTCTTGAAAGATTCAGAGTCGTCAGCGTCTTCCAGGAGATTATCCTGGATGGAAGTTGACCTGAAAGTTGATTGCCATCAAGCAAAATGCTATTAAGACGAGACAAGCTGGTAAATTCCACTGGAATTTCACCTGATAATAGATTGTTGCTTGCTTCAAAAACAACCAAATTCAGCCAACTAGAGCTCCTAGTAGGAATTGGACCTGAAAATTTATTGACACTAAGCTCCAACCTAGACAAATTCGAAGCTAGAGTGCTTGGAAGTTGCCCAGAAAAGGAATTGTTGCTTAGCATCAAATATGTCATACTTCCAGCTGTCCATATACCTGAAGGTATCTCACCAAAAAACCTGTTGTTGTAAAGCTGAACTGTGCGCAAAGTCGAACAATTTCCAAGCGATTGAGGCACCTCACCTGTCAGGTTGTTCGAATATGCAACAGCTCCTAGTAAAGCACCTCCAGCACAGAGATTTTCAGGTAGTTGGCCACTGAATTGATTGTTTGAAACCTCGAAATATTCGAGCTCGGAATGGAGGCCCATTTCTGATGGCAGGACACCACTAAAGTTGTTGTCAAAAATCCTGAAGGACTTCATTGCAGGAATAAGCCCAATACTCGTAGGTAACTCACCAAACAACCGATTGTTATAAAGATGCAGAGTTTGCAAATTCTTTAACTTGCCAAAGTCTTCTGGTATCGGACCGGTCAAGTTATTCATTGCAATATCAACTTCAAGCAAATTCAATGCTTCTACTTGCTGAGGTATCACTCCCGACAATTGGTTGCGAAACAGATACAAATTTGTCAAATTCTTTAACGAGAGCAACCCAGTAGGAATGCTACCATCAATTTGATTTATTGATAAATCTAAGCTCACAAGACTTGAAAGATTAGCAAAGCTTTCCGGTATGGGACCGATCAGATTTGCATGTCTGATCCACAAGTAGTTCAACTTGCTGAGCTCACCAAACTCGACAGGAATCTTCGAAGGCACGAACTGATCATTAAAGGAAATATTCAACTGTAAAAGATTTGTTAAGTTACCAATCTCCTTAGGAAAAGTTCCATTGAACTGGTTCATATGGAGAAACAGATACTGCAACTTTGGCAAGTTACCAATGGCGGGAGGTATATCGCCGGAGAAGTTGTTAGCTCCAAGATCGATGTATTTGAGATTGGAGAGGCGATCAATATCATCAGGAATTGGACCCACAAAATAATTCTGAGAAAGATCCAAGAATTCAAGATTTGAGCAATTGTACAGAATCCTTGGAAAGCCATTTGGAATATAGTTGTAAGCCAAGTTCAGATTAGTGAGGTTCTTGAGGTCACAGATTGTTGATGGAATTGGTACTGTGATGTTCTTGTCATAGAGGACAAGTGCGGTGATGGTGCCATCATCGGCGCAGTAAATCTCCGGCCAAGTGCACGGCGAGGATGAGCTGTTCCAAGATTGAAGAGCAGGTGGATTACCCAGTTGTTGCTTAAGCTTCACGAGAACAGAGAGCTCTGTATCGGTGTTTTGTGAAATTACATTGAAGGGCACGTGAGTTAGGAAGAGTGTGAAGAGACAGAGCGGGAGGTTTAGGAATGGGAGGGGCTGTTTAGACATGTTGAGAGCTTCAGGCGGTTGCTCCGGTTGTTTTTTTCGCCGGGAAAAAAGGGTGGAGACCAACGGTTGGTTTTCAAATTCGGTTGGCTGAGGGAAGGAGGCAGCCACTGATGGGCTATATGTATGGATTAAGGTTGGTGTAATGGCACTGAAAATGGCAATAATTATATGGTCACTACTCTAAAGTGATTCTCAATTCAACCACTTCAACAATACATTTATATATAATTGCTATTTTATTAAAATTACTTAATCTATATATTTATTTTATTTATATTAAAAAATAATTAAATAAAATTGATGTTAACTTGCTGTCTGTGTAATTTACTGATTTGCAACTTGTTAAATTTAATTTAGTAGTAAAATAATCAATTTATTAATTAAGTACTTAATTTTCACAGCCATCAACTAGTTAAGCATTAATATATTTAATCATAATGGTTATTTAAAAATTATTACTAAACTAAAATAAATTTATAAACATAAAATAATTAAATATACTCAATTAACAAGAAAGTTTGTCAATAAATGAAAATATTGAGAGTTATAAAATTTTAGTTTTAGTTAATTTTACTACCAAGTCCATTTTTTCATTGATGAAATTTAATTTTTCATTAATTATTTTCTCAATAATAGTAAATTTTTCTTGTTTTTAATAAAATAAAATTCTCTTATATTGTTATTAATTTAATTTGTAACTAATTATTTTTTTAAAAATTGATCGGTAATAATCTTTTTTCTTCTTTAACTTTTGAAAATAAATTATTACCGTCATAGTAAATAGATTAGTGTGAAATAAAATTATTTCTCTCATGTTTTTTTTTTAATTTATATTCTAATCAACAAAAATAATTAAATTCGTAATTGCCACCTTGTATATAATTGTCGTTAAAAATCCAACTCCACTAGAATGGGAATTTTACGAAAAAAAAAAAAAAAAAAGGGAATTACACCAACTTGACTTGCCAAGAGCTTGGCCCTTCTCGTTCCTAATAATTACACTATAAATACGGTCAAATTCGATATCTCATATAGCCCATGTTTTTGTATTACTAGGGGTTTTAGTTTTCCACAAACCACCTCTAAAAATCTAAGAGAAAAAAATGGTCACGCGCAGATTTTTCTTAAATCAAATATTCTACCACTACATTAGTGGTGCTAACTCTAAATAATGTAATAACATTATGACTCTTCTCCTATATTTTTCTTTACAATAATACACTTACTTTGAGGTAGATAATATTACTTATAGGCAAGTGAGTGGATAATGTAATGCTCAGTATTTTTTTATTATCAATTATCAGTATTATTCAATTTAAATAGGATGATAAAAATAGTAATAAATTCTTAATTAATAATTAATTTAACACGATTGCATATATTATAATTCAAATTCAAGATATTATTTAATTAAAAAAGTTTCTAGCAGTTGATTGGTTATTTCGATAATTATTTTATTTAATAAATTCTATAATTATTAATTTTTATTTATTATATGGTCTTTCATAACAACCTTGTTAAGACAATTATGTAGTTGTGATGAATCATGGCAAGTATATAGAAAGATAATAGCAAAGAAGTCGTTGGTCAGATGTGAAAGCACTTGTTATAGAGACAAATTTAATAATACGAAAACATGGCAAAGGCAACTTGGGGGAAGCTTCATGTCACAGGATTTATTAATTGTTGAATGTTGACTTATGGCTGATTGAAAATTCCACGGTCAAACTTGTAAAAGATAGTGATCTTTTTTAAGCTTGAGTACATATCTAGTGGCTGTCTTTTAATGATATTCATTTTTCCTTTTAATGTCATCTAGAAGTCGAAGAAGGGCAATATACTTTGCATTTGCACCTTGACTTTTCTTAGCTGGTTCCCTTATTTTCCTTGGAAAATATTGCTCATGTTACTTTCTAACTAATGTATTGAATTTTCCAACACTTGCTACTAGTAATATATGACTATTTTTTGAGCTAGAAAATGTCATTGACAGAAACTAGGAGATGAAACAGACAGAATGTATGAGCCCTGATAAGGCCAAGGAGCTGGGGTGAACATTGAAGGTATTGCTGTCTAAAACCGAACTAGAGTCATGTTTCGCAAGCCAATCGGCCACCCTATTGCTTTGTCTTGGAGAGAACGTGATCTTCATCCTCTGGCTGCTTTGAATATGATGATGCCAAATTTCCTCTAGAATAGCAGTAGCCTCTCATGGAGCAGGTTGTACTAATATTATGAGAACTTTTTTATATTTTTAATCAATGGAAAGATAAATATATTAGTTATTTAAAGACATTTATTGTCTATACATTTGGCAAATTTAATGTGAATTTTCATATTTAATTAATTTCATATTTACATGTTATTTTTTCTAATTTTATTTCTTGTAATTTTATCCTTTTATTTATTGTCTCTATATACAATTAATTTCTTTTTTTTGGCATAAATATACAATTAATTTCTTGGGTCTGATTTAACAGATCAAATTAATAAAAAAATACATCGATGTACATCTAAGATGGTATAAATGAGTTGACGGATACTCTTTCAACTTAATTAGAGATCTCGATTTTAAATTTTGGATATATAATTATTTTAAAATTATTGAAATAAATTTTTACCGTCTTTTGAATCCAAATTAATAAAGTTTTACGGAATACTGGATAGCTACGGCATAAAAAAAAAAAGAAAGAAAGATGCATGCTTTGTTCTGTGTATATTAATCTAGAAGGAAAGTGACACTGTATTTTGCTTGTAAGGAAACAGGTCGGCATCTAAATTTTGATCACGTAAATAATTTTCTTTATATTAATTTTTTCTGGCAGTTTTCTATACTTTCAAATTTGCACGGCAAAAAATAATTATACAATTCAGCCAAGGGTTGAAAGAAAACATATATATATATATATATATATATATATATATATATATATATATATATATATATTTTCTTCTTCTTTTGTATCTCATATGTATCTAAAAATGTTTTTTTTTTTATTAGACTACTATAAAGTTGACTTATTAATTAAGATGATGGTTACATCTCTCGAAAGATATTATAAAGTATAAAGTTTAAATTTTATCAATATTAATTTAAAAATTAATTTTCACTAAATTTTAAAAATAGAAGTTCTTTTTATTGTATAATGTACTTATATTTAGGTACCATGAACTTTATATTAATAATAAAAATAAAGTTGACTAACCGAATTTTTTTTTTTAAAGCGACTTACTGTAATTAAATTGCCTTGGCTACTCAAGGAAACAATTACTACATCATCATTGTCATCAATATTATCTAAAATTATAGCAGCTTAAAAATGGCATTGCAATTGCTTTTAAGTATTAACTAATAGATAACGTATTTGTCTAAGCTATACTTTCTTTACATTAAAGCATACAAAGTGTTGATTGCAAAAGAAAATAAAAAGAATCCATAATTGTTAACTTTATACATCTCTACATATGTGAAGCATTACGTTATCTTAACTCGTGAGAGGACATATAACTAATTAAGGATTATATATATATATATATATATATATATATATATATATATATATATAGTACGTGTCAATTAAGCAAATAATAGTTAACTTGTGTGGAATTTGTTCATCAATAAATATTAACATGAGATATATTGATAATTGTTGAAATTAGTTAGTCGTTCGAGATTATTTTTATTTAATTGATGTTTTAAGTTTGAATTATAATATATATAGTTGTTGAAAAATAATTTTTACCCTTATAATTCTGTTAAATTAAATTGAATTAGTTAAAATTAAATAAACTTTATATATATATATATATATATACACACACGAGGGAAAACATGTAAAATTATGAAATAATTTTTACTCATTATTATATAAATTGGATAATTTAGTCATTTATTAATAAAAATAAAATAAAATATAATTTTAATTTGATTGAAAGCCTATTTTCTATTTTAATTAGGTTAATTTTTATTTTATCTCTAATAAAAATTAAATTAATTAAATTTAATTGAAAGTATGTTTTTTATTTTAATTATGATAACTTCTATTTTATCTCTAACAAAAATTCTAATTGAAAGTATATTTTCTATTATAATTAGGTTAACTTCTATTTATATCTAATAAAAATTAATTTAATTAAAATATAATTGAAAGTAAATAAAAAAAACATATATCTAATATAAATTAAATTATATAACATAATTTTATAAGTCTTATTATATTATAAGAAAAAAAATTATTTATTAATATAAAAATTATTATTTATTAATATAATAAGACTTATAAAATTATGTTATTTCATTTGATTTATATTAGATAAAAATATAAGTTATTAGAATTAAATCCCTTTTAATCAATTTAATTTAATTTTATTGCAGATAAAATAGAAGTTAACTTATTTAAAATAGAAAATATAATTTCAATTAAATTAGTATTTTTGTTAGAGATAATATAAAAGTTAACCTAATTAAAATAGAAAATATACTTTCAATTAAATTAAAATTATATTTTAGTCAATTTAATTTTTATTAGAGATAACGTATAAGTTAATCTAATTAAAATATAAAATAAACTTTCAATCAAATTAAAATTATATTTTAATTAATTTAATTTTACTTTTATTAGTAAATGACTAAATTATCCAATTTATATATAATAATGAGTGTATATTTTTTCGTAATTTTAGTTATCCCTCTTCTTACATTTATATATATTATAGCTATATATGTTTAATTAGTGTGATTTATTATAATCTTGATTGGAATTGAACTTTTCTCCGATATTATTTAATTATAGTGAAAAAGATAAAAAAATAAAGAAATAAATGAATAAAAATATTCGAAGCATTTTCTGCTAATAATTGGAGTGCTGATTTAGCAGTTAAAACTCAAAACTTCTCGTGGTAGTTGCAACACTTTTGCTCTCTCAAAATATAATTAAAAAAGCAGTAATGTTTGTTAAGAGTAGTCAATAATTTTAAGTATATAATTAAGGCTCTAAATGCAATTTGAGCAATGAAATAATTAGATTATGGAAGCTGCACTAACCTGTAACTAATAAATCACACTATACATATAAAATATATTATAGGGTTAAATTATTAAGGGATTTAGAAGTGGAGTGGTAAGAGGTTTCTAAAAAAGACAAAGAAGTGGAGTGGTAAGAGCTTTCAAAAAAAACAAAGAAGTGGACTGGTAAGAGACTTGGAATTGGTAGGTAATCTGATGGACCTCTAACTTTACCAGATCTACTGATTAATGTCTTCATGAATGGTTAGATAAATAAATTGTGTACTAAAAGTATGAAATTTAATAGAAAAAGAAATGAGACTTGGAAAAGTAAGAAATTTAATACAAAAAGAAATAAGACTTGGAAGCCTCATCTCTAGAAGAAAATTGTTTATATTTTTTTCTAAATTAAATAGAATAATTGAAGTATGAGTTTCAAGCCTTTTAAAGCCGAAACCTGTTTTGGTGAGCTGGAGAGTTTTGTTTGTTTGTTTTTTTCGTTGAAACGAAAATGATGTTATGACAGTCAGCAAAGAGGCACTTTTCCCTTTTCTATTCTCTACAAAACAAAACAACTTAGAGAAAGACAATTAAGAGACGAACATCGTGAAACCATCCACACGTTTATTCTGCTCCCTTTTCTAAATCAGCCTAAACATTAATTAATTTGCTGTTGGTGAACACAGACCCAATCCATTTGCTATGGCACTGTTCTTTGTTAAATACTGTCCATTTTTTTATTTAATTATAAAATAAGAAGCTCTCATATTGCACAAAATGATATGAAGATTTGATGCTCATATCATTTACAAAAAATGCAATTGGTCCAAGTGTCTGCTTTTTTTTTTTCTTATACTAAATTGGCTTCAAACTCTGTAATGGATAAGCAAAGTATATGCCTCATGCAGTTTCGAATTATTAAAATTGGTGTTACCAAACCAAATTATTATATGTTCTGTTTTTGTGCTCATCTCTGAATAATATTTCCAGGAAATAATGTCCATGTAAGCCAATGAGATGGACCTTTCCAAATCCATATAGTGTGCAAGTTTTCCGGGTAATTTACCTGGTAAAAAAAATAAAAAATATTTCTCATGGCAATTTTAAATTTTTTTCCTATTTTATAGTAAATTATGAAATAATTTTCCATTTTATAATAATTTTTACTGATATGGAGGAAAGAGAATTGTTTTTTTCTCTTTCCTGCTAGTGACTTTATAATCATATCGCCATTGTTAAGTGTAATTTTTTTTTTGAAGTCTTCACGGTGGAATAGAGAGAAAATTCTGCCACCATATTTGATACTGATGTGTTGGTGTTCTCATTATTGTTAAATGATTATTTTAACTTTTATAATATTATAATTATATAAGTAATTATTTGGATATGGTTATGTTATTTTTCAATAGTTAGTTAGTAATAATTATGTAATGATTGTTATTATAAATGATAATTATTATTATTAATAAATTTTTTAGGTTATGTAAGTGAAATGTTTAATATAAAATAGGAATAATAATTAATTTATTATATAATATTTTTGAATAATAACAAGAGTGCATAATATTGAAGGAACTGTAATTAAAAAAGTAAATTTTTTTATTAGTAATTAATTTATTAAAAAAAGTTAATTAAAAATTATGCTTGAGGAGGTGACTTTATAACATAAAAAGGTATGTTGTTTAAAAATAAACCAATTTAATTTGTTGAATATTGATTAAAATTGTTATATTTTATTTTAAAAATAAAATGATTTAATATGTTGCATATATCCCAAAATTGTTATATTTTATTAGATATATTTGTTAGTAAGATATTTATGGATATTTAATAGTAAATATTTTTATGTATATGTTTTAGTAAATATATATGTTGTATGTAAATAGTGAAGAATAAATTATTTAGTTAATATTGAAAATTTATTTCTCGATTTAGAGAATTTTTTTTTATTTAGATTAAAAATTTTATTTATAGTATATGTGTTGTTGTTGATGATATTAAATCATAATAATAATAATTTCTAATATATGTGTTGTTGTTATTAAAAGAGAGGGTAAAATGGTTAAAAGAAAATAGTAATGATTAATATGTAATAGTCGTTAGCATAGGTGGTATGCCCTAGAGGCCAATAACATATTTTGACATTGTAAATTATCCCAAATGGTAATAAAATATTCATTTAAATAAAGTATTTGTTTATTTGAGTATTTATCCATTAGCATAATGTTAAATAAATTTATTATCAAGAGTTGATAATATGAGTGACAAATTTATTTAGTACATATGCTATAAAAGTGTTCATAGTCGATAAATTAATATTTGAATAATATTAATTTGACTATCACCTTTAGTCTATTTTCCTTTATTAGTATGTGATACTAATAGTGGGAGGTAGTGAGTCTCATGCTACTTCATATGAGATATCAGAATAGACATGTGGATACTTATGTGATAGGTGGATTGAACATGACGTTAGATTTGTGATTGCGTGGATATTCACTTATAGTCAACAATCATAATCTAAGTCATAATGGTGCCTATAGTCCTTTGACTTTAGGCAACACGGTCATCCACATTTAAGTGGTTAGGGTTTGTTATCACTTACATACTTGTATTAATCACACATGGGTATATGGCGTGTGGTGGCTCTAGTCAGTAAAATGTAGGGATGAATGTTTGAATAAGATGAGATTTATTTCCTGGAGAGAATCGGGATAAGATCCTATGCTATCTAAGTTTATTCTTGACGAATAAGTTCCTGGCTAGGACAAACATAACAGTCTGAGTTTCAGTGCTAGAAAGGTGTTTCTAGTATTTTTTATGTTTTATCAAGAATAGAATTTGAGATGAGGTCATACGATAAAGCTATTAGAGTTTGACTGAACCATGACTCTAGGCTATATTGGGATCTTCTAATGAAGGGATTTTAGTGCATGGTAATTATGACTAAAGGGTTCGTGTGAATCAATACATAGATTCATTTCTAATTGGGTAGTTGTGATATCGATGCTAGGAGTCACTCACAATTTATGAGAACTAAATGTGTATAATTAGGATTTTCACATTTAGACTTGAAAGAGTCTTAAATAATATCAAGTGTTGATATTATTTTCTCATTGCCAATTAGACATGAACCTCGTAAGTCACATCTAAAAGAGCTTTGCCAAATCACCATTAACATTAATCTAATTATTGATTAAAGAGTTTAATCAATTAATTAAGATTAATAGAATTAGATTTATACTTTAAGCAATGATTCTAGCATATTATAAAATCTAATTCAAGCAAGGGTTTGATTATTAATTTATACTTAATTAATATGAGATATTGATTAAGGTATTAAATTAATAATATATGTTGATTCTAATTGATCTTGGATTAATGGCCCAAGTTGTTTGGGCTTAAGCCCTAAAGGGTTTTGGACTAAAGATTAGTCCAATATGTAGAGAAGGCCCATGAACCTAATCTACGCCCATATGTCTAATGAATTGGGCTTCAGCCAAGTGTTTGCCCAATTACCAGCCCAAGTCCATTCAAATTGATATGGTCAAATTTTTCATGTTAGGCACATTATCCTTTATGCGTAAATTATTGACCATGGCATATTTGGCATATTAGGGACATTATCTCTTAAGTGTATAATGTTGACCTTAGATAAATTAAAGATTAAGGTTCATTGATTTGTGTAGAGAATGTATGTAGACATATACATGAGATGTTCAATTCTTTACGTACTGATCTCTTATACAAGTTGTATACCTATCATGATGAGTTGTATACATGTGATGTAAGTAATGACATTATTAGTGTTTGTTTTCTTTACATATATATACATAACCTAAGAAGTGTTCTACAGTTAAATAGTTAGAGACATATATGCCAAAAATAGACACAACATATATAAAACATAAACCCTAGTGTTCTTGCAAGGAGATTAAGTTAGTTCAAGATTTGTTAAGGTCATTTGAGAGGGCACTTGTTTCTAACTAAATTAAGGTAAGAAGGTGATTGGTGAAGTTTTGGTGTTTCAAGCTAGAGGCCTTACACTTGAGAGGCTAGAGAATTTGATTCAAGGGTTGAACCTAACTACATCAAAGCTTGTACATAACTATTGTGGTCTATATCAAACTTAGGAGTTAGTAAGTTTTCCTAAACTTAGAATTTAGTAAGTTTTCCTAAACTTAGAATTTCCTAGGTTGTTGCTTTTACATGATGACATGTTATTTAGCTACGTGTAAAATGCAAAATGGATCTATGAGAATGGAAATCTTCATGTGATAAAGGGTTATGCAAGTAAAAATTTTAAAATTTTACCCTATATAAGGCTTATGCTCACCACACTTTAATGTTTCATAATCGTTTCTTTTCAATAGTTAGTATTAGAAAAAAAAAAGAGCTGGAAAGCAACAAATGAAAATAAAAAAGTGTTAATTTTCAACAAAAAAGAAAAAAATTATATGTCACAGGGTTTATGCCTATGAACTCTAGAGTGTAACCCCATATTCCAATGACGATGAACATGCGCATAGCTCATGTCAATGAATTGAGATCCACCACTATTAGAATCATCACCATCATCATTGTCTTGAGCATCATTGTCATCTTCGACATCATCATTATCAACATTAGTGTCACGAGGCATGTACATATTTAGATCATGAGGATGTGTGTGATGTGATGGGGTAGGCACTTCATAAGGTTGAGGGGTAGTAATGTGGATATAAAATTTTGGGTTGAAGAAGGAAATGATGGAAAATGAGGAGTTTGCATAGCTGGAGCCATTTGCGATAAATTCAAAACAAAAGTAAATGAAAGTTGAGTAAGATGGAAGTCTATGAATTGTGAGGGGATAAAGGGATAGGGAGTATGGAGTCATGAAGAGTGAATGAATGGAGAAAAAAAAAGGTAATTAGGTAGGAGGAGTGAGAGATAAAGCATAAAGGAATGGACCAGATGGATAAGTAAAAGAAAAATGAGGGTGAGAAATAAATGAAGTGCCTGAAGGACCAGCTTCTGACACTAATGTCAATGAGGTGGTGCTGTCGCCCTTAGTGAAAGGTCTTGCGTGGAACTTAGAATGAATAAAGTGTGGCCAAGGAATGGGAATACATGCTGCACTGGCAGGTAGGGGTGGTGGAGTGGTCGCTTGTTGGCATGTATGAAGCTGATGATGTCTCAGTGTCACCTCATCAAGAGTCCCAACATGACTCAACTATTGTGGGAGTGGTACAAGTTGTTATGCAGGATTAGGCCATGGCATATCATTAGTAACTCGTCGCCTATACTCATTAATTGCAATTTTACAATTGTTTGCGATTTGATTAACTTGGGATAAATCTTGAGTCAACGAAATATGCTCTAATGCATTAGCCTATGCATTGTAATGAAATAAATTTATAAGAAATTATAGAAATAATTAGACAAGATTTCAAATGATAAAATAAAATTAAGTACGTATAGCAACTCCTAAATGAGCACTAAAGGGTGAGATCCATCAATGTGTCATAGAATGATACCACTTTAAATACTGTGAATGGTAATGTATGGATCCATTTGAAGGTTTTATAATGTCAATATTATAAGTGCTCCATTTGAAGGTTCCATAACGTCAATATTATGAGTGCGACGGCCCCAAAGCTCGACCCATTAGGCATGTCTTTTTGCCTAATTTGTGTTATAATCTTGCAAATTATTATGATGCAACGCATCAAAGCGGAATGGAGGATGAGGAATGGGTTGTACACATCCAAATTATTGTAATACCCTATTAGGGTAGTGCCATTCAACAATATGGATGCATATAAGGCATATGATCGGTCGTTATATGTCGTGGCCTTGTAAACAATAAGTGGGCAGTTGTTGAATAACATCCTCAATGTATGGCTCCCATATAATTTGTATAAAAAATGTAATTTTTACCATATACCGTGCTTAAATTATGTAATGAAAAGCCTAAAAAGTTATTATTATAATAATAATTAAACAAAAATTAAACGTAATTATGGCATTATAAATAATAAATGACAATATATATATTTAATGATTCTTATTATTAGTAAATTGGAGAAATTCCTTTATAATGAGTATAGTATATGATGATGCTTATTATAAATAAAACATGCTATATGTTGAATAATTAAATAAAAATTAATTATATAATATTGTAGTGACCGTTTTGTCTCATCCTGATATGCATTATCTAATCTTAACCAGATGTCAGTAATGACATGTGTGGGAATAACTGTAATCCCATGTGGTCAGTTCCATCTAAAATAATTGTATGTGAGTAAACTAAAATTTTCTCTAAAATTTAAAAATATAATTGAAATTTGAAAAAAAAGTAACTATTCTACCTATGACCTAAAGGTGCATGTGACGGAATCGATCAGTCATGCAGTGTACGAGCGAGAAAAGGAAATTGCTCCTAAGCCTATAGTTGAAGGAGAAAGAGTGGGCTAACCATCTGTGACACTATCGGAAGCCTCAATACATGACACTACTCCTTATATAGGGAAGCCAAACATGCAGATCCCCAACTGTAATGACTTATTATGTTAATTTTGTGCAAGTATTGAAGGAACAACAAACTGACTTTGCCGGTATCATATTTAGGGAATAATATTGATGAATAAAGTTACAATATGTAGGTACGTGTATGCCTGTACAATGTCGTCTGGTTAACTTGTTGAGGCAATTCAGAGAAGTGCTCAGTAAACTAAGAATTGTGAACTAATGAATAGTGAATGTCCCTTGGTTTAGGTGAAATCCTTATAAGCGATTTGTATAAATTTAGGTAATCATGACGAACTTGACAAATAATAGGATGCCTATCAATTGACATTAATGTTAGAATAGCAACATCTTAGAGTGTGATTGTGCACTCTTCATCTGGAAGATGAAAAGTATGTGTCTTCAGTCTCCAACGCTCTATAAATGTAAAAATTAAGTGCCAATCATAATGACACTGGCAGAGGTGTGCAACTTCGAGAAAGCCCATGTCTCTTAATAACACCTATATTTTAGGAGTTATGTTTGCATTTAAGTCATTCGTCCGAGCCATCCATCGACATGTTAGGATGGGTTCTTCTAACTACATATGTAATGTTTATAATTAATAATGACACTTACTTTTGATAATAATAAAATCCAATTATCATTCTTGAAAATGAATATTCCTAAATTTCGTAGATATATTAATTATTCATAATAATTCTAGTAATTATCTAAGATATTATAAATGGAGCAATAATAAATATTGCTAAATAAATATTCCTAAATACCTGTCCATTCCATATAGCCTGTGATCTATGCTCATTTTGTAGGTATAGTAATGATGCAACGTAAGGTCCAGGTTGTATGTAATCATGTGGCATGAAATTTTGCTTTATATCTAAGAAAATAAATGAAAAATAATATCACCTTATAATGTTTAACTATTAATATAAGCTCTAGTATAATATATATATATATATATATATATATATATATATATATATATATATCTATTCATTCACATAAATTATTTAACATTGACAACTCAAAAAATTAATTTGATAATTAATAATAGAACCACAACCCAATGACATATGTCATAGGCATATGATAGAAACAATTATTCTACCACATGTCGTGGAAGCACATAATGTATATTGATTGGAAAACATAAGTGACAACACACATTGAATGAACAACCTAATCACATGTGATACAAATACACATAAACAATTATAGGAATCACATGTCATGTGAGGACATAAATTATATTGATTTGACAATATGCATGCCAAACGTCTGCATTAAATCATATGTGGTCATAAATGTGACCTAATTGAATGAGTGAGAAACTGTATTTGCTATCATTGATATGTATTTTAGTAGTATAAAAAGATATGCAATTTTGCTGCATAATGCAACCACATTCACATAAACATACATAGACATAATTTTTTTATTTCTAGACTGCAAGTGGTTCTTCATTTGGTGGTAGAAGCAGAATATGGTTACTACCACAATTAAATGATGGGTATCAGCATTTGAGAGTGTCGAATCCAAAAGAATATTATGCAGGACTACGATAGGAATGAGCATTTTGAGTTAATAAAGCTGAGCTTGTAGTTGAGCAACTACGTGAATTGGGAGCATCTTTTGTCAGATGTTTGTCATTATCAATGCAATGAAGAAACTTATCAAAATATGAAGTTGCTATTACAATAATTTGAGAGGAGAAAAATCAAATGTTTATATAAAGATCAATATATTATCTTACAAAGCTTACTAACAATCAAGCAACTCCAATGGGTAGGACACTTTTTAAGACAGAGGTTCATAATGTTCTTAATAATCCAACACACATTTCTGACTATAAAATGTCTGATGAAGAATAATTTATTAATGTAATTTCTTATATTATGTTTCTTCATATGATATTTCAATATCAGATGAACATTCAATTGAGTGCATTATTGAGTTATACATTCTAGCTTGTCCTACATCTTTGTCTTCTAATAACCCTAGTGTATGCCATTTAATATCACTATAATATTCTAGGCCCTTAGTATATATGTCACCTAAACTACATTTTGGTTCTATCGAAGACTATTGTCCAAAGGTGTCTGTTGACCATTTGCATGATTAAACTCTTAATTTTGAAATTTGACAAACAATTTTGATACTAATGATTTCAACTAAGTGTGTAGGGAATTATATACCAAACATATATACTCTTGGCATATAGTGGTATTTTGGGCTACATTCTACTTCTAAGATTCAAAGAGCTTTTTGAAATCTTTAGAGCTCCATAATAAGAAAATGATCTTCTTCACATTTGAAGTAGACATCTTATGATTTCTGAATTGAGCTTACTTGTCAAAATCTGAGCTCATTTGGGTATGCAAATCTTTAGTCGAAGTTAGCATGTGCAATTTTCATTTCAAGTTGCATAGGTATTAGTATTTTAATAATATCTTAAGCTACAGATATTCAATTGAGGTGATTAAAATTGTTATAGAAGGATAAGAAAATTATCTACAACTTTTATGAAGAAAGTTTAGGCTGATTCGATCATCTTTAGTCCAATTCATGAGCATCTCATGAGCTAATCATGAGTTGTCTCCTTTTAGTGTTCATTTAGAGTAAAGGGACAGTGTCACTCATAAGCACTCCTCATGATTGTGAGCAGCTCATGAGGGCAGTACTAATAGCTCCAAATAGACATATTTGAATGCAATGGCTATTATTTTGCTCCTCACAAGCACTGTTCACCTGTGAGCGGCGTTCTGACATAATAAAGTTCAAGACTGATTCAAAATCAATTATAGATGTTATACATCCAATAGCTATATTTTTTTAGTGTTTCTCTATATAAAAACTCCTTAGAGTATAATTAAAAGGTTAAGAAACTTATTTATTATTCATTCTTTCTTAAGCATTCAATTGAGCTCTCAAATTCTCTTAAATAATTCTTTATTTATAGAACTCTTATGAGAGTTGATTGTGTGTTATTCATTTTAAATCTTGGGATAGATTAGAAGGGAAGTGAGATTTATTTCTAAAAGAATTGGTTTAAATGTTATCAATTGAAACACTTGGGATTTGATTTTTGAGTGAGCCTTGAAAACTCAAGTTGTAAGGTTGTAAGAGTGAGCCATAAAACTCTTGTGTAATCTTAATCTTATGAATAAGATTGTGGGTAATTGAAAATCCTAACTTGGGGATAAGTTAGGTGGAGACATAGGATTGTTATTAAATCTGAATTCTTTAAATTTTTGTGTTCTTCATTCTTCCTTCTCATCTTCCATTCAATTCTTGCAAAGAATTATTTTAATTTCTCTTTTTTATTTGATAGTCCTGTTCACCCCCCCTCTAGGACTCTTTTCAATTAGTATTAGAGCTTGAATTCTAGGTACTTTATTGCTAATATACAAGATTATAGGGAGTGAATCACAAAACTTTTCTTCTTTTAGACCATTCTTTGATGGTAGTGACTATCCACATCGGAAATTCAAAATGGAATTATATCTTGATTGTGATTCCATCAAACTTTGAGATATTATCCTAAAAGATTAGGAACCACCTATAACTATCATTGATGGTGTGGTAACTACTCTTTCAAGAAGCCAATGGAGCATTGATTAAAAAGAACAAAATTGCAAAAATAAAAAAGCTATGATCACTTTAGTCTCCTCAATGACAAGAGAAGGAGGCAAGCTTCAACATTGTATTTCGGCCAAAGAAATATAGGTGACTTTAGAAAACTACTATGAAGGCAACATTCAAGTAAGAAGCAAAAAGATTCAACTTCATATGTATGAATATGAACTCTTCAAAATGAAGCCTCAAGAATCAATTACAGAGATGACAAACTGCCTTAATGCTCTCCTCACAACTCTCAAGAAACTTGGAAAACATTTCTCCAAGGAAGAGGTGAACAATAAGATTTTAAGAATCCTAGCTAAGAAGGATTGCGAATCTCGTGATACTTCAATTGAGGAAGCTCAAGACCTCTCTACTCTATCAATCGATGTGCTCATTGGTAAGCTCTTAACACATGAGCTTACCATCAAACAAAAATGTGAGGAACAATAACAAAAAGAAGAAAAGAAAAAGAGCATTACTTTAAAAGCTCTTTAAGAAGATAGTGAAGAGGAAAGCACCAAAGATTCTAGTGATGAAGATGGTGACACTGCCATGCTCACTAGCAATTTCAAAAATTTTTTGAGAAAGAAAAACTTCTCAAGAATAAGGGACTTTAATAAGAAGTTTAAAGGAGATGGGAAAAAGAAAACTAAAGAGGTTACTTGCTATGAATGCAAGAAACCGGGACATATTAGAAATGAGTTTCCCAAACTCAAATTCAAGAAAAAGAGAGCAAAAGATAAGAAGAAGGCTTTTAAAGCTACTTGAGATGATTCCTTTGAATCCAAAAAGGAAGAGGAACAATAAGAAGTGGCCACTCTTTGCTTTATGGCCCTTGAAATCGAAAATGAGGTACCATTTACTTCTTATTCTTCCTTTGATGATTGTGATAATTATTATGATGATGATGATGAGAGCTCTATTGTGAGCAAATTACTTGTTAAATGCAAAAGTTTATTATCTAAGAAGAAACATTATAAGCATGAGTTAGGTAGCTTAAATAGAGAATTAGAAAATTTAAAAATTAATTTTGCTAAATTTGTTGAATCAAACAAAAAATTTGTTAGCAATACAAAATCTTCTAATTCTTTAGAAGATCAACTTAAGAAAGAAAATGATAAAAATCATAAGCTTTCTAAGGAAATCTTAGAATTAAAGAATTCCATTGCTAAATTTAATAGGGGAAAAGAAACTTTAGATTGTCATGACCTAAACCCGAGGGTACGTGACCGGCACTAGGGAATGGGTAGATATAAGGCCCCTGAAACCTGTAGTAAGCCTTAAAGAAAAGAAATTAAAACCTTCAAATTTTAAAACTTTGTTTCATAACAGAACACATTATTAAACTAATTTTTTTCTAAAAATAAACATAATTGTGTGCTTAATAAAATATTCTCCATCGTCACATATCATGAATCAATCTTAAATCATTATACATAAACATAGTTCATTGAAATAAAATACATAAGTATATTTAAGTCATACAAATTAATAGTACAGTTACTACTGTAGTTTTTTAGAGTTACTACTACAGTACAACTTACAATGACCTACATAATATAGTCGGTGATGAAAAAATCTGGTGTAGAGGCGGTCTGAGGTCGAACTCTTAAGCTCTTGAAAAAATAAATTGAGGGGAATCAGACCTCACTGAGTAAGTCAATAAAAAGAGCTGTATGATTTAAAAATCTTTTTTTGAAAACCATATATTTGTAGTGAAAATAATTTTATAGTTTATATATATATATATCTTTTGAAAAATCTCGATAGAACCCTAATCCTAGATTTCTAACTGGCCAACTGAACCCATTTATTCCAACTGGACTGCCGGTCCTTGAGAGTAAGGGCATTTACTGAGGCACCAGGCCACAGTCATCCACTTAATCCAAATACATGGCACTGGTGGTCCCGAGAGCTAAGGCATTAATCGAGGCACCCATCCCAGTCCATTATTAACTTCTCAATCACTGGCGGTCCCCGAGAGCAAAGGCTTCCACCGAGGCACCCATCCCAGTTTATGTCCACAAGTCATACATACATCGGATCCACCTCTCAATCTCTATCATGTGCACACGGTCCTGGTGAAACCCACCAGGTAGCCCATTTTACCAAAATTTCTCAAAACTGGTTTTAAATAAATAAAAAATGCGTTTAAACCTTAAATAGCAACATTTAATTAAATAAATCATATAATAAATATTAAAAATATGAGCGCACGCATTCTTTAAATAAAACACATGCACAGATCATTTTATCAACTTACAAGATGAACGAGAAGGCTGATGACCGTGCATCTACCTTGATCCAATAGCTTCCGCTCCGATAAGATCTAGAAAAGAAATTAACACACAGATTTTAAAACACGTCTATGTAATAAAAATTGAAAATCGTTAGAAATAATGAAATTCTAGACTGAGTCGAGGAAGACCGGATAAGATTCGATAGACAGGAAAAAGCCTAATTAACGATAGAAATTTACTACAGATATCATGTTTTACGAGAAAATCTGTCGAAATTTCGGCAGAGTCTTCTTTGTAAAACGGACATCTCTCTACCATAGGTAAAGCCATTCCTGTATAGAAACGCACTTCTAATATTCATAGATATTCACACTTGAGTCGGGCTTTCAGAACTACACTTTGCCCTGACCGAGATCACAACTCAACCAAAACATCACAAAATTAAATCATTTATTTCAAAAATGCATATTCATATAAATAGCCATAGCTTATAAAATCATCTCTCATTAAAGTTTAAGAACAAAATCTCACAAACATATATATATATATATATATATATATATATAAAATATTTGGAAATGATATTCAAAATTAACTTTACTTAATTAAAAACACCTATAAATTTATACAAATCATCTAAACCTCTTAAATATTAATAAAACCAATTAAAATATATACTTAACTATAATAAGCATAAAGTTACATATTTACCCATATAATAATAATAATACACATAATATTCAAAATAATACTTAATATATTATTAAAATTAATTTTCGAGAATTAGTGTTAATTAGTCTAAATAGTAATTAGTTTGTAAAATTTCTTTTAATTTCCTTAATTATAATTAAAACCAACCACAATTTATTGTTTAACTATAATTAAGATAAAATTACGTTTCTACCCCTATAATATATAAACTTACATAATACACTATTAATACTAAAAAATTTCCTTAAAAATTATAAAAATATCTAAAAGTTATTTTCTCTACATTAAACTTCCTAATATAATTAAAAACGTATAACTGACTACTAATTTCTTCCAAATTATAAATTTAGTCTAATATCCACATTTGACATAAACTTAAAAATAATTATAAAAATAGTATAAAATTCACAAAAATTATAAATTAAATCCTAAAATTAATAACATTTGATAATAACACCAATTATCAAAATTTTATAATTTTTTACAAATAAATTTTGGATATAAACAAAATATTACTAAAATATTCAAAATTTTACCAGATTCACAATAATTCCTATAATCTTCAATAAAATTAATACACCCCAAAATAATTAACAACAACTACCCTAATTACTAACTAAACCTAAATAAATATCAAATAAAACCAAATAAAATATCAAATAAAATTCTGGAAAAATCAAATAATTCACCAAAAATTTCCAAAAATTAAAACCAACCTCATTAAACAGTAAACAACCTTAACTAACCCAGGATCTACCAAGAACAATAAAAAATTAAGGGAGGAAAGAAGGGATCAAGTGAGTGTTACTCACTGTCAAACCGAAAGAATGGGAAGGGGAGGAAGAGGTTGCTGCCATTGGAATGCAGGCCAAGGGAGCAGCTCAGGCGAGGCAGGAGGGCAGCAATCTGGTGGAGGGACGAAGCTGGGTAGATAGACCGAGACAGAGCTGTCGCGCGCAAGGGAGAAGGAGTGCTGCCTGGCGAGGAAGAAAGAGTGCAGCAGCAACAACAACAACTAGGGAGCTCGGTGATGGCTGCAGATGGAGGTTTCTGGTGGTGATGAAGGTGGCACAGTGAGAGGAGAGGCAGTGATGGTGACGGACGAAGTGAGGAGGGACTGCTGGTTGGGGGTAGTCTCGGGTTCTAAAGGTAAGTGCTCTTCATTATATATATATATCAATTTAAATAGCTAAAATAATTAAAGATTGTATAACATAATTTAGAATTATTTATTGCTAACAAAAATTCAAAAATTACTTTAGTTAAATAAAAGTGTAGGGTATTACATAGATAGTTTTCTTGACTCTAAAAAATTTTATGGAGATACCCATGAAATTGGATATAAGAATGAAATGTCTTTATTATTTTCATCACATATTAATTTTGTAAAAGCTTCATATGATTCCACTCCTTTAACCTCTAAATCAATTGAGACTTAAGCTTTCAAAACTAAAAGATCGTATATGTTAAATAGTAAGGGAAAGTCTTATAAGATTCATCCTTCATTAACACAAAGAGGTAAGGCTCAAACAAGAGCACCTCAACCCAAACATGCTTATATTTATACTAGACATAATTATAATAGGCATTTTAGACAATACAATACACATAAACATGTTGCATAAAATTATTGAAATACACATCACCATTACCAATGCATGTCTCACTTAATAATATAAAATAATAAGAGATACACACAACACCAAAGGTATATTGCACACACTAGGAAAACACTTCATCCTAGGAGGAATAAATTCAAAAATATTGTATGTTCTTATTGCATGATCAAAGGATATACTAATAATGTGTGCTTCTGTAGAAGACTACACATGAATTTGCTTCCTACGAATTATCTTGAAACTAACCAACTTAGACTAAGAAAGTTTTGGGTCCAAAAGAACACTCAAATTATTTTGTACAGGTGTGCTTGAAATCCACAAGAACAAAAAGCAAGTGGTATCTCGATATGGATATTCAATGCACATGATGGGAGACAAAGAGAAATTCAACAAACTTGATGCTAAGGATGAAGGACAAGTTACTTTCGAAGATAATGCACAAGAAAAAATTATTGGCATTGGAGAAATAGGTAATCCTCAATCCTTATCTATACATCATGTGTGTTTGTTGATGGTCTTAAACATAATTTGCTTAGTATAAGTCAATTATGTGACATGAGAAATAATGTAACTTTATATCCTAAAAATTGCTTTGTTAGTGGTCTTGATGAAAATAAAGTTATTTTTAATGGTGACGAAGTAGACAATGTTTATATTATTGATTTGAATAAAATTGATAACAAAAATATAAAATGCTTAGGGTCTATCTCCTATGACACATGGATATGACATAGAAGGTTAGGACATGTAAATTTTGAGCTTTTGAATGATCTTTGTAAACATGAACTTGATTGGTTTACCTAGGCTTGAATTCACGAAGGATAAACCTTGTGATGCTTGCCAAAAGGGAAAATAATCCAAGTTCTCATTTAAGCTAAAAAATTTAGTATCTACTTTTAGACCACTTGAACTTATACATATGAATTTATTTGGACCAACTAGAGTTGCTAGTCTCAATGGAATGCTCTATACATATGTATTGGTTGATGACTACTTTAGATTTACTTAGGTATGTTTTCTTACTCATAAGAATGATTCATTTAAAGATTTTGAAAATTATGCTAAAAGAGTTAAAAAAGAAAAATGATTTTGTATTTCATCCATTAAAAGTGATCATGAAACCGAATTTGAAAATGAATTTTTCAAAACCTTTTATAATGAAAATGGTATTTTATATACGTTTTCATCTCCAATATCTGCTCAATAAAATGGGGCAGTTGAAAGGAAAAATAGAACTCTTGTAGAAATGACTAGAACAGAACAATGCTTAATGAGTATAATTTGCCTCTGTACTTTTGAGTGGAAGCCGTTAACACACTTTGTTATATTTTAAACGAAGTTTTCAAAAGATCAATTTTAAATAAAAAATCTTATGAGCTATGGAACAATAGAAAACCCAAAATCTCATCTCTAAGAGTATTTAGATGTAAGTGCCTTATATTGAACACCAAGGATAATTTTAAAAAATTTGATTCCAAAGTCGATGAAGGGATTTTCCTAGGCTATTCTATTTCTAGTAAAGTATATATATTCTTTAATAAGAGAACTCTAGTAGGTGAAGAGTCAATGAATGTTGTATTTGATGAATCAAACTCATTTGATCCTATAAAGGATGTTTGTAGTGTTGATGATCTTGTGGGTGAAAATGAAATTGTGGAAACACAAGTTATAAGCCTTTGGAACTTGAAGGTCCAAGCAAGGAGGAAAATGAGGAGACTTCTGAACCTACCTTGAAGGATGAACTTCCAAAGGATTGGAAATTCAAAAAAGCACATCCTTAAGACCTCATTATAGGTGACACTACAAAAAGGGTAACTACTATATCTAAACTTAAGACTAATGTTAATTTAGCTTTCATTTCTCAAATTGAATTAAAAAATATTGATAATGCTTTGAGTGATGAATTTTGGCCTTTGCTATGCAAGAAGAGTTAAATCAATTTGAGAGAAACAAGGTTTGGACTTTGGTTCCTAGACCTAAACATCATCCTATTATAGGCACCAAATGGGTGTTTAGAAATAAAATGAATGAACAAGGTGTCATAACTAGGAATAAAGTTAGGCTAGTAGCTAAAGGTTATAGTCAAGAGGGAGACATTGATTATGATGAAACCTTTGCCCCCATTGCAAGGTTAGAAGCTATTATGATGCTACTTGCATTTGCATTATACATGGATTTTAAACTTTATCAAATGGATCTTAAAAGTGCATTTTTAAATGGTTTTATTGAAGAGGAGGTATATATTAAACAACATCCGGGTTTTGAAAATTTTTACTCTCCAAATCATATGTTCAAACTTTCAAAAGCATTATATGGATTAAAAAAATTCCAAGAGCTTGGTATGAAAGATTGAGTAACTTTTTACTAGAGAAAAGTTCCTCTAAAGGAAAGCTTGACACAACTCTTTTTTATAAAGAAATCCAAGCATGATTTATTAATTGTTGAAATATATGTTAATGATATTATTTTCGGTGCTACTAACCATTATTTGTGTGAGGAATTCTTTAAGTTAATGCAAGGAGAATTTGAAATGAGTTTGATGAGAGAACTCAAATTCTTTCTTGGACTTCAAATCAAGCAATGTAAAGATGGAATTTTCATCAATCAAACCAAATATGCAAGGAACATTCTTAAGAAATTTGGAATGGATGAAGCTAAGCCAAGAAAAACTTTAATGGGCACTACAACCAAACTCAACAAATATAAGACTGGCAAACCAATTGGTGAAAAATAATTTAGAGGTATGATTGGATCCCTTCTTTAATTAACTTCTAGTAGACTCGATATTATGTTTGCTATTTGCTTGTGTGCTAGATTTTAATCTAGTCCTAAGGAATCTCATTTGAATGCTATCACAAGAATTTTCAAATATCTTTATGGTTCAATGCATTTAGGACTTTGATCTCCTAGGAGCTCTTCCTTTGACTTGATTAGTTATTCAGATGTAGACTTTGCCGGTAATTTACTAGATAGAAAAAATACTTCTGAAACTTGTTAAATTTTAGATAATTGCTTAGTTTCTTAGTTTAGTAAGAAACAAGTTTCAGTTGTCTTGTCCAATGCTGAAGCAGAATATGTGGCGCCTAGTTGTTATTACTCATAAGTTCTGTGGCAAAAACAATAACTATTGGACTATGACATTGATATTAATCATGTTCCACTTAAATGTGATAATACAAGTGCTATAAACCTTAATAAGAATCCTATCCAACATTCTAGAACTAAGCATATTGATATTAGACATCATTTGTTGCATGATCATATGCAAAATGATGATATTTTTCTTGATTTTGTTGATACTATTCATCAAATTAGCAGACATCTTTACTAAGCCTCTTTGTGTGGAAAGATTAAATTTTATCAAACATGAACTTGATATGATTGATGGTTCAAACTTGTCTTAATGACTTGCTTAATTGCATAATTGATTATTCGATTTGTGTGAAATCATGTTTTTCACTAATGCTTCATTTCTGTTTATTTTTCATATTTGATACCATTTCTTAAATTTATGCTTAATAATGAATTATATATTTTTAGTTTATTTTGGTGTCTTATACTCTATCATAATTATGTATTGATATATTAAAAATAATTTTTTTTGAAAAATGTTTATTATTTAAAATAATTTTTTTTGATTTTTGTTTATTTTTTTAAGCAAGCAAATTTATTTAATGAATATAATTTATTTTTTTTCCATTTTCATGATTTATTTTTTTAAATAGTTATTTAAAATTAAATTCTTTTTTTTATTGTGTTAACTCTTGATGATATATGTCAAAATATTTATCTTCAGGTATCATTTGTTTTAATCTAATGGTTAATTTTATGCTTAAGGACCTATTTGTCACATTTTTAGGTCCTAATTGCAAAAGTTTTGAAAGTATAGGGACCTTCCAGCTTTTTTTGTTGAGCTCGTGATCGTTAGGGGTCATTTTTCTTAGAACTGCTCACGAGCAGACCACTTGTGAGTAACGATCTGACAAGTTATAATTCTTTTTTTTTCTTTTTTTTTGTTTAATAAAAATGGTAACCTACCATTTTTTGAGTATTTTTAGGACTTAAATAATTTTTTATTTCTAATTCCTACCTATATAAACCCCTCAAGATTTTCTTTTCATTTGCAATTAGTTGTATTTACATATAAATTCCTTCGAAATAATTTTTTTTCTCTAAATAAAACTCTTCATCCTTAACCCTTTCATATTTTTGTCATGGCCCCAAAGAACAAGAATGCATAAGGTGCCTCTTCATCCTCTAGAAGAGCTATTAAAGATCAACCTAAGAAGTAACCTCCTCTCTCTTACACTGTAACTCAATTTAGGGAAAGGCTTGCTCATTTCAAGGATAGGAAAATTATTTTTCTAAGTATATGTGTCAAGTGATGAGTGTGAAAAATGCATGTTATTAAGTAGTTTTCATTTTAGAAAAAAATTCAATTTCAGTTAAGTTTATGTTTCTTTTATTCAGTTTTTATTTAGTTGAGTACTTACTGCATGTCTTGTGTGTTTAATTATTTTTTTGTATTAGTTGGTTTATTTTTGGTTGATTTTTATGTAATTAGGGAAGTCAAAGAACAATAGAGGAAGGCTACATGGGAGCCGTGGGCACTTGAAGTAGGCTTGAAAGGCAATGGAGGTCAATATGTGATAATGCTGAAATAGGGATATGATGATTGAAAAAATGCACACGGCCGTGCGACCTGGTGATTGAAAAAATTCGGAGGTGACTTTCATTGCTGACTCATGAGGGACAAGATGGAGATTTCGCATGGCTGTAACCCTAGGGTTTTATAAGAGGGTAGCCATCAGAAACAAAGGGATATAAATAGATTATTATTCATCACTTGGAGGAAGATATTATTTTTGGAGATATATTATTTTTTTAGAGAATTTTGAGAGAGCAGTTGGGAAGAACAAGGATTTTTTTTTGCTTATATTAGTTTGAAGATTTGAGAATAAGAACAAGAACATCAAATTTCCTTTTGAACAGGGGGTTTCTTCTATTTAATTGTGTTTATTCATTCTTAATTTCAATTTAATGATGACGTTTAGTTTCTTTTATTCTTTTTCTTTATCTCTTACAATTGACATAAGTAGCTAAATTATTGGTTAAGGTTCTTATTGCAAATCAACCATGGGCTAATCACAATTAAACCTAAGCCATTAATCTCAATCCTATGGTTGTTGTTGAACTTAATGTCTTCTTTGGATTGATCACCCTTTGATTGAATATACGCAATAAAACTTGATCGAGAGATAGGTTGTATTGGATTTAAACAATAACCTGTTAGATGCTTTCTTAGTTGAGAAACACTTAAGCAACTAATATTGATTAAGGGTTGATGCTTAAACTGAGTCAACCGAACACTTAGTAGGCGAGAGCTTTAAATCTAAGAACGTCAATGTACTTGGTTAATCATAGGGTTGTCTTAGGAGGAAAGCCTATGATTCTTGAGAAACACTCAAATTGGATTAAGGTTAGGTATGGCTTAGTAGTTAATTTATCTTAAATAAAGGTTGAATTTGTAATAAGAACCCTAGCTCTCTAAAGTGATTGTTATTACTGTGATTTTTGTGTTTTGTTTTAGTTTAATTAAAAATACCCTTTTTCGTTGTTTAAACAAATAAACACAACTAGTATCACTGTAATCAATTTGCATCTCTGTGGGATTGATATTTAATTACTACTTGTACGAATCCGTATACTTACGGAAGACCATCATCAAGCTACCTTGGAAAAGATGGGTAGTTTTAATGAGGTTAGAACTTTGCTTGATAATACAGGTTTGTATGATTTTGCATTCCATGAGTTTCCTACCTATCCATCTTTAGTCCATGAATTTCTTGCTTCCTTTTGCTTGAGAACTCATTTCGTTAATGAGCACAATCCTTTGAATAACATGAGATTTAAATTGGGTAAGAGAGATAGATTCCTTACCTCCCTAGACTCTGATAGAATTTTTTATTTTAGACAAAGGGGTTTATCTTCTCCTATTTCTTATTGGCTTCCTAATCCTTTTTGGATTCAACATGCTAAACCTTATGCAAAATCCTTTGAAGTGGGATACACAAAAGCATATAATTTTGCTTCCAAATCTTTATAGTATGTGCATAGGTTTATCACCTACTCTTTTCATGCTAGGGGCTTAAGCAATGAAGCTATTTCCTTCTTAGATGTCTTGTTGAAGGCATAGATGTTGAGTTAGGAAGATGGCTTCAATGGAGGTTATGGTTAGCTAGTGATAGTGTTAGTAGTGCTTTATGTGTAGGAGGCTTTATCGTTAAAATTGCTCATCACTTTTGGGATCAACTTGAGAAACACCCCTTCCATTCCTCTATCCTTTCTTGATGATAAAATTGTGAGAAACTCTAGACAATTCAAGCTTGTTAGAAACTCTTGGTTTTGGAAAGGCGAAATAGAAGATGAAGATGTTAATGAGGAGCTAGAACAAGATTTAGAAGATACTGAGCAAATAGGCACTCTTGGTCTTGAAGGTATTCGCAACGAAGAAGAAATTCCTAAAGAGCATGTTCCTCTTCAATATCAAAGAAAAAGGGCAAGAGGACCTTCCACTTCTCAAAGTGTTGATGATGAGCCTGCTTGGGTTGGTGGTTTCTTTGATCGCCTATCCATAGTATAATCAAACTTTAACACAAGGTTTGATTAAGTAGACACTAGAATTAATCGATTTGAGCATAAAATGGATCACATGGAGTATGATATTCATCAATTGTATGCTCATCATAACATATAATGCTCTTGGTCTCCTTCTCCTCCTCCATAAGGCTAATTTTTTTTTACTTGTAGATTTTTCTTTCTTCAGTTTTTTATTTTGTTTATTTTTAGTATATCTTTTATATCTTAGTTCTGAGCTATTAGTTTAATTTATTACTATTTTGTGTCAGTATTTAGTTCGGTTTATTTTTTGGATACAAGTTATGAGCTGTTAGTCTACAATTGATATCATAATATCATTGTAATTTTTTTTATACAAAAAGGGGATATATTTGAATTTTTTATTTATTAAGGTTATGCATGATTTTACATTGCATTTATACATGAAAAATTCATGTTTAATTTATTCATGTATAAATGCTTCTTAGGAAATGTTTTGATCTTTTATAATGCATGGATAATTTTAAGATTTGGCCTATCTTTGCTTTCGACAAAGGAGAAGAAACAATTAAGTTTGCATGTGTATTTAGTTAATTTTTTTTAAAGCAAAATTTTTTTTTTTGCCAAAGATGTGTTTATGTAAATGACATTACTATATGAGAGTGTGTCCTTGATATCAATTTTTTTTTCTTCTCTCTAAATCTTATTCTTTTTTTTGGAGAGAAAATTGTTTAAAATTTTCCATAATTTTATTTATACATAGATAGTAACAATGTAAGTGTGACTAGTTTTATCCTTGTGATAAAAAGTCTTATTTTGCTTACTTTGTTTATGTATGACATGCATTTTATAAAGATTTTAAGTATCTTTATTTTCATTTTTTTGGCTCTTGATTTTTATTCCCTCTTATTTATTTTTGGTCTCTTTAGAATAATTTCCCTTTATATATCTCTCTTTTCTTTTTGTCTTTGACAAAGGGGGAGAAGATATATGTGTTTGTTAGATGCTAAATGTCACATGATTATTTATTAGCTAAGATCTATATGATCATGTGCTAGTGAGTGTTATATGTACTATTTTATGATGCATTCTAGTAGCACTACATGCATATATGTTTGAAATTATTTCCTTTAAGTTGTTTAAACAATTTAATTTTAATGATCATATTATCATGTTTTTAACACATTTGTCATGTTAGGCCATGTTCATGATTATGTTATCTTTATTTTTGACAAGAAGGGGAATAAAATAAATTTATATTTCTTATTATATCTATAAAAGGGGAGTAATAAAGAAATATATAAGAAACATTTGTTATCCCTTATATATGCCTTGATAATTCAATCACTTCTATACTTTGATAAATGATGTATTTTAGTAAAATTTATGCATATATTAAGGGGGAGGAAAATTTTTCACATAATGCATCAATTTAGTTTGAAAGGGGGAGCTATTTTAATGCTTACTCATGTTATTTATTTTTGACACACTCATACACATTATTTATTATCTTTTCAAATTAGTTGTCAAAGCCAAAAAAGGGGAGATTATTGACCATTTGCATGATCAAACTCCTAATTTGGGACTTTAACAAAAAATTTGATACTAATGATTTCAACTAAATGTGTAGGGAATTATATACCAAATATATATACTTTTGGTAAATAGTGGTATTTTGGGCTAAATTCGACCTTTGAGATTCAAAGAGCTTTCTGACATCTTTAGAGCTCCACAATGAGAAAATGATCTCCTTCACATTTGAAGTAGACATCTCAACCTTTCTGAACTAATCTTACTTGTCAAAATCTAAGCTCATTGGGTATGCAAATCTTCAGTCAAAGTTAGCATATGAAGCTTTCATTTCAAGTTGCGTAAGTCTTAGTATTTTAGTAATATCTTGAGCTAAAGATGTTCAATTAAGGTGATTCAAAGTGATATGAAAAGATAAGAAAATTATTTATAATTTTTATAAAGAAAGTTTAGGATGATTTGATCATCTTCAGTCCCGTTCATGAGTGTCTCATGAACCGGTCATGAATTATCTCCTTTTAGTGTTCATTTAGAGCAAAGGGATAGTGCCTCTCATGAGCACTCCTCACAATTGTGAGCAGCTCATGAGGGCAGTACTGACAGCTCCAAATAGACATATTTGAATACAACAACAATTATTTTGCTCCTCATGAGCCAAAGCTTGCTGCTCACGAGCATTGTTCACTTATGAGTGGCGTTCTGACAAAATAAAGTCCAATATTGATTCAAAATCAATTATAGACATTAGAGACATGTTTGACACATCCAAAAACCATATTTTTTTAGTGTTTCTCTATATAAACACTCCTTAGAGTACAGTTGAAAGGTTAAGAAACTTGTTTATCATTCATTCTTACTTAAACATTCAATTGAGCTCTCAAATTCTCTTAAACAGTTCTTTATTTATATAACTCTTGTGAGAGTTGGTTGTGTGTTAGAAATAGAATTTATCTTCATCTTAAATCTTGGGA
Organism: Mallotus nudiflorus; assembly: GCA_947683625.1. Taxonomy (NCBI): domain Eukaryota; kingdom Viridiplantae; phylum Streptophyta; class Magnoliopsida; order Malpighiales; family Euphorbiaceae; genus Mallotus; species Mallotus nudiflorus. The sequence continues at coordinate 1,554,189 of CANTUR010000241.1, forward strand.
TAGATTAAAAGGGAAGTGAGATTTATTTTTAAAGGAATTGATTTAAGTGTTATCCATTGAAACACTTAGGATTTGGTTTTTAAGTGAGCCTTGAAAATTCAAGTTGTAAGGTTGTAAGAGTGAGCCATAAAACTCTTGTGTAATCTCAATCTTGTGAATAAGATTGTGGGTGATTGAAAATCCTAACTTAGGGATAAGTTAGGTGGAGATGTAGGATTGTTGTTAAACCCGAACTCCTTAAATTTTTGTGTTCTTCATTCTTATTTCTCAACTTTCATTCAATTCTTGCAAAGAATTATTTTAATTTTTCATTTTTATTTGATAGTCCTATTTACCCCCTAGGAATCTTTTTAGTATATCATTTAGTGTATGATATTTTTCCAAAAGCATATCCATGACAAAAATCTCCTTTTCTAATTACTTAACTACATTATCTATTTCTTCGTTGTTGTGTCTTGGTAGTGTTGCTGAAATTGCTTTTGGCATTGTTAACTTATGGTACCCATAATAAGCTTCCAATTCACATCTTATTTCCCATAAATGATCCCATTTTGGATCTGGTCTAACTATAACGTTAGATGACAGTCCATAATCATATATATTTATCATATGATACCCAAAAAATATATGATTTTCACATCCTCATTTAAGAAATTAATAAGTTGGATGATTTTTGAATGGCCATTTAGTTCCATACTAAATTATACCATTTAGGTCTTCATATTTATCAATAATTTTCATTTCCATTTTACCTCGTGCTCCATATGAAGAAGATGACGAGCCTACTTTTTTTTTCCCTTTTTTATTCATTCCTGGTAAACATTAAATTTATGACTCTTAAAAAAAAGTATATAAGTATTACAAGGACCATAAAAAGTAAATAAGTTTAAAGAAATATACATTAAACACCGTTTAAAGAAATTATTATATTAATTTTGTGCACAAGTCCTAGCGTTGTGCCTAGTCAAACCACATTTCATGCAGAATTTTGTTATAGCATTAGAATTTCATTCATCCATTTCATTTCTAATGCGCATTGATCTTGGTCTTCCTTTTTTCCTTCTCCATGCTAGATTTGGAATAAATAGCAATTCATGTGTCTTAGGCCAATAATCAGGATCACCTAAAGGAACGAAACAAGTTGACCAACATTTTAAATTTTCACTGACGGAGTGGAATGGAGCAATAAATTCTCTATAATTAAGGCTATATGTCAAACAACTGGCAATGGCATGAGAATAGGAAATTTTGCTTTGTTGGAACTTACTGCATATGTAGATTTGTTGTTTCATATCGACAACTTGTTTATGACCCCCTTTTTGGCGGGCATTGTTAAAAGCTATCGTTATTTGAAAAATCATATTTTCTTGATCATATATTGAATGACATGCCCATTTGCCTTATCAATTCGATGCTTCAACATTTCTACACATGTTAGTGTCCATAAAAAGCCATCATTCAATAATTTTTTATATTCAATTCAATGTTGATCGAACATATTAACTAACTTTAGAAAAATTTATTGCATCAATGTAGTGATAGGCATTGATCTAATTATTTTGAACATGGTGTTTACTGATTCAGTATAGTTTGTAGTCATCACACCATAACGATGACCACCATCACACAATAAAGTCCATTTCTCCTTCGGTATTTTATCAATCCATTTTTTTAAATTCAGATGTAGGAGCTTAACTTTGTCCATCCATTTCTTGAACTTTCTTTTCTGGAACTCTTTGCCTGCTTTATCAAGTAAGTTCTTTATGGCACCATTTTTAAACTTTATGTTGTAATTGCTAAGCACATGACACAAATAGTATCAATATGCATTAGCAGACCATAGTTTTTACTTCATTGCATACTTGATTCCAATATAACAATCAGAAATGATACAAATATCATCTCTCCTATCACAGAAACAATATCGCAACCTCTGCATAAAGTACTCACAGTTGTCTTTAGACTTTTTTTTGACTAAAGCAAACGCTAATGGTAATATAGCGTTATTCCCATTAATTGTGTCGGTAGTTAATAGTACACTTATATATTTACCATATAGAAATGTGCCATCCATATATATGACAAGTTTGAAATGTTCAAACCCATCAATATATGACTTGAAAGCATAAAACATTTGTTTGAATTGTTAAACCCTGTGTACAAGAACATAATTTTTCAAATGTGCCTCCTCTTTGTGATGTCAGTAAGAACTAAGATTAAGTGTCATAGCAGTATGCATGAATTGGCAAAGCATTTTTTATTAGTCATCCCAATCGCCCTATAAATTTGCAATTGCCTTTTGTTTTCCTTTCTAGACTTTTTAATAGCTCCGTGTGATACTGAACCATTCTTTCAGCCTAGCAAGTAATGCTTTCACCTTACTGCCAGGCTGCTCTTGTAACATTGTTTATACATATGCAGCTATCAGGTTTGCGTCCAAATTTTGATTATCTTGACTTTGTCCAGGAGCAGTATAATTATGGGGACCATTGTATCTTGTTATTTTCCAAAACCCACTCTTCTTCAGCTTAGTGGCTCTGACTCTCCATTCGCAGCCCAACTTGCAAACTAAAATTATAGTATTATATTGAGTTTTAGAACTTTGAAATTGTCTCCCAACTTTCACATAATACAATTTGCAAGTTTTTTTCACTGCATCTTTGGATTGAAATAACATACCCTTCACCAGTTCTTTTGAGGGATCCCAGAACATATCATCTACATCAGAGGGATTTCTATTTACATACATATCTTTGAGAATGAAATGTTCAAATTGCGAAGGAATTTGTCTATGTACACTTTTAAGTAATGCGTGTATCGAATTATCATTATGAACTTCAAGAGCACCATCTACATTACAATCATCTTCATTATCACCTTCATAAAAAAAATACTCCTCCTCATCCTCCTGATCATCTCGTCAACATCGTCATTGTTGACTTCAACTTCATCCTCCTCCTCCTCATAAAAACATTCATCCTTTTCCTCCTCAACTTCAATGTCATTAGGATTATATCTTGATGAACTAGCCTCTACATATGGCACAATTCTACCTCTACTGTCACTAAATTCAATATACAGTTCAATCATGAGCCACCCCGTGAACTGCCTAACCATTTCAAACATCTTCCGAACAGTAAAATCATCTTCAATTTGCGAAAAACCAAATATTGTATTTTGACCAAATCTTAGTACTGAATATCTAAATAAAATTCTCTTAATAATCCTAGAATCACTTATTCCCAATGCATTTGTAATTATATTATGTAACCCTTCAAGATTAAAATCATCAATAAAATTGACTATTCTCGAAGATGCATTAACTACATTTGGACCGCTCTCATTTTTAATAATTTGACCATCCTAATATATGATAACAACTCTTGTATTTGACATTTTGGCCTAATATACATACTGATCATAATAAGTTTTTCATTATATGTAATAAATATAATTTTCTAGCTACAAAAATAATTAAGTATTTTTAACTAACTAATTTTCCATTCAATAAATATTTTTGTCATCTAACTACGTCAATCTATGGAATCAAATTAAAATGATCACAACAAATGAAATTTAATTACATGTAAATAAAACATGATAACAAATTGGAATACATAATAATTATATCAATCAACAAATATGCAATAAAAAATCTTCAATATTAAAATTTCCATTAATATTTTACCTATTCTTTATATATAAAAAAACATATACAAATTTTTATCAATAATCAATTTATTAAACAAATTTAATTTACTTGAACATACCTATATAGCTTTACAAGTGACCTCCTCGATATCACCGTCTACAAAAAAAAAAAAAAAAAAAAAAAAAAAAAAAAATATATATATATATATATATATATATATATATATATATATATTCCATAAATAAATAGATATAAAGTGTTTAACTACAGCAACAAAAAATAATTAAATTTATTTTAACTACATAACAAATAATGAAATTTCAATGTTTATATAAATGGCACATTATATAAATTATGATTTTAAACTCAATGATTACGAATAAAAGAGACAATTTTATTTAACCAACAATATACTTTTATTGTCCAATTATATGTGACAAAATACAATAAAATATTGTGTAAAAAATATTTCATAAGATATATGATATATATTTTATTTCATCATACATTAAAATACAGAAATAATTTATTTAACGTTAAAAAATATATGTACAAAAACTCCTTACATGATGATATTACTCTATCTATCACCTAAACCTAATTGCCCTTGACATTGACTCTTCAATTTTTCTTTATTCATAATACTTTTGGTCATTTTTTTCAACCAAGGAAAATTTAGGCTAGGACCTTTTCAAAGACAAAGGTTCGGACTAATAGCTAGATTGGAGGTCTTATTTAAATTGTGTCAAACGTTGTCCTCTAAAAATAAATATACATATCCATCATAGGACAAATCCTCCTCACTATGACTCCACATTTTTGTTAAATGTTGTCCATACTCCAAGGGCAATGTAGAGTATAATACAATCGTTTCATTCATCCTTTTGCCACTATGTATAAGTTCTTCAATCTTTTGATTCACTATTTGGATATGTTCACACAATGTATGCTCTGTAATATCCCGTGTTTTTTTTAAAATATTTTAATATTTCATCGGGATATGCAATGTTAATAATTTTTGTATATATATTATGATATTTTTATGAGTTGATATGTTTTTAAAATCTATTTTAATTATTGTGTATTATTTTAAATGCTTTACGTAAAATTTTCCAGGGACTTGCATTTTCGGGGAAATTTTCACGTAAATAATTTACTATTAATTATTTTAAATAGATTTCCATACTTGCATGAACTCATATATATTTTGAAGTACTAAATAACGTGTATATGTGTACTTATTTATTTAATTAGGGTTTAATTAATTATCCTATTATTATATTATTTATTTATTAATTTTATTGTTATTTAATTATTTTTACTTATTATAAATTATTAAAATATTAAATTATATGTGTGTGGTGTATATTTAATGTGTGTAATTTAATATTATTTTAATATATAGTATAAAGTATATATATATACATATATACATTTAATATTTAACAAAAATTAAAGTTTGATATAATTATAAAAGTGCCACCCGAAGCATCCCCTTCCTCCCGATCGTTCCCCATCGTCGTCCGCCGCTGCTACCATCGATTTCTTACCGTTGGTGTGCCGTCCGGCGTGCCACCTCCTTCCTCAGCCCCTTCCGCCGTGTCACGACCCAAAACAGGGGCCATGACCGGGGCTAGGGAACGGGAATTCTTTCGAATCCGGAACCCATAGCAAGCCTAAAAATAAAATAAATCATGCAATAACAATAATAATAATATAATATGCAGCGGAAATAAAAATCATCATATCATAATATTATTCTTATCAACTGGATTTAAATCAAAATCTCATCTCATATATATAAATTTTCTTTAATACAAATCCAGTTTCAATATAATACATCTCTTTAAAATAAAATACATAAAATCCAATACTTTAATTCACAACTACTGCAGTGTCTAGATAAAATAAATAAGACTCAAGTAAATGATTTACACAAAGAAGCCGGGGCGGAAGAAATCCGGCGTATCGACCTGTTACTGAGGTCTGAAGAAGTTGACTCTCTTGAAAAATAGTCAACGGAGGGGAGTCAGACCTCACTGAGTGAATTACTATAATATATATACATACACACTAAGTGATAATGCATACAGTCAACAGTATATATAATATGTATATATACAGGCAATTTCACACAGATGCAGAAAAATCATTTATATATTTTATCTGAAATTCATCTTTTATGAAGGATCACATAGAACCCTAGAATAACGCAACCTCAGAAAATAGTGTTAAATAACACTCTAGCCATACAGGCTCACTTATTCCAAATATATCCACTTAATCCATTTGGACAGTAGACTGGCCCCGAGACACTAAGTCAACCGAGCTCCAGCAGTTTAACTGCCAGTGTGATTGGCCCCGAGACACTTGGTCAACCGAGCTCCATCAATCACACCCACAACCACATCTCACATATATCAATAATCACATCAATATCCACAAATAAGTTAGTAACATAGCCTAAAGCTATAGGCGCACCGGTACGTACTCGGTCCTAGTGCTGCCCACTAGGTAGCACGTTCTATTGATATCCTTCATTAATAAATATAAAACATTCATTCACAAATAAATGATGCATGAATTTAAATAAAATAACAATATAAACCATATATATACCGAAAATATACCAAAAGTAAACCAGGTATATTTCGAGCATATATACGTCAAATAAATCCAATTAAATCATACATTAAGCTAAAAATATATTTAAAAACACTTTAAATATATTTTATTAACAAAACATGTGTACAATTTATTATATACCAAAAATAAATCAAAAATATACTTAATGTAAACTTAAGAAATAATCGAATTATTTATGCATATTTAATCAACATAAAACATGCATTTCTAAATTATGCATCCTAAGCATATATATATAGTATAGTAACTCACCTAATGCGCTCCACGAGACAAGTCCGACGGGCCTGGTCCACTAGCCCTCGGTCTCGGCGCAACTAAACAAGCAATAAATAATAGACATCAGAATAAACCCTAACAGAAATCCTAGAATTCAATCTAGAGTATTTAAGTACGGAAACAGAATTAGGGTTCGATTGGATATCACGTTTTACGAGAATTCTACCGAAAATCCGGTAGAACCTCCCCTGTAAAACGGACATCTCTCTACTCAAAAGAGTAGAGCCGACCCTGCAAAGAAATATACTTCGAAAAATAAGCTCAACACAATCCACAACCCCTCGGTCGGACTCCAGACTACATTCTACCGACCGGGGTCCACAAACACAGAACAATTTCGAAAATATCAAAAATATCCTTACAGCATAGAAATACATTTTATACGTAGAAATTACATAATTAACCTTAAAACACTGTAAAAACCGATTAAAACTCATTTTATTAGAAAAATCGTATATTATATATATAATTGAAAATAATTCACGAAAAATAGTTTTAATTAGTTAAAAATACCAAATAATTTATAGAAATCATTTTTATACCTTAAATAACTATTAAAACCAATTAAATTACATTTTTAGACAATTTAGGGTAAAATTACCAAAATACCCCTATATATATAAATATACTATAATTACTTCAAAAATTCACCAAAAATTATACAATTATCCAAAATTAAATTTCTCAACATATTTATCAATAATATTAATAATTAAACTCAATTAACCAATTAAATTCAAATAAAACACATTTAACCTAATTTTCTCAAAATCACATAAACTTCAATAATTCAAAATAAATACTTAGAATTCATAAAAATTACAAATAAATTCCTATAATTCATTTCAACACCTAATTTAACCATAAACTCCAATTTCATAATTTAAATAATTAATTTCCGAAAATTAGAAAATAATATTAAAATATTCAAAAATACCCAAAAATCCAAAAAATCTCCAAAAATTCTACAAAAATTCATACATGTATATTGAGATACTAGAAACAATATTTGTGAAGGAAGTTTTCATGAATCAATCAATTCGAGGCTCAAAAAAATTAAAAACCCTAATGTGACCGAAATTGAAAAATCGAAACCTAAGCAAATCTAAACCATTTTAGCTCAAACCAAAGCTAGAATCACACTCACCGGAGCTCAAGGAGAAGAAAGAGACCGGCGGTGTCGAAAACGGTGGCTGGAATCGACGTGATCGACGGTGGATCGATTTTCGGCTTCTCCGGCCAAAATCGACTTCCAGGCGTTGGAAACGGCTACCTCAGGAGGCGGAAATGGTTGGGGAAGGCGGTGGCACACCGGACGGCACACCCACGGTGAAGAAATGGCACGGCAGCGACCGGAACGGCGAAGGGAATCGGTCGGGAGGAAGAAGAAGACTCGGGGGCAGTTTGGTAATTTTCCAATTCTTTTGTAATTTGACAAATTTTAATGTATATATGTATATATATATACTTTACACTATATAATAAAATAATATTAAATTACACACATCAAATATACACCACACACATAAAATCTAATATTTTAATAATTTATACTAAATAAAATTAATTAAATAACAATAAAACTAATAAATAATTAATAAAATATTAGGGTAATACTAAACCCTAATTAAATAAATATACACACACAGGCTTTATTTAATAATTTAAAAATACGCATGAGTACATGCAAGTCCGAAAATATATTTAAAATAATTAATAATACATTGTTTACATGAAAATTTCCCCGAAAATGTAAGTTCCGGGAAAATTTTACGTAAAACACTGAAAATAATACACAGTAATTAAAATAGGTTTTAAATACATATTAATTCGTAAAAATATCGCACATATATTCAAAATTTATTAACACTGCATATCCCGGTACAGTGTAAAAATATTTTAAAAACACGGGATATTACACGCCGCCTGCTGTAGCTGATTCCGGCGTCTGGAAGCCATTTTTGGCTGGAGAAGCCGAAAGTTGAAGCAACATCGTTCACGGCGATTCCGGCCACCGTTTTTGACACCGTCGGTCTCTTTCTTCTCCTTGAGCTCCAGTGAGTGTGATTCCAAGCTTTGTTTCACTTAAAATGGTCTTGATTTGCTTAGGTTTTGATTTTTCGAATTCGGCCATATTAGGGTTCTTGATTTTTTGAACTTCAATTTGATTGATTCATGAAAATTCCCTTAAAAAATGTTGTTTCCCTTAGCTTAATCTACATGTGTGAATTTTTGTGGAATTTTTGGAGATTATTTTGATTTTTGGGTATTTTTTTGAATATTTTATTATTATTTTATAATTTTCGGAAATTAATTAATTAAATTATGAAATTGTGTTTTTTGATAAATATAGGTGTTGAAATTAATTATTGGAATTTATTTGGAATTTTTATGTATTTATTTTGAATTTAATTAGTTTATATAATTTTGAGAAAATTAGGTTAATTGTGTTTTTAATTGAAATTAATTGGTAAATTGAGTTAATTATTGATATTATTGATAAATATGTTGAGAAAATTAATTTTGGATAATTATATAATTTTTGGTGAATTTTTGAAGTAATTTTAGTATATTTATATATATAGGGGTATTTTGGTAATTTTACCCTAAATTGACTAAAAATGTAATTTAATTGGTTTTAATAATTATTTAAGGTATAAAAATGATTTCTACAAATTATTTAGTATTTTTAATTAATTAAAACTATTTTTCGTGAATTATTCTCAATTATATATATAATATAAGCTTTTTCTAATAAAATGAGTTTTTATCGATTTTTAATGTGTTTAAAGGTTAATTATGTAATTTCTACTTATAAAATGTATTTCTATGATATAAGGGTATTTTTGGTATTTCTGAAATTGTTCCGTGAATTGTGGACCCCGGTCGGTAGACTATAATTTGGAGTCCGACTGAGGGGTTGTGAATGGATTATTGTGCCTGTTTTTTTGAAGTGTGTTTCTTTGCAGGATCGGCTCTACTCTTTGAGTAGAGAGATGTCCATTTTACAGGGGAGGTTCTGCCGAATTTTTGATAGAATTCTCGTAAAACGTGATGTCCGGTCAAACCCTAATTTCGATTCTGTGTTTAATATTCTAGATCGAGTTCTAGGATTTTCTGTTAGGTTTATTTTGATGTCTGTTATTTTTGTTTGCGAGATCGAGGGTTAGTGGATCAGGCCTGTCGGATCCATCTCGTGGAGCGCACTAAGTGTGAGTTACTATTCTATATATATATGCTTTAGGGTGCATGATTTAGAAATATATGTTTTATTTTGATTAAATATGCATAATGATTTAATTAATACTTAAGTTGATTTTTAGTTTACTTTTGGTTTATTTTTGGTATATATTAAATTATATGCATGCTTTATTAACCATTTATGTTTAAAATGTTTTTGAATATATTTCTAACTTATTTTGCTATTATATTAGACTTGTTTGGCGTATATATACTCGAAATATACCTGGTTTACTTTTGGTATATTTCCAGTATATATATGGTTTATATTGTTATTTTATTTAAATTCATGCATCATTTATTTGTGAATGAATGTTTTATATTTATTAATGAAGGATATCAATAGAACGTGCTACCTAGTGGGCAGCACTAGGACCGAGTACGTACCGGTACGTTTATAGCATTTAGGCTATATTACTAACCTATTTGTGGATATTAATTGGATATGATTATTTGATGTGTGGGATATGGTTTGGAGGTGTGATTGCTGGAGCTCGGTTGACCTAGTGTCTCGGGGCCAATCACACCGGCAGTCAGACTGCTGGAGCTCGATTGACTTAGTGTCTCGGGGCCAGTCTACTGTCCAAATGGATTAAGTGAACATATTTGGAATAAGTGAGCCTGCATGGCTAGAGTGTTGTTTAACACTGTTTGAGGTTGCGATATTATAGGGTTCTATTTGATCCTTCATAAACTGTGAATTTCAGTAAAAATATATATATAATGATTTTATTGCATCTGTGTGTATCTGCCTGTATATATACATATTAGATATATACTGTTGACTGTATGCATTGACATTTAGTATGCATGTATATATATTATAGTAATTCACTCAGTGAGGTCTGACTCCCCTCCGTTGACTATTTTTCAGGAGAGTCATCATCTTCAGACCTCAGTAGCAGACCTGTACGCCGGATTTCTTCCGCCCCGGCTTCTCTATGTAAACTGCTAACTTGAGTTTTATTTTTATAATCTAGACACTGCAGTAGTTGTAAATTAATTATGGGTTTTATGTATTATATTGTGTGAGTTATGTATTTTGAGAATTTGAACGGAGACTTGTATCAAAGGATTTATCTATATATGAGATATGGATTTCTATTTTGATAATTATGATTTTATTTCTGCTGCATTAAGAGTTGTTGTTAGTATTATTGTATGATTATTTTATTTTTAGGCTTGCTACGGGTTCCGGATTCGAAAGAATTCTCGTTCCCTAGCGCCGGTCATGGCCCCTGTTTTGGGTCGTGACATGCTCAAGCTTCATTTTATATGCCTTAACTTCATTTGTTAAATGGCTAACTCTTTCTCATTGTTCTTGAATTCTAGACACATGAGGAATACTAACTATGCAAGCCCTAATACAACGAGGTCTATTTTTACGTAACTTTCAATAGTCACTGATTCATTACATTCGCTCAACATACGACATATTCATTAACACATTAAGGAAATAATAATAGAAATATTAAATAATTAATAAATCTCAAGCCAACACACTCAACCTTTTTTCACTACGTAAAAATAAAAAATGTTTCACTAGAAAATAAATATATAAATTTTTTTAACTAAATAATATTAGATTTTGATAAAAAAAAAAGACTTATTATAAAATAAAAAAATATCTAACAAAAATAAATAAGCCAATACAAAAATATTCACCAACTATTCAATACATGTAACTAATAAATACAAATCTTATACCCTAACTAATTAAATTATTTTTTAAAACTAAGTATCTAATCATTTTTTATATCTAACAAGTTATATCAAAAAAAAAAAATCACTAACTACGTAAAAAAATTCTGTAATAAATCCTAACTAATTACGACATTTTTTTAAACTAAGTACCTTTTCATTTTTTATATCTAACAAATTAAATATATATATATAAGACAATAAAAAAAATATTCACTAACTATATAGTGTCAATTATGTAACTAATAAATACAAATTTTCAACTCTAACTAATTACAATTTTTTAAAGCTAAGTATTAATCATTTTTTATACCTAAATAATTTCACAAAAAATTACTTACTTTTACTAACTACCTAAATACATTTTTTGTAAAAATGGGAAATATTTTAATGAATAACTAATTACATGATTTTTCTAAATATTAATTTTTATAAATAACATGTAAGGACATATTGTTACTAAAATGTTTCACAACAACATAATTATAAAAATAATTTTTTAACTAAATCACTCCATCATATAAGTTATTTTTACAATTTAATTAAATAACCAAAAAAAAAACAATAAATAAAAAATCATATTAAATAAAATATATTTAACAAAATATATAAAAATGTTAACTACATGCTATCAAAATTTAAATTTTATTTACTACATAACCAAAACTTATATACAAAAGAAATGATATAAAATATTCTTAGTATCTAATTAATTAACCACAAAAACAATAAATGCAAAATCAACATCAACAATTTTATCTAACAATATTCTTAACAACAATTATAACAAACAAAATATAACAATTTTTCTACACTCATCAACATATTAAATAATTTAATTATTAACAAAACATACCTTTTGGAGCTATAAATTTTCACCTCTTCAATATCACCTAATTAAAAAAAAAACAAAACCATATATGCTATTAATTATAAAATATTGATTCAATATATAAACAAAATTCTGTAAAAAAAATAAAAAATTTGCAACCCTAAATAAGTTAATTAATTCTTTTAACTAACTTCCTAATTTTTTTAATTTTTTTTAAAAAAAAATATAAATTATTTCGAGATAAATATATTACATTTTTTTCATGTAATACAAAAACAAAATTTCTTAAACATAACAATAAAAATATTACAAAGTACCTTTTTTTTTTTTTTAACCAAAGAATGAAGAGATAAATAACTAAAAAAAATTGGCTCAAAAAGAGGATGAAAAAATTGTTATGGAAAATAGGATATGGGGTAAATGTTTCTTGTTGAGCAAGAGTAGACCGAAGCTTTGAGAAAGAGTTTCGGCATTACAATTTGCTGAGCAGTGAAGGATTTATAGGCAAAATGATTTCACCCATCCCGCTCTGCACCAATGGCGGTATGGGGTGAATCTCTGTCGCGACAAGATAGTACATGCATGCCTCTACGATGGCATGGGGAAGAGGGTAAACAGTACTATACTGCCACTATCACATGTGGTGTGTGTATTGCCAAGCTGCATTGGAAAAGACCAGAACTCATATCGCCACTGTCATAGGCAGTATGAGTTAAAGTTGTTGTATTTTCAGTTGGTAAAGTATAGTTCCTTATTGCCACTATCATTAGCGGTTTAACTGTGGTCAATTATGTCTTTTTGTAATACCGCTGTTTGCAATGCGTTAAGAGTTTTTTAAATAAAAAAATACCATAAATCGAGAATTATTTTTAGATGTACCATAAGATGAGAAATTGTTTTAGTTTTTAACATAAATTGGTAAATAACCCCAAGTTTTCCTCAGTTGTTATTATTAATAATTATTAATATGATAAGGTGATAATGCAATTCAATATTTGGACACATTTGTTTTCTCGTAGCATGTCTCCATGAATCGGAACCCATTCACATGAAAACTAAAAATTTGTATGCTAAAAAAATAAAAAATATATGATAATTTGAGTAAATATATATTGTTAGAAAAATTATCAAATAAATAGTTGTCCTTGAGAAATAAATAAAAAATAATTTTATTCAATTAATTAAAATAAAAAATAAAAATAATTGATATATGCATATTAATTAATTTGAACCCAAATTCCCATCTTTAACTTATATTGTCCAATTGTGCTAAAAATTAACAAAAATTATTAATTAAAATTTTTGTTACACAACAAGCTTAAGAAGTAATAAAGAATGATACTTAAAACAATATTTTTGTTTAATATTATTCATATATGATACAATCAAAATAGTATATTTTCTGAATATTATTCGTATTTGAAACTCAAATCAGTATATTTTCTGAATATTATTTATATTAAAAACTCAAACAGTATTAGAAACTCAAAATAACGTCTGAAAATGATAAATAATTGTCTGAATATTATTTAAATATTCTCCTCCAACTAAAAGTATATTTTTTGAATATTATTCATATCTGAAACTCAAAATAATATTCGAATATGATAATTTGAGTAAGTATATATTGTTAACAAGATTATCAAAGAAATAATTGGTCTTGAATAATAAAGTTCAAATATAATTGTATTCAATCAATTAAAATAAAATAAATAAATAAAAATAATTGATATATACATATTAGTTAATTTGAATCCAAGTGTCCATCTTTTTTTAAATTCATAAAACTTGAAATATTTTTCATTTATTCCATTTTATTATTTGTATATTATACTTTATTTTCCGTGTGCAAAATGAATAAAATAATAATAGCCTAAAAAATATATATAAATATACAAATTTATATTTTATAATATTTTCCTAGAATATCTAAAACTTTAATTTTTTTATTAAAATTAAGATGAGTTGTATAATTTAAATATGTTAATTATAATTTCTAAAATAGAGAATACCGTCTATCTATATATATATATATATATATATATATATATATATATATATATATATATATATATATACCCAAAACCAAAACTAACAATAAAAAAAGGAAAAATAAAAAATTGAAAAAAATAAGGATAACAAAAAATAAGAAAAAAAAGGAAAAAATAAAAATAAATAAAAAGAGAGAAAATTAAAAAATAAATATAAGGATAAAATAAAAAATAAAAAAATAAGAATAACAGAGAATAATAAAAAAATAAAAAGAAATAAAAAATAAAAAATAAGAATAACAAAAAAAAGTAAAAATGAAAAATGAGAAAAAAATAAAATTATAAAAAGAAGAGGAGTGAAAAACAAAGAGAAAAAAATAAATAAAGAAAAAATAAAATAAGAAATGGTAAGGAAAAAAGAAAATAAAAAAAAGAGAAAAAATTAAAAAAAAACAACTAAGAAACTTAAAGAAAAAAGAAGCAAAATGGTCATAAAGGAAAAAAGAAAGAAAGGACACTCGTGAAAAGGAAAAAGGACACATATGCGATTAATTCAAAATATAGGACAAATCAATGTGAACAAGCAAGTTGCCTGGTGCATGGTTACCAAAGGCTGCATAGCCGAAGCAACCACACATCAAGTAGAAACTTGTTGATGTCAATACAGCTACTGCATTAGCTTTCTTCATCACTTTATTTTCTGGTGGAGATGTCCTCAATGTATCCTTATAATTTTATGAAATATATATGGTATCAGACTATCTTAGATGCAATATTTTTTTTCAATAATTCATGCAACATTATATAGAGCTTAATCATCATAACAAAATCTATTACTTGGATTTCAATTAAAATTGGAGAATATGCACAGGCAAATGCCATATCACCAATTGCTCTTAACATGCTCCAAATTTTGCTTGCTCTTATCAAATCCACCACCCCAATTTCATTTCCTGTCAAACTTGTTCTTCCTCCCTGTCCTGTTTTACATTAAAAAAGCGCATCATATCACCTCTTGCCATCCAACCGCCGCAGCTTGTACTGAGGTGAGAAACTCTAGCCCAAGATGTTGTAGCCTTTTAATGGGTTGGCCACGTTGATTATATGGATTTTTACAAAAATACCAGTTTTTTGGTTCTCATTTTCTGCAAAATACCTCTTTTTTCAAAAGTATTACATGCGTCTTCTTCTTCCTTTTTTCTTTTGGTTCTTCCTTTTTTTTTTTTGTTTCCTTTCTTCCTTATTTCGCGATTCCTGTTCAATCCGAAAAGACATTTCCCTAATTTTCCCAGGCTGATGGAATGTAGAGAAAATCATTTGCACGGTCTGATTATGACCATCTTCTAACTTCAACTGATAGAAAAATCTCATCTTTTTTTTTTATTTTCGAAGAGAATCAAGTAATGGTAGACAAAATGATGGGGAAATTAGTGGAATTCTTGGAAGTAGCAATGACATCTGTAGTTTTTGTGAAAGGAGTGTACCCAAGCAGTGCATTTGAGAGGAGAAGGTACTTGAATGTTGTGGTTCACAAAGCTAAACATCCACAGGTCAGAGATTACATTCACTCAACTGTTACTTCTTGATACCATCTAGAATGTTCCCACTTAATTAGAGGTCTTCTACCCCCCTAAACAGAAACACATGGATAAGGGAGAAGACAGATCCGTTCAAGGAACTATCTCAAAGAGGAATCCTAACCGAAGAAGGAATACTCTCCTACAAAGACTATGATTCACTGACCCATAAGGAATCCCATTCCTCCCATATTCGAGTATCGTTATATATAGAACCATATACCCCTCATAAGGGGACATCTCATTCACACATATTCAAGCTATCTTTCCTCCTCTCGGTTTCTATTCTCTAACTTAGGCATCGGAGTGTTTGTGGGGATTCCCCCCACCTCTCACCTTGCCCTCTGTTCAGTGCTTTGTAGGACATTCAACCCAGGAGTTTTGAAAATTAGTTATCAAGTGGCGCCGTCTGTGGGAAACTCCTTAGGAAAAGCCATTCATTCACTTGCTAAGCTAAAGACACCTTCACTATGACTTCTAGCCCACCTCCGGCTCAAATTCCTGAGGTCGGCACTAATCCTTCTGCACCTATCCTCTCGACTGACCTTTCAAACCCTTTCCCAGTAATAATACCACCGCCCACCTTGCAGCTTGTTGGGGCCATATCCAGTCATGCACCTTTACTTCCGAAAAACACCCCGAGATACCCGTCCTTGGGCACAGATCTCCCATATTATGCTCTGCTGCAACACCATCGATCAATACCCTCAATACCTTTTTCAAGCCTACTAGAAACACCAGCAATAACCACTCCAAACCTAAACACAGTAACCCAAACACTCGGCCTTGACCAAGCAAGCAAAGAGGCCATGATAAAAAATATTCAGGCACAAATAACCTTGATGCAACAATAGCTAAGCGCTATAATACAGAGCGAGCATACTGAACCGGCTCCAAATAATGATAATACAGCACCCTGATAAGCCCCAAGGATGAGCACAGGGAAGGGTAAAGCACC
Organism: Mallotus nudiflorus; assembly: GCA_947683625.1. Taxonomy (NCBI): domain Eukaryota; kingdom Viridiplantae; phylum Streptophyta; class Magnoliopsida; order Malpighiales; family Euphorbiaceae; genus Mallotus; species Mallotus nudiflorus. Next base: position 1,571,062 of record CANTUR010000241.1, read on the forward strand.
AGAAGGGGAGTGTAGTTCGTCCATCCCAGCTCTTGATGATTCGAAATTAGCACAGAAGGTTGAGGAAGCAATGAATAAAGCCCGGACTAAACCTAGGAAGGAAGAAGAATGGGTGATGGATAGCAGAACTGCGTTTGTTAGCAGAATAATTCAAACGAAGATTCCTAGTAAGTTCAGAATCCCGCAGCTTGATCAGTACGATGGGATAGGAGCCCTTATCAGTTGTATATCTACTTTTCGAACAAAGATGTTGCTCCAGAATGTGAACGATGGAATCATGTGCAAAGTCTTCCCAAGTACACTCACAAAGAGCGCCCAAAAATGGTTTCATCGGCTCCCGGAGAATTCTGTCACTTCTTTTGAGGACCTAGTGGAGCAGTTCCATATCAGATTCATCACCAATATCCCTCCTGCAAAAAATATCAATGACCTCCGGATGTGCCGATAGGAGGCTAACAAATCTCTACGAAGTTACCTTGATCGTTTCAATAAAACAGCTATGCAGATTGAGCACCTCATTGATGAAGTAACCATAGAAGCTTTGAAAAATGGCACCAGACTCAGAAAGCTAAAAGATAAATTAATGACTAAAGAACCGAGTACCTTTGCAGAGGCAATGGCGATAGCGGTTTGGATGATAAAGATAGATGAAGACAGGAGGATACATCGGGAAGAAGACAGGCCATCGACCAAGGATGAATGACCAAAGCAGAGATGAGTAAGCTTCCCAAAAATGAATTTCAAAACTCCGGCAGATAGATTTGATAGGGAAGCGAAAAAATATACACCCCTGAACACTTCTCGATCCAGGATCCTCATGTGGGTCAGGCAGAATGGAGTGGAGATTACACCGGCCAAGAGAATCAGCCCAAGCTGGAGATTTACTCATGATAGAAGCCAATATTGCGAGTATCGCAGAGAGTACGACCATAACACAGAAGGCTGCAGAGAATTGAAGAGTGCCATAGAAAAACTGGTGCAGCGGGGAAAGCTTGATAATTTCACTAATGCACCGAGGAGACGCGGAAACATGAAAAACCATGACCGTGACAAAGCTGAGGCAAAGAAAGCTAGGAAAGAACCAATTGGGATGATCAACATGATTGTAGGAGGAGAAAACACCGAGAAACGGTTAAAACACAGTAGAGGAGGAAAAATGATACCTGGTAAAAGCGATAACATTTTTAACTCGGAAGATAATTTGCATATACATCACCCTCACAGTGATGCCCTGGTGATAACTGTATGCATAAATAAGTATCGGGTCAAAAGGCTATTGGTCGATAATGAGAGTGCTATCAATGTTTTATCTTGGAATGCATACAAAGCTATGGGCGGCTCCATCATCAACTTAACGGCCATCCAGAACCCCATCACTAGCTTTTGTGGGGGAACAGTGCAACCAATGGGGATTGTAAATCTGGACCTAGAATTCAGAAACTAAGAGGATGAGGAAACAAAAATCTTCCGGACTCCATTCAACGTGGTAGACATACCACTAGCCTATAATAGGATAATAGGACGACCGGTACTTTACGAAGTAGACACAGTCACCAGCATCCGGCAATTAACCATGAAAATTTCGATCAGGAAGGGGACCTTTACTATCAGGGGAGATTAGCAAATGGCCAGACAATGCTATCAGATGACTATGAAATCTCTAGCGGAGGCTTTTTATTTAGAAGCATGGGAAGTTGAGAAGTAAGGCGCTGACCCACAACCGGTGGAAAACACGAAGACATTGCAAATCAAGGGAGGAAAATCTATGAAAATTGGTAATGCCCTTGATCAGAACATCAAAGACACATTAAGGGACGTCCTTACTAGACACTCAGAAGATTTTGCTTCTCAAGCCTCCAAGATCGTCAGCATGGACCCGTGGGTTGCCTATCACTGCCTAAACATCAAACCAGAAGCCAAGCCAGTAGCACAGAAGAAAAGAACTTTCGCCTACGAAAGATAAAAGATCATTGTCGAGGAAACAATGAAGCTATTAGCAGCCAGATTCATTAAAGAGGTTACTCACCCGGACTGGGTAGCCAACATAGTACTCATTAAAAAAGCAAATGGGAAGTACAGAATGTGTGTAAACTACACCGACCTCAATCGAGCATGCCCTAAAGACAGCTACCCATTACCAACGATTGATTAGCTTGTCAACTCCACTACTGGCCATGGCTTATACAGCTTCGTAGATGCTGCCCAAGGTTATCACTAGATCCCCATGAAGAAAGAAGACAAGGAGAAAACATCTTTCGTCACACATTAAGGGTTGTACTGCTACAAGGTGATGCCCTTCGGACTGAAAAATGCTAGAGCCACGTACCAAAGAATGATGAACCAAGTCCTCCAGAGCTAGATTAGAACCAGCGTAGAGGTATATGTGGATGACATCATCATCAAAAGCAAGCACTCGAGCACCACCCAACAGACGTGGATTAAGTCCTCCAGTTACTAAGCCAATCCAGGATCAAGTTGAATCCTGAGAAATGCGTCTTCGGAGTCCAGGCCAGCAAGTTCCTAGGGTTCATGATTTCTCACCGAGGCATTGAAGCCAACCCAGAAAAAATGGAAGCCATACTCAACATGGCAGCACCAAAGAGCATCCGCGATATACAAAAGCTAAATGGTAGAATAACCGCACTGGGGCATTTTATTTCTTGCTCGGCTAGGCGATGTCTACCATTGTTCCGAGATCTCAAAAGTTTCGACAAGTTCCAGTGGTCCGCTGATTGCCAAGCAGAATTTAAAGAAATTAAAATATTCTTGTCTTCCCCACCATTAATCAGCCATTCGATACCGAATGAGACCTTATACTTATACCTCTATGTTGGCCGAGAATGCATCACTTCAGTACTGGTAAGGGAAGAGGGAAGCCAACAAAGCCCTGTTTACCATGTCAGTAAGATGCTCCAAGGACCTGAAGTTTGATACCCTATGCTAGATAAGTTAGCCTTAGCTGTGGTTCATGCTTCTCAAAAGCTTCGACACTACTTCCAAGCTCACCATATCGTTGCTCGGTCCTGTTTCCTGCTGCAAAAAATATTACAGAGACCAGAGACTTCAGGCAGGCTAGTACAATGGTCGGTCTTACTCGGAAAGTTTAATTTTGATTGCGAGCCTTAACAACAGATGAAAGCCCAGGCCTTAGCAGATTTTGTACAAGAAATGGCTCCGGAAGATATAACTTTGACCAAGATACCAGAATGGAAGCTCTATGTTGATAGAGCATCCTCAACTCAGGGTTCTAGTACGGGAATAATCCTCAGGGGACCGCATAAAGTTCATATCCAGTACGCAATCCGTATAGAGTATAATGCCACCAACAATGCAACTGAATATGAAGCACTCATCACAGGGTTGAAACTAGCCACTGAAGTTAGGGTCGAACACCTCATTATACACTCAGATTCCTAACTAGTAGTCAACTAAATCAGCGGAGCATTTCAAGTCAAAGATGCATGCATCGCTAAGTACGTAGACAAAGCCAGGTGACTTTTGCAACACATCAAGCAAGACGGAGGCCAATGGAATATCGTCCAGATTCCCAGAGAAGACAACAATGAGGCCGATTACCTTGCTAAATCCGCAGCCAAGAACAGTCAAGCATTTAGGGATATGAATTTCACCGAATCACTCACCAATCCCAGCACAAAGGACACTGAAGTTTTCAGAATACAAGTAGTCTCGGAATGGATACAACCCATCATCCAATATCTTGAGCATGACACACTTCCAGAAGACAAGCTGCAAGCTCGGAAGCTCAAGGCCAAAGCAGCCCACTATTCCATCCACCGAGGGGAGCTCTACTAAAAATCCCTGTCGCACCCCTGGTCAAAGTGCATTTCCCCAGAGGAAGGAAATTACATACTACGAGAAATCCATGAAGGAATCTATGGTGCACATGAGTCCCACTATTCGCTCACTAGAAAGGCCTTGCTCTAGGGGTATTACTGGCCCACCATGTTCAAGGATGCCCAGCAGCTAACACAATCATATCACCAGTGCTAGCACTATGCCCGACTTAGCCACAAATCTTCTCGACCTCTGCATCCCATCGGCAGCCCATGGCCTTTCGCCATGTGGTGGATAGACATCCTGGGTCCTTTTCCTCCATCTACCTTGCAGAAAAAGTTCTTAATCGTGGCCATTGACCATTTCACGAAATGGGTAGAAGCAGAAGCAGTCCCAACCATCACAGAAGCTTGGATACAACACTTTTTCTGAAAGGAGATCATTTGCAGATTTGACATCCTCCACACTTTAATTACAGACAACGGTAAATAGTTTGACAACCACAAATTCAAAAGTTTCTGCTCGGACCTTGGCATAAAACTGCGCTTCACCTCAGTAGCTCACCCGTAGACGAACGGATAAACTGAGGTCATCAACAGAATCCTCATGCAAGGGTTGAAGAAAAGACTCGACGATAAGAAAGGGAACTGGGTCGAAGAGCTGAACAATGTAATCTGGGCCTACAGAACCACACCTCGATCGTCCACTAGCAAAACACCATTCAGACTGACTTATGACATGGATGCAGTAATTCCAGTGGAGGTTGGGACCCCAAGTTACCGGGTAAGCCAAGACCTCGACCACGCCATCAATAACGTCGATGCACGAATATGCCTTGACGTACTAGAGGAATGAAGAGAACAAGCGGCAGCAACGAAGGAGGCACATCGGCAAAGGATAACCCGATACCACTATCTGCGTAAACCAATAAAGAATTTCAGGACGGGTGACTGGGTACACAGAAGATCAGATATTAGCAAAGGCACCTCGGGTACCGGTAAGTTAGTTCTGAATTAGGAAGGCCCGTATCAGATCTCAGAATGCACAACAAAGGGGACATATAAACTAAGAGAAAGAGGAGGTAGAGAACTACCGAGGTTCTGGAACTCAGACTCTCTCAGGAAATATTATCAATAATCTTGTACTCAAGCACACAATCTGATTCAATAATAACAAATATATTCATTGATAAAGAATATCTTTATACATGATTGATTGGTTACAAAAAAAAAGAAAAAAAGAAAAATAAGATACACATAAACCTATACATATCTACTCTAGTATTTGAACACCCGGACCCCCTATCCTAAAAACTGAGGGGGAAGCATCATCGGCAGCCTCTGGACGCTCGCCAGACCCAGCTGTAACAGTGGCCTCTTCAGACTCCCTCACAAGAAAGGAACTGGCTTTTCGATGAGCGTCATCCTCTGCAGTAAGCCTGGCCAGATCAGCTAGGGTTATCTAATCTAAGGCCCCCAAATTCAATCCTGAGTCTTGAGAGAGCAAGATCCTTTTGCACTCAGCCCGGTACGCCTTGAGAAACCCCCCTACCATGCTTTGATATGCCTTCTTATCGTTTGCATGAGATTTCTCAAGCTCCTCCAGCCTCTCCTAAAGTTCAACAATCTGAAGATCCTGTTCCTCGATCCTCCTTGTCAGCTTGGCCTGGCTATGTTCCAGTTCAGAAACCTTTTTTTGATTTGCCTCCACATCAGATTTGGCCTCCTCGTATCTTGTCTGGCAGTGCTCCAAAGCTGTCTTGGCACTATCCAGCTTCTTCTCAAAGTCTATAGCGATTGTCCCTACCTCAGTTTCCTTTAAGCTATAAGTACTGATCCTTCGCTAGCAGCAAGGCCTGAGTCATCTGCTAAAAACAACCAAGCAACTTAGCCAAGAATCCATTACAACAGTTATATTAAGTAACAGAAACTCCCTTACCTCCAGTGACTGGCCGATCATGGAATCGAGCAATCCGTCTGGTCCCTCGTTCGACCAACGCTGCATGTCACTGGGTAACCGCAGCGACTCGGTGTACTGGTCCTGTACTTGATTGTTGGAGATGCTCGGGGGCTTCATCTTTTTTAATATCCAGCCCCGCATATCCGGACAACCAGATAACTGGGGGCGCTGGACGTAAATCTCTTCGTCCAGCTGCTTTGCATCTGACCCTATTTCGATCAGCCGCCTTTTTCTTCGTCTGACTCGCTCCGGTCGCTCTCTTTCCACTGTTTCTTTGTACTTAGGGTCAGTGGGAACAACCTCTGAAGCCAGGGGAGCCTCAGTTTCCGGGGAAGGATAATTTCGGCCCTCCTCCACTGCAGCTGGCTCATCTACTAGGGAAATCCCGCCCGCAAAATCAAAAAAGTCAGCAATCTACAGATGGAAAGATAAGACTAGTCAGACAAAAAAAAAATAAAAAAATCATACCAGGGAAATGGTCGCGACTCGGGCAGACTCTCTATAGATACCTCCGGGATGCATCCTCTACGGATCGAGCTTCGATGAGTCCGTCTAGATGTAGCCGCAAAACTAATTCCGTATCAGGATCAAAAAGTTTCACTGGATAAGTCACTTTATGACACTCGTCCGACCATATCCTCCGGACATCTAGAAAGTCCGATTGATGCTCCATAATAAAAAAATGGTATCTCCACTTCTTTTGGAGATCTGGAAGTTTAACAAAAAGTGAATGGTTGGGTACGGCCGAAAGGGAGAACATCAACTCTCCCTTCTTCCTAGTCAGCCTATACAAATACCGGAGGACGTCTAGATCAGGAACCCTACCCTCCTTATGCATCAGCTGGATGAACCCGGTCAGTATCCTATAACTATTCGGATGAAGCTGACCGGGCGCAATGTTATTCCTATTAAGAAATTCCTTGACAAAGGGATCTAAGGGAAATTTCAGACCCCCCTCTAACTGGTCGAAGGACACTACTAATATACTTAGCCCCAATAAAGGGGTATGGGCCCTAAACCTTCTATCTACAGTATAGAGGGCATAATCGGCGGGGATGTAGAATCGCTGTCGATACCATGCTAGCAATTCACTATCTACATTGGACACAAAGAGGTCAGAGCTAATTTCTTCCCGGGGAGCCATAGCAAAGAAGGGAACGAAAACCAAATGACAAAAAAAGGGCAAAAAAGAGGAGGAAGAAAGGATGAAAAGAATCATTTGGTAACCTCAAGTGAGAGTTATGGCAGGAAGGAATAGAAATGGTGGACGCAGTAGAAACACAACAAAGACAAAATGAAAGAGCGAAGAAAGCAAAATGTGCTAGTTAGCAAGTGCAGTAGTATTTATAAAGACACGGAAGGACCTGGAAGCACGCCATTAACTGCCCTCATTATTATTATGCTCCTCCCTAGACCACTAAGGGCTTGTTTGGAATAAAATAACCCATTAGGCGAAGAGTCGCGATGACGGTTGTACGAGTGTTTTGCTCATTGACACACGAAATGATGCATCAATCACGTGATCTCAAGAGTTGAAATAAAATCACCCTGTGTTGGCCCACCCATATCTTCGAGTGGGCCACTCCATCAAGAAAATCAGAAGACATTTCAAGCATCACTCCCAGCCCATTCCGTTCACATAAGTCCAGTGACTGAAGCTGGCACCCTCAGGTCGCTTCTGTAGTACTGAGGTTCCAAGCATGTAAGCATTGTGCCCCTGAGCCGAGCATCTAAGTCTCGTTTATATAAAGTCCAGTGACTGAAGCTGACACCCTCAGGTCGCTTCCGTAGTACTGAGGTTCTGAGCATGTAAGCCTCGTGCCCCTGAGTCAAGCATCTAAGTCTCGTTCACATAAAGTCCAATGACTGAAGCTGGCACCCTCAGGTCGCTTCTGTAGTACTGAGGTTTCGAGCATATAATCCTTGTGCCCCTAAGCCGAGCATCTAAGTCTCGTTCACATAAAGTCTAGTGACTGAAGCTGGCACCCTCAGGTCACTTCCATCCCTCAGGTCACTTCCATAGTACTGAGATTCCGAGCATGTAAGCCTCGTGCCCCTGAGCCGAGCATCTAAGTCTCGTTCACATAAAGTCCAATGACTGAAGGTGGCACCCTCAGGTCGCTTCCGTAGTACTGAGGTTTTGAGCATGTAAGCCTCGCACCCCTGTGCCGAGCATCTATAAATCCAGTAACGATTGGTTCTGTCTTATTCCAAAATGGATGGGTTAATCTATTACGTTGATCATACTCACTCATCAGGTACCCCAGTTCCACAGATTACGATTCGATGACGATCAACCAAAATACTCGGCATTAAGCTCTGCTTATTGTGACTAAGGCTGGCCACCTCAGCTCACTTGCATCTTATCACCCATATAAAGGCATTTGCATCTTACTCAGACGCAACGGACATAAATATCCGCATACTTCGGGGGGGGGGGACTCTTGATACCATCTAGAATGTTCCCACCTAATTAGGGGTCCTCTACCCCCTAAATAGGAACACATGGACAAGGGAGAAGACAGATCCGTCCAAGAAACTACCTCAAAGAGGAATCTTAACAGAAAAAGGAACACTCTCCTACAAAAACTATGATTCACTGACCCACAAGGAATCTCATTCCTCCTAGGTTTGAGTATCGTTATATATAAAACCATATACCCCTCATAAGGGGACATCTCATTCACACATATTCAAGCTATCTTTCCTCCTCTCAGTTCTATTCTCTAACTTAGGTATCAGAGTGTTTATGGGGATTCCCCCCACCTCTCACCTTACCCTCTGCTCAGTGCTTTACAGGACGTTTAGCCCAGGAGTTCTGAAAATTAATTATCACTTCTCTTCTTCCTTTTATATATCAAAAAGGTACTTGTGTTTTCCCCTCTCCTTTATGATCTTTTACAGTCTGACCCTTTCATTTGATTTAGGTTTCTTGAAAACAAAATTAGGGATTGGTAGATGTTTGCATGTATTCTTTTTTTTATTCCTCTTCTCTCTTCTTCTTCTTCTTCTTCTTCTTCTTTTTCTTCTTCTTCTTCTTCTTCTTCTCTCCCTCATCACTTTGCTTCTATCGAACTCAACCAAGCCATGTTGTTGCTGCTTCATCTTCTTCTCCGATGGTCAAAGTTCTTGAACAATTTTTTTTTCAAGAAAGCCAAGACAGCTTCACTGGCCAAAATGACCGTACTAGAGCAAGCATTGCTAAAAGAAGGGCCACAAAAAGCAGATTCAAAGCAGATTGAACTAATACGACGCATTTTCATACTGTTAGTCTGTTAACTTCTCTTGCCACCGTCGTTTCTCCAATTGTTCGGTCACCGTCTATAACTATTCTGCTAGGAATTAATCCCACCGCACTTCTCGATTCTCCGATTATGTTGCCCAATTGTCAGGTTAAATTCTATCATTTCAGTGTTCTTCTAGGTTTGTGCAAGCTTTCAATTGAAAAAAGCAGTGAGCTTTATACAATGTAGTGACAAGCTTTCAATTGAAATGCTATGTGATAATTTAACAAATTGAATACCCTGCTGTTTGGGATTTGTATATATTATTTTATTATGGGAATCTCTTATTTTTATCGTGTATTGCCTATGATATTCATGTCTTTGATTTGTTAAATATTCATGTCTAAGAATCAGACCCTATGAATATTTAAAAGAATATTTCTTGTTAGAATGCGTCTTTATTTCTAGCATATTGACAAAGCTAGAACTGCAAATGCGTTCATCTCTAGTTGTCAAGCTTCCTTCTTCCATAAATCTTTCAAGCCTCAAGTTCTTGACTCGTGAGAATGTTATTTTCTCTAGTGAGCATGCTACCCAACAGTTATTTTCATTCAAGAAAAAATAATGCCATCTTGTGCACGGCTCTTTTAATGATCACAACAACTTTATGGATGCTGTTAGTTAATGTTGTCATTCATCTTTTATAATGCTATGCATTTTTTCTCTAATTATATATAATGAAACAATGAATTTATTTATTTAAATGTATTTGTTAAAATATGTATGTGTTCCAAGTGTACTACAAATTTGGATCAATATTGTTGCTAGTGATGCATTGGATATTTTTATGCCATAAATGATTCTATTGCATGATTGTTTGTAACTATTGTGTGTTTTTTATAATAAATATTTTTGTTTTAATTTTATATTTTTATTAGTAAATTATATGAATAATATACTAATCATGTACGATTTATCCATATTGTGTGTTTATTACAAAAATATGTACAATATTGAACATTTGCTTACTATCAGTTATAGTTTATTAAAAATTAAAAACAAGTATTTGATATTGTTTGTTGAAATGGGTTGTCGAAAATGTAAAACAAGTGGCACATTCATTATTTAGTTAACTACATTTTTTAATATTATTTGAATATTTTTTAAATATTATTCGTATATGTTAAATGTGCAAAACAAGTGTTATATAATTATTCAACATTTTTTAATATTATTCGAATATTTTTTTAATCTTATTTGTATATGTTGAAAGTGCAAAACAAGTGTCATATTTATTATTTAATATTTTTTAATATTATCCGTATATTTTCGGAATCTTATTCATATATGTTGAAAATATAAAATATGTATCATATTTATTATTCAGTTATATACATTTTTTAATATTATTCATATATTTTCAAAATCTTATTCGTATATTAAACAGAAAAAAAAAATACATTATCTGCATATAATAAGTATTTGAACTTAAAAAGAGTATCTAAAAGTAAAAACAATATCTGAAATTAAAAACAATATCTCAAACTCATAAAATAAGTATATGAATACGATAATTTAAGTAAGTATATATTGTTAGAAAAATTATCAAAGAAATAGTTGGCCTTGATTAATAAATTTCAAATATAAATGTATTCAATTAATTAAAATTAAAATAAATTAAAATAATTGATATATGCATATCAATTAATTTAAATCCAAGTGCCCATCTTTTTAAAAATGTATGAAATTTGAAATATTTTTTATTTATTTCTATTGTATTATTTGTATAGTTTAGATTATATTTTACATGTACAAAATGAATAAAATAATATTAGCCTTATATATATATAAACTAAGTACAAAAAAATAAGGAAATTTTTTTAAAAAATAAGAGTAGGAAAAAATAAGAAAAAATAAATAAAAATAAAAAAGAGAGAAAATTAAAAAATAAATATAGGGTTAAAAAATGAAAAAATAAGAATAATAGAGAATAATAAAAAATAAAAAAAATAAAGAAAATAAAATAAAAAAATAAAAAATAAAGAAAAAAAGGATAATAGAGAAAAAGAAAAAAAGGAATAAAAAATAAAGATAAAATCAAAAGAAAAAAAGAGAAAAAATAAAAAAATTATAATGGAACAAGAAGAGCACAAAAGGGGTTAAAAAAAAAATACTCCTCAAAATAAAAAAAAACACTTATGTAATTAATAAAAAAAAAAAGGGGCATTTTGAAGAAAACTGAAGCCCAAAACATATAAATTTTTGTTAACGTTTCCTTCATTACATTAGAAAGCAACAAAACTTGGGCTAGAATGCGTGGATACTGAAGCCTAATTCAAATCAATGTATACGCAAAATCTCACAATTTTAAACACGACTATAATATAATTCAATCCAAAATTATCGATAATAACTATATTCTTTATCATAATAAAAAAACAGAAAAAGGTGAAAATATACCCTTAATGCTTTACCCTAATTTTACATAAGTTTTTTTATATTTTTTGAGGTATAAATATACTGTTATCATTTTGAAAATGACACATTTAGACCCCTTATATAAATAACATTAATTTTTTTGAATTAGTAAGGTCCAATGTGTCTGACATGTATAAAAGAAATATTGAATGATGGTGCATTTTTACTCCTAACGTTTAACAATTATGCTCTTAAAGAAAATTTATAAATATTTAAACACAAATATTTTTAGAAAAAATATTTAAACACAAATATTTTTATAAAAAATATTTAAACTTCTCATCTTATAAAAGTGTTAAATTAATGCTAATATGATATTTAAAAAAATTATATATAATTCATTATGAAAATATTTTCAAAAAATTGTATAAATTCAATAAATTCTATATTTTATAATTAAAACCTTTTAAAAAAATCATATCATCTTATATAAAAATATAATTTTTCGATATTTTTAAATGGAATATCAACCGATACAATTATTTAAAAAGTTATTTAAATGTACTATCAATTAATTTTAAAGTTAAAAAGTACCACTAGTTAAAAGTGTAAAATTTAGAGGTGAAATTGTACATGTGGCCTTTCTTTTTTTGTCATCTATTTTGTGTTCCTCGATTTGAGCAAACTTTTTTATTTTTGAGTTTTTTGAACCCATTTCTAGTTAAAAACCAATTTCATCCATAATATCACAAATTCACCATAAACCCCATTTTCAGTGAAAATTCACCTCCTTATATTAGTAAAATTACTTCATTTTCAATGAAAACGCATCTCCTTGAACTAGTAAAATTAGTAAAATTACCTATAATGGTATTGATAAATCCAATAAGATCTAGATTTTCAATAAATAAAATCTCCTCAAGATTAGACCTAGAGCTAGCTAAAGACAATTAAATATCAAAATAGGTGATTCTATGAAATACTTGTAAAAAAATTAACTTATGGAGATATTTCAAGGAAGAAAAGAGAAGTGGGTTAAAAGTGGAATCAGAAGAACAAGGTAGGTAAAAGATAATCTTCCTTATTGTTAGATAATTTCTGTAAGTGCACGGTTCGTAAACAAATAGTAAAGTTTGAATATTCGAGTATCGTTCTCACGAGGAGAGTGATATGAAGTACCAGTTGTAATTTTATTTTCACAAGCTAACAAAACAAATTAATTGAAATAGAAAATGTACTAACTAACAAAATTTAAAGTTTGATATAATGTTTCCCTTAAAAATTCAATAATTAAGAACTAGAGCTCGGATTTGATTCACTAGACACTTACTCAAATTACAAGATTAAATTTGATTTAATTTATCAATACTGTCACGACTCAAAACAGGGGTCATGACCGGCGCTAGGGAACGGGAATTCTTTCGAATCCGGAATCCGTAGCAAGCCTAAAAATAAAATAAAATATGCAATAGTAATAATAACAATATCAAATTTGTAGCGGAAATAAAAATCATAAATATAATAATAACATTTTCGTCAACTGGATTTAATTTAAATCTCAACTCATCACATATATATAAAATCTTTTTAATACAATCCAGTTCAAATTCTTAAAATGCATCTCGCATAAATAAAATACATAATATCTCACAATTTAATTTACAACTACTGCAGTGTCTAGATTATAAAAATAAGACTCAAATAAGTAATTTACACAAAGAAGCCAGGGCGGAAGAAATCCGGCATATAGACCTGCTACTGAGGTCTGAAGATGTTGACTCTCCTGAAAAATTATCAACGGAGGGGAGTCAGACCTCACTGAGTGAATTACTATCATATATATACATACACACTAAATGACAATGCATACAATCAACAGTATATATATATAATATGTATATATACAGGCAAATACACACATATGCAATAAAATCGTTATATATATATTTTATTGAAAATCATCTTTTATGAAGGATCAAATAGAACCCTAGAATCTCGCAACCTCGAAAACAGTGTTAGACAACACTCTAGTCATACAGGCTCACTTATTCCAAATATATCCACTTAATCCATTTAGACAGTAGACTGGCCCCGAGACACTAAGTCAACCGAGCTCCAGCAGTCTGACTGCCAGTGTGATTGGCCCCGAGACACTTGGTCAACCAAGCTCCAGCAATCACACCCAAACCATATCTCACACATCAAATAATCACATTCCATCAATATCCACAGATGGTTAGTAGTATAGCCTAAATACTATAGGCGTACCGGTACGTACTCGGTCATAGTGCTGCCCACTAGGTAGCACGTTCTATTGATATCCTTCATTAATAAACATAAAACATTCATTCACAAAAATAAATGATGCATGAAGTTCAATAAAATATCAACATAAACCATATATATACTAGAAATATACCAAAAGTAAACCAGGTATATTTCGAGTATATATACGTCAAATAAATCCAATCAAATCATAAATTAAATTAGAAATATATTTAAAAATATTTTAAATATATTTTATTAACAAAACATGTATACAATTTATTATATACCAAAAATAAACCCAAAATAAACTAAATATAAACTTAAGAAATAATCAAATTATTTATGCATATTTAATCAAAATAAAACATGCATTTCTAAATCATGCATCCTAAGCATATATATATAAAATAGCAACTCACCCTAGTGCGCTCCACGATACGGGTCCGACGGGCCTGGTCCACTAGCCCTCGGTCTCGGCGTAACTAAACAAGCAATAAATAATAGACATCAGAATAAACCTAACAGAAATCCTAGAATTTGATCTAGAGTATTAAACACAGAGTCGATATCAGGGTTCGACCGGATATCACGTTTTACGAGAATTCTATCAAAAATCCGACAGAACCTCCCCTGTAAAATGGACATCTCTCTACTCAAAAGAGTAGAGCCAACCCTGCAAGGAAATACACTTCGAAAAACTACATAGAGCACAATCAAAATCCCACGGTCGGACTCCAAACTACAGTCCACCGACCGGGGTCCACAAACACAGAACAATTCTGATAATACCAAAAATACCCTTAAAACCTAAAAATACATTTTATAGGTAGAAATTACATAATCAACCTTTAAACACAGTAAAAACCGATAAAAACTCATTTTATTAGTAAAACCGTATATTATATATATAATTGAAAATAATTCACGAAAATTAGTTTTAATTAGTTAAAAATACTAAATAATTTGTAGAAATCATTTTTATACATTAAATAACTATTAAAACCAATTAAATTACATTTTTAGCCAATTTAGGATAAAATTACCAAAATGCCCTTATATATATAAATATACTATAATTACTTCAAAAATTCACCAAAAATTATACAATTATCCAAAATTAATTTTCTCAACATATTTATCAATAATATTAATAATTAAACTCAATTACCCAATTAAATTCAAATAAAAACACATTTAACCTAATTTCTCAAATTACATAAACTTCAATAATTCAAAATAAATACTTAGAAATTCATAAAAATTCCAAATAAATTCCTATAATTCATTTCAACACCTAATTTAACCATAAACACAATTTCATAATTTAAATAATTAATTTTCGAAAATTAGAAAATAATATTAAAATAATAAAAAATACCCAAAAATCCAAAAAATCTCCAAAAATTCCACAAAAATTCATGCATGTAGATTAAGTTACTAGGAACAACATTTGTGAAGGGAGTTTCCATGAATCAATCAATTCAAAGCTCAAAAAAATCAAAAACCCTAATATGGCCGAATTGGAAAATTCAAAACCTAAGCAAATCTAGACCATTTAAGCTCAAACCAAAGCTAGAATCACACTCACCGGAGCTCAAGGAGAAGAAAGAGACTGGCGGTGTCAAAAACGGTGGCCGAAATCGTCGTCGACGATGAGGAGAAGAATTTCGGCTAAAAATGGAAAAATAGCTCGTCGGCGCCGGGGAAGGAAGTTGCTGGCGGCGGGGGACGGCTGGGAACGACGGTGGCAAGCCGGGAGGCACACCGACGGTAGGTGATCGACGTGACAGACGGTGGTGAGGGGTGGTCGGGCGCTCGGGAGAAGAAGAAGAAAAAGAAGAAGAAAAAGAAAAAGAAAGAAAAGAAAAAGAAAAAGAAAAAGAAAAAGAAAAATAATAAAAAAATAATTTTAATAAAATATTTAAAAAAAATCACACCCACACATATAATTTAATATTTTAATAATTTAATAATAAATAAAATAATTAAATAACAATAAATTAATAAATAAATAATAAAATATTAGGGTAATATATATTAAACCCTAATTAAATAAATATTGCACACATACACGGTGTTTAATAATTTAAAAATACGTATGAGTTCATGCAAGTCCGAAAATATATTTAAAATAATTAATAATAAATTATTTACGTGAAAATTTCCCCGAAAATGCAAGTCCCGGGAAAATTTTACGTAAAGTACTGTAAATAATACACAATAATTAAAATAGGTTTTAAATACATATCAACTCATGAAAATATCGTAATATATACAAAAATTATTAACATTGTATATCCCGGTACAGTATAAAAATATTTTTAAAAAAAATACGGGATATTACAAATACAGTCAAAGGTAAATTACTCAAGTTACCAGAAGTCTCTCTCAAGATCATTCAAGCATATTATAGACAATTACAACCTATTTTCATGGTCAAAATAATTAACTAAGGCTCATTAAGCTTTTTAGTAATTTAATGCTCCCTAAAGGGCTTGTCTACTTTCATGATGAAAGGTCCTTAATTTCATAGGTTTATGAGCTAATAGACTATACAACTTTCATTTTCTATTACCTATCCACAAGCATGCATTTAATCAGGCCTAAAATTAAATACACGAACAAATAGAAAACAACTTGAAAAATTGATTGAATATTAATATATTGGATCAAATAAAAATTTCAGCAAGCAGTAATTCTAGCTACATAAATATGAACTTTGAATAATTGAGCTACAAATCATGAAAGAGTTAAAAAAAACAATGAGAATAATCCTTGTATGAACTTGGATTAGCTTCAATTTTTTTTCTCCTTCCTGCTCCTAAGCCTCTTAGTGTATAATGCATTAACAAATCCACCACCCCCTAGGCTTAAACATCTCTTCCTTTTTATACTCGTCTCCTATTTAGGAATTTTCAATTTTTTTAATTCTGTAACCTTCCATATTAGAAATCTTCCAAATCAGTAAACTAAGATGAAATATGAAGATTTTTATTTTGGTACACCTCAGCACATGGCCATGCAGAAGGCTTGCATAGGGTGTGTATGTGAGTATGCAAGCATTCCATTAGTGCACGGCCTAGTACATGGCATACTGAAGGGTGTGTGAACTAGCGTGTGGGGCGATTTTCAACACACACTTTATTGCATGGCCATGTGGTGGAGTGTTCATGGCTTCTTTCATCAGGCTTGATCTCCTTCAGGTTTGTACACAATCACGCATGTACTGAATTATGTAAGATTCTTGACGAACACACAGGCATATGCTAGCCTATGTGCTCGATTGTGCAGAGGGACTTTCCAAACATAGCTCCAGATATGGGTGCGCACTAGCTTCAAACAAAACTATAATAAATAATTTACTTAGATACTAAAATGCATTTAATTATTAAACAAACATGTAAATATGATTTTGGGATGCAATTTAATAATATTATGCTAAATGCAAGTGAAATAATGATGATTAAAATAAAAACATCATAAAACTTAATAAAAATGCTTCTAAATTTATATGCATAAATGACACACATCAAATTCCCCCACACTAAACCTTTGCTTGCCCTCAAGGAAAATATATAAGAACATTCATCAATACAATGAACTTAACACATTGACAAACTTCAAAGTGACCATCCGCTGCAATCTTCGGTTAATACAAGACTTATAAGTCAAAATTAGACAAATAATTTAAAATTAAAGATGTAAGTTTTGCTAAGTGAAGAGTTAACTTAACCGTTTAATGCCTGAAAGCATATAAGTTGATAATTAAGAAAAATGAAAGCAAATGATACTTCTTACTGTAACATCAATCAACCTCTCAATTTTATCACATGCAAGATAACAGTATATATTTTAATTTACTAGTGAGTGTGTTTTACACTCCATCTCACATTTTAACTCTCTAATCTCTTTCTTCTCACTTTGAGTAATCCTCCGCCATTCCCGTATTACTAATTATGGACACCATTAAGTGAGTCCTTTGGATACTTATACTCAAATTGAGCATTTGAGTAGATTTAGAGCAAAAACATTAAAAAAAATTAAGTAGAGCTCTAAAGGAAAAGAGAGGTTTTTTTTTTTACTACTATTTAGCACGTATTTGTCTTAAGGGTTGATTAAGAGTCAATGCCTAAGTATCACTTACAAGCACTTTTCTTAAACTATTAATTCAAAAATTCAGTCATTCAAAAGCAAGTATGCATTAAATTGATTAAAGTTTTAGAAGTCCGTAATTGTAAATTATCGACCTAACTTAAAAAAATAAATAAAAAATTAACAAAAGATTATGGAGCATTTTCACTAAAATCACATTTGATGTGTTAAGCTCATTGCACTGATAAATTATAAAAATTTAGTATGTATGAGTACGATGTGGTGTATTGAGTGTAGTATGGAACATGCAGATAACATATATGTATATATCCTCCCCTACACTTAAACAAGTCAATGTCCTCAATGACAAAAATAAAATAGAAAGTAATTAAGAAGAAAGGCAAATGACTTCCCTAAATGCATAGAGAACACAATGAGCTAAAAAGAAAACACCAAGATAAAGAAAAAGAAACAATATTAGAAGTATTGGGAATAAATATAAATAAGAAGTCTAGTACATAAAGAATAAAGAAAGACTAGTTTAAGAAAATAAAAGAAAGAGAACAGTAGTACAAATAGAAAAGAAAATAAAAACAAATAAGAAAAACAATAAAGCTAGTTATCAGAGGCATGCTCATCCTCCTCATCCACATTAGTAACATCAACATCATCGGTAGGGTAGTATCCAGTAAGGCATCATATGGTGAACTCATATAATCCTCAATGTTATAAAATCCCCAAAGTGGGGTTGAGGTTGCAACTCAATGCCCTTAGCTTGATAGAGCTATTGGAGTCCATCATAGAGCCAAGAAAAGGTGGCAGTGTGAAAACGATTAGTGTGTTGCATCTCAAAAATAGTAAGCTCTAAATCACTAGGAAAAGCAGTAGATGAAAAAGGTATGGAGGTGGAAGGGTAGGCTATTATGGTAAGTAGGGCATAAGAACCCTGTGGAAGAACATCAATAGAAGAAGCAACTTGAGCATTAGGAACAGTGAGTAGGTAACCAATAAAGACATATCTTCCTTCACTTTTCTCGACTATTCCAATATTTCTCATGATTTCCAAGTTAAAATGTAACATGGAACAAATCTCAGTGAGTCCAGTGAAGGAAGAAAATACACCAAGGCCCTTAGCTAACTGAGTCACATAACACCCCCTACATAAAGCACTTTTCTTTTTCCTAGCCATTCCCTCCATATACAATGAAAATCCATAACCTAAGTATGGTACCAATCCCTTATAAAAATAATGAAGGTAAAAGAAATCTTTGTTAACTACTACTCCTATACTCTCTCGACGCCCATAATGGTAAATAAGCCTATATAAGTATTGCAATATGGGATTTCCTATTCCTGAGCTCTTAGTTATTCTAGGTCATATGGGTTGGCATCTAAGGTGCCGACTTCTCCCCAGTAGGTTGGGTTGTCATTGCCAATATCAATAACAAAGTATTGATAGTGAAGACTAGAGAGAAAGGTCTGGTGATAAAAACCACAGTGGAGAGAAGCTCTAAAAGTGAAAGGGAAAAACATTGTCCACCCAAGCTAAATTGTACAAAATCGAGTCTAGCAAAGGAAACTAATTTTTTTTAAAAAGAGAATGTAGACAGAAATTCAAGTAAAAGCTCTTGGTATATAGGTTCATGGATTTGGATAAAAAGATCCTACTTAGAGGTGTCAATCATACTCTTAATAGTATCACCCAACCCAATCTCATTTAATTCTCCTAACATAAAAAAATAATTGGGATGAATAGGTAAAGTAGAGAGATTGCTAAGTCCTGCCTGATGAATAGTAAACCCAAATTGAAGGAGGGGATGTACAAATGTTGATGAGGACGCTGGGTCTGAGACATATGTACCACCATATAGAAAAGGTAAGTATTAGTCTGTGTGTTATCACTTTGTACGATAAGAGGAAGATGTATGTTTTGTGCGTACCATTTTTTTTAAAAAAATGACAAGAGTGATTATAACAGGAAGAGAAAAGAAAATGGAAAAATGGGAAAATGAGTAACTGATGGGATAAAATGAAAGTGATAGAATAGATTAATTAAGAGTGGGAAGTTATAAAGAAAGAAAGAAAGAAAGATTAAAATTATAATGGGCAAAAAGAGTAATTGATGGAATTTTTGAAAAGAGGAGAGGGATTTAAAGGGAGGGTGTACATAGTGTGGTGCACATATTATGTACATGCCTGTGTATGATAGGTGAGTGTACATGGTTAAGTGCATGTTTTGCAAAGGGTTGTGTAGGGTAGATGAAGGCACACGATCATGTATCAGACCATATGCGAAACTGTATGGGGCATATATAAGTACATGGTTGAATGCATGGTAATGTGTTTAGCTATGTACTATTAAAAGGAAACATAAATGGTTGTGTACTCACTTGTGTGTGCACGTATACAATAAAAAAAATAAATGCACAAGTGAGGACATGACCGTGCACTTATCTATGTGTAAAGGACATACCTAGGCACGGTCAGTCCCATGACCATGCACGTATCCAAACAGCACCTGCAACCTTGTCACCCTGCAATTGCCCTTTATAATTATGCTATAAAAATAACAGAAGAAATATATAATAATAGAAAATTAAAACAATCAAATAAAGGAAATAAAGGGAAATTTACTAAATAAATTAAAATATAATAGGTTGCCTCCCATTGGGTGCTTGTTTAAAGTCACTAACTTGATTGTATCTAATTACTGTGTCAGACTGAGTTAATAAGTGCACATGATGCACTAGCTGGCACTACTTCTATGTGAAAGTAGAGTTTCAGTCTTTGACCATTAGCTTTGAAAGCACCAATATCCTTGCTCTAAACCTCAATTGCTCTGTGTGGAAATACTTTCTTGATAATGAAAGGACCTGACCATCTAGACTTAAGTTTACTAGGGAATAATTTGAGTCTTAAATTAAATACAAGCACATGATCCCCTCTTTGAATTCTTTCTTGAGAATATGCTTGTCATGCCATCTTTTTGCTATTTCTTTATAAATCTTAGCATTTTCATATAGAGTCAAAATTCTTCAAGCTCATCTAGTTAAAGAAATCATTTTTCACCAGCTTTTTATAAATCAAAATTCAAAAATTTAGTGGCCCAAAAAGCTTTATGTTCTAGTTTTACAAGTAAGTGATAGGATTTCTTATAAAGGAGTTTGAAAGGAGAGGTACCAATTAGGGTCTTAAATGCAATCTTGTATGCCAATAGAGCATCATCCAGTTTAGAAGACCAATATTTTCTTAAAGCATTGACTATTTTCTCCAGTATAGACTTGATTACTCTGTTTGAAATCTCAACCTAACCACTAGTCTAGGGATAGAAGGGAGTTACAACCTGGTGAGGGACACTGTATTTCTTCAATAAGCTCTCAAATTGGTGGTTATAAAAGTTTGTACCACCATCACTTATAATTGCTCTAGGTGTTCCAAACTTTAAGAATATATGCTTCCGCAAAAATCTTATCACTACTCTAGCATCATTTGTGGGGGATGCTATTACTTCCACCCACTTGGATACGTAATCCACACTTACCAAGATGTATTTATTGCCAAATGAGCTTAAAAAAGGGCCTATGAAATCCAATCCCCATACATCAAAGATTTCAATCTCAAGGATTCCATTTAGAGGCATCTTATTACATCTCCTTATATTTCCTATTCTCTAGCATTTGTCACATTTAAGAACAATTTTTTTGGCATGTTGGAGAAGGGTTGGCTAGTGGAATCCAAATTGGATTACTTTGGCTATAGTTTTAGTTAAGCTAAAATGGCAGCCACATTATAGGGAGTGACAGTGTGTCAGTACATCTTGGATTTCATCTTCCGGTAAGCATCTTCTAATCAACCCATCTCCACGCATCTTATAATGAGGGTTCCTCCCAATGATAGTACTTTACATCCAAAAAGAATTTCTTCTTTTATTGGTATGAGAGGTTAGGAGGTAACACTCTGCAAACTAGATAATTGACAAAGTCTGCATAACATAGTGCTAAGGTCTTTACTTGCATCAAATGTTCACCTTTAAAATAGTCATTAATTGTTAGTTCATTGTCTCGGTTTGGTAACTCTAGTATTGATAAATGGTTTGTGACAACGTTCTCAACTCTACTTTATCTTTAATCTCAATGTCAAATTCTTAGAGCATGAGAATCCATTTAATGAGGCATGGTTTTGCATCTTTCTTTGAGAGAAGATACTTTAGAGTTCCATGATTAGTAAAGACAATCACTTTGCTACCTATCAAGTAAGAATGGAATTTATCAATAATAAATACAATAGCTAAAAGTTCTTTCTCAGTATTAGCATAATTTAATTAAGCCCCATCCATTATGTGACTAGCATAGTAGATAGTACAAGCTTGCTTGTCTCTTTTTTGTCCTAAAATAGCGCCTACAACATAATCACTAACGTCGCACATGATTTCAAAAGGAAAACTTCAGTTAGAGGGTTGTAAAATTGGTGCAGAAATCAGTGCTTCTTTTTACCTACAAAAAAGCATTAAGGCATTCTTTATTAAATACAAATATAGCATCCTTAGCTAATAGGTTAGTAAGAGGCTTAGCAATTTTTTATAAGTCTTTAATAAATCTCCTGTAAAATCCATTATGTCCTATGAAATTGCAAATCCCCTTCACACTTGTAGGCAATGGAAATTTTTCAATTACTTTAATCTTGGCTTTATCAACTTCTATTCCTTTGTTTGACACCAAATGACTTAGGATAACTCCTTTAGTTACCATAAAATGGCACTTTTCCCAATTTAGAACTAGATTAGTTTCTTTACATCTCTACAAAACTATAAACAAATTGTTAAGACAATCATCAAATGAGGTACCATAAATAAAAAAAAAGTCATCCATAAACACTTCCATAATTTTTTGATAAATTTAGAGAAAATTGCCATTATGCACCTTTGAAAGGTAGTAAGGGCATTACACAACCCAAAGGGCATATGCTTATAAGCATAGGTTCCATAAAGATAAGTAAAAGTGGTTTTTCTTAGTTTTTAGGGTGAATAGAGATTTGAAAAAATCCCGAATACCCATCTTAGTAACAAAAAAAGGAATGATGAGCTAACTTGTTTAACAATTAATCAATAAAAGGAAGAGAAAACTGATCTTTCCTAGTAGCCTTATTTAGCTTCCTATAGTCAATGCACATCCTCCATCCTGTGACAATTTTAGTAGGAATCAATTTATTATTCTCATTTTTTATTACTGTCATCCCACCCTTCTTAAGAACCACATGAATTGGGCTAACCCAATTACTATATGATAATGGATATATTATTCTAGCATCTAACGATTTCATGATTTCCTTTTTAACCACTTCTTTCATGTTAGGATTTAGTCTATGTTGATTTTTAATAAAAGGGCCGTATCCTTCTTCCAAATGAATCCTGTGCATACAAAAAGGGTTAATCCTTTTCAAATCATTAATAGTATATACTATAATCCTTCTATAATCCTTAACTTTTCTAAGCAACTTATCCATTTATTCACTATTTAACTGTGCATTAATAATAATAGGATAATTATAATTAGGTCCTATAAAAGCATACCTCAAGTCTGGAGGAAGTTGTTTAAGTTTAACTTTTGGTGCATCTTCCTCCTTTAATGAGTAAACATGACATATATCATGAAGCAAGAGTTAATACCTTAGGGACTTACCTCGTGGCAGTATAAATTTGCATTCAAAGCATTAATGAAAGCCATTACCTCACTATCCCCTTTGTAAGAGTCTACCTTTTGGACTAGACTTGCTTCTAGTGGATCTTAAAGATGTTGTTGGTGGAAAACCTTCTCTATAAAACCTTGGATCATATCAACTATGAAGTATGTCTTTACCATAGAAGGGTCTTTTGTCATCTTAAACACATCAAACTCCATAGTCTCGTCACCAACTTCTAATTTAATTTTCCCCTGCTTCACATTAATAATAGCTCTAATAGTAGCAAGGAAAGGTCATCCCAGAATGATGGGAATTTGTAGATCTTCTTCCATCTTTAGAATAACAAAATCACAAAGCACATAAAATTCCCTAACTTTTACTAGTATGTCTTCTAAAATTCCTTCAAGGTAAACTATAGATTTATCCGTTAGTTGCAAAGAGATATTTGTAGTCTTAGTGATGTAGTGGAAGCTTAAAGAAATAAGAATAAAAATAAAATAAAATAAAAGAATAAATGAGATAAATATTATAGTCTGTTGATTTACGCACAAATATTGAAAAATAATCTTCTACAACCTGTTGATTCAATAAGAATACTAGAAAATAGGCATCAAATATTCGTTGATTAAAAAAGAATACCAAAATTTGGAGAAAAAGAGAATTACGTCTCTAAGAGAATTTTATTGATAACAAAAAACTAGCTCACATAGTCTTAAAACTTACATATTTATAGGGTGACATAAACCTACCAACTCTAATCATAATTTAATTAGAAAATAAAATAAAAATAAACTAAACTAAGGTAGAAAATCAAATTCCTAACAACATAAGATAGTTAAATTCTAAGAACAAGAATAATAATAATTATAATAGTAGTAGTAGTAGTAGTTGTAGTAGTAGTAATAGTGGTAGTAATAATAATAATAATAATAA
The DNA here is from genome assembly GCA_947683625.1 of Mallotus nudiflorus. Lineage (NCBI taxonomy): Eukaryota > Viridiplantae > Streptophyta > Magnoliopsida > Malpighiales > Euphorbiaceae > Mallotus > Mallotus nudiflorus. The sequence goes on from CANTUR010000241.1 coordinate 1,595,430, forward strand.
TAATAATAATAATAATAATAATAATAGTAGTAGTAATACTAGTAATAATAATAGTAATAGTAGTAATAATAGTAGCAGTAATAGTAGTAGTAGTGGTAGTGGTAGTAATAATAATAATAATAGTAATAATAGTAGTAGTTATACTAGTAATAATAATAGTAATAGTAGTAATAATAGTAGTAGCAGCAGCAGTAATAATAATAATAATAATAGTAATAGTAGTAATAATAGAAATACTAGTAGAAGTAGTAGTAGTAGTAATAATAATAATAATAATAATAATAATAATAATAATAATAATAATTGTAATAGTAATAGTAGTAATAATAATAGTAGTAATAATAGTAGTAGTAGTAGTAATAATAATAATAATAATAATAATAATAATAATAATAATAATAATAATTGTAGTAGTAGTAGTAGTAGTAGTAGTAGTAGTAATAATAATAATAATAATAATAATAATAATAATAATAATAATAATAATAATAATAATAATAATAATAATAATAATATATGTTGTCAAAATCATTCAAAGGCTTATTGCTCCGCATCATTCCCTTTAGGGTAGAGAAATTTCGTCCTCGAATTTTGCCTAAATATTGTGAAACAAATTTGCTCACAAATGTATAGAACATTATAGATCCACCATCACCATCAACTTGTAATTCCTTTAAAATAGAAGTTAAAGGAACACAAAAGTAAAGAATTTTGTCAATGTCAATGAAGTCAATATATTCAACATCACTCTCATCCTCTTCATCAAATATTAGCTCATGTCCAATAAATACATCTTCATCCTCACCGTCATCAGTATCATAGAAAAAGCTCTCTTAATAATACTCTATTGGCATGATTAATAAGGATCAGTTCGACTCTAATACCAACTAATGTAGTGATAACTTAAAGAAATAAGAATAAAAAATAATAATAATAATGAATTATATATTTTGTTCATTATTCTGCAAACTCATTCAAAGGCTTGTTGCTCCACATCACTTAGGCTTACCTATATTTAACTTCATGCATAAAGATAAAGGCATAATAGTTGCACTAGCACCAAGATCATAAAGAGCTCTACTAATGGAAAATTTACTAACAACACAGGGTATAGTAATACTCCCTAGATCTTTAAGTTTTAGAGGGAGCTTATTTCTAATGACAACACTTCACTCTTCATTCATTAGAATATTTTCATGATCATCCCACTTCCTCTTATTAGATATAATATCGTTGAGGCATTTGGCATATTTTGGCATTTAGGTGACTGTCTCTAAAAAAGGAATGCTAATATATAGTTTCTTGAATACCTTTAAGACCTTCTAAAATTGTTTGTCAAGTGTTGAATTATTCATCCTTTAAGGGAAGGGTATGCAAGGCATTTTAGTCTGCTCGAGAAATTGATAATCTTCTTAATTCTTTTAGCTCCTCTACTTCCTTTTGAATTTGCTCGGATTCAACTCTTGATTCCTTATCTTTATATTTAACCTCAGGTAATTGATTTCTGCTCTTTAAAGACACTACTTGTGCTTGCTCTCTTAGGTTTCGGGGCTGACTTAAGAAATGGCCTATGGGGTAAAAACTTAAGGAGCTAGCTTGTGAGGCTATTTAGTTCTCTAGCATTTTGTTATGAGTGGTTAACTGCTCTATTCTTGAGTTGAATTGCTTGAAATTTTCCTCATGCTACTTAAGATTCTCTTCAAGTCTTTGGATTGTCTTATTTTATGACTGAATAAAATTTTTCATCATCAGCTCAAGATTTGACTTAAGTTCAGGTTGAGAACTTGCATTTTTCTGTGAAAATCCTTATGGTGATGGAGCTTTATATCCTTAATGTGAATTTGAGGTTTGGTTTCCACCTTGATTGGACTACTAGAAGTTCAGGTGATTTCTCCATCTGGGGTTATATGTATTGGAGTATGGATTCCCTTAAGGTCTGCCATTGTAATTGTTTAAGGCATTCAATTGTTTAATTGAGTAGTTTTAAGAGAAAGCATCATTCTGTTGACACTTTATAATAAAATTTCCTCCTCCCTATCCTTCACATAATAGCACCTGAGATGGGAATCCAGTAAAATTGAGCTTCTCTAGCTTCTAAGGGAGCCCAATTTGGCATTCACCATGGTTAAGCTATTAATTTCATACACTCTAGCTACTTTTCTAGGTTGATTTCTCTCCTCCTGCCACTAATAGTTGTTTGAAGCCATTTTCTTTAAGAGTGCATAAGCATCATCAGTGGTTTTGCTCATAAAAGAGCCTTATGCAATAGTTATCAATGGTGATTTATAAGGATTCAAATAGTGCTTCATAAAAAGTCAGCATTAATAACTAATTCGGACTGCCATGGTGAGGGCAGTGCCTCTACAGGTCCTTAAATCTTTCTCAAGTTTCATAGAGGAATTCTCCAGGTTGTTTCTTAAATCCTGTAAGGTCTTGGTGATATTTTGCAGCCTTTCTAGGTGGGAAATACTTGGTTAAAAATGCCTTAGAAAGCGTATCTTATGAGGTGATGGAATTTGGTGCCAATGATCCTATAATTTTACCTTGTCACTCAATGAGAAAGGAAATAGTCTGAGGCAAATAGCATATGTGCTTACACCATTGATTTTGAAAGTGTCATAAATGTTAAGGAAAAAAGTTAGATTAGCATTAAGATCTTTTGATGGTAGTCCGCTAAACTGGTATTATGAAACCATCTGGATGTATACTGGTTTAATTTCAAAGGTATTAGCTTCGATAATCGGCTTCACAATGCAATTTTGGCTTCCAATGAGGCTTGGAACCCCATATACTTTTAAAGCTCTTACTGCTTGGTTAGCCATACTTCTTTCTTTTTCTCTTTTCTCCTTCCTATTCTTTTTGTAAGACTTTTTGATTTCTAGATTTACTCTTTCTAGCTTAGGGTGTTTCTATCTTTTTTGCATAAACAAAAATCCATCACCTAAAAAGAAAAAGCAAAACAAATTAAATAAAAATAAGATGTTAGTTTAATAGAAATAAAAAGTGTGCTAATATTAGTATTGTCAATCTCCCCAACAACGACGCCAAAAGCTTATTAGATAATTTCTTTGAACAATTACAATGGTAGACCTAGCTAGGGAATTTCTAATGTATCTAACAATCTCTCTTACCCTTTTAACAGAAACAGAAACCTCTTTCAGCCTATCATTAACAATTAAGTTAATAATGCGAGCAATGCATCTCATATGAACAAACTTAATCCTAATTGTGCTTCCACCCTAACTCAACTATTTATTTTTGAAATATGACAAAGTAGTATCATTGAAGGATGTATTGTCAATAGTCACTGTAAAAATATATTTAACCTCCCATTCAACAAAACACATTTCCAAAGCCTTAGCTATGTACTCTCCATTGTGTGAGGTCACAGGAACAAATGACAAAATTCTCTTATTCAACTTCCACTTATCATCTATAAAATGTGCAGTGATGCACATATGATTAATTCTTTAAATTAGTTGTGATATTGTGTAATATCCCGAGTTTTTAAATAATTTTAAACTGCATTGGGATATACAATATTAATAATTTTAGTATATACTTATGATTATTTAATTAATCTGTTATTTATTAAGGTTATTTTAATTATTTTTAATTATTTTAAGTCTTTTACGTAAAATTTTTCTGGGGATTTTATTTTCGGGGAAATCAAAACGTAAATAAATAAATACTAATTATTTTAGACGATTTTATGAATTTGCATGAGTTCATGCATGATTTTAAGTGTTGAATAAAAATATATATACATATATATGCATTTAAATTAAACATTAGGGTTTATTTTAGTTAAATTAAATTATATTATATAGTTTTAATATTAATTAAGTGTGTATAAATGTATATGTGTGTATATATATTAATAAAATATGTGTGTGGTGCATATTTATTGTGTATGTAATATTATATATTAAAATAATATAAAAGATAAATATATATATACATATAATATATTTACTTAATATAAAGTTTGTGATAATTACAAGTTTGCCATCAACTTCATTTTCCTTCTTCCCGATCGTTCCTTCACCTCTCCGGCCAATGTCACGCCATTTTCTTCCCGTCACTGTGCTTTCCGGCGTGCCACCTTCCTTTCCCCCTTGCTCCGCCGCCCTAAGCTTCCATTTTCGGCGTTGTTTGATTGAATTTTCTTTTAGAAGCCGAGAGTTGCTCCCATCGCTGTTCACCGACTTCCCAGCCACCAAATCCAGTGATTCCGATGCTGTTGAACTCCCTAGACTCCATAGAAGACGATTCCAAGTTTATTTTTAGCTTAAAACTTGTTTTTGTAAGGTTTTGAGCTTGATTCTAATTTCGGCCATTTTTGTTTATCGATTTTTTTGAACTTCAATCTTAATTATTCAAGCTTAATTCCTTTACAAAAGTTGCTTATTTTAGCTCAATATACATGTGGTATTTTTTGTGGAATTTTTAAGAATTATTTTGATTTTTGTGAATTTTTTATTATTTTATTATTATTTTCTAATTTCCGTAAGTTAATTAATTAAATTATGAAATTGTGTTTTATGGTGTTTATAGGTGTTAAAATTCATTTTATAAATTCATTTTCAATTTTTGTGATTTTTATATAATTATTATCAATTAATTTAGTTTATGTGATTTTTAGAAAATTAAGTTAATTATTTGTTTTATTCAAATTAATTGGTTAATTGAGTATAAATGTTGATATTATTGAATTATTTTTTTAGAAATTAATTTTTGAGTAATTATATTATTTTTAGCGAATTTTTGAATGATTATAGTGAATTTATATATAGTAGGGGTATTTTGGTAATTTGGTACTAAATTGGCTAAAAATAAAATTAAATTGGTTTTAATAGTTATTTGAGGTATAAAAATGATTTCTACAAATTATTTAGTATTTTTAACTAATTAAAACTATTTTTCGTAAATTATTTTCAAATTATATATAATATACTATTTTTGTAAATAAATGAGTTTTTATTTATTTTTAATATGTTTTAGGATTAATTATGTAATTTGGATTTATAAAATTTATTTTGGTTAATATTTATGAATTTATCGAGAATTATCGATTTTTAATAATATTTTATTAAAATTAGGGTTTTTATGTATTTATCGGTAAAATAATTATTTTTAGCGTTTGAGTTTCTAATTTGTTATATTTTGAGTATTAAAGGGTATTTTTGGCATTTTAAATGAGTTATGTATTATCTCATGAATTGTGAACCTCGGTCGGTAGAATTGTAGTTTGGGAGTCCGACCCTCGGTCGATAGAATTGTAGTTTGGGAGTGTGACCGAGGGATTGTGTGGCGGTATATTTTTTTTGAAGTATGTTTCTTTGTAGGACTAGCTCTACTCTTTGAGTAGAGAGATGTCCGTTTTATAGGGGAGGTTTTTCCGGATTTTAGGTAGAATTCTGATAAGACGTGATGTTTGGTCGAATTCCTATTCTGATTTTGTGTCTGATATTCTTAGATCGAGTCTCTAGGAATTTTGATAGATTTATTCTAATTTCGTATTGTCATTTGTTTGTTTAGTTACATCGAGACCGAGGCTAGTGGACCAGACCCGTCGGACCCGTCTCGTGGAGCGCAATAACTGTGAGTTGTTATTTAATATATACGTGTTCTGGGATGCATGTTTTTAGAATGTATGTTTTATTTGTATAAAATATGCATATATGGTTTAACAATTTCTTAGGGTTATTTTTGATATATTTTTAGTATATTTTTGGTATATTTTCAATTAAATGCATATTTTATTATGAATTTATACTTAAAATGTTTTTTATAGTTTATTTTATAATTAAATTGAATCTATTTGACGTATATATACTCGAAATATACCTGGTTTATTTTTGGTATATTTCTAGTATATATATGATTTATGTTGCTATTTTATTTAATATCATGCATCATTTATTTTATGAATGTATGTTTTATATAGAAATGAAGGATATCAATTGAACGTGCTACCTAATGGGCAGCACCAGGATTGAGTACGTACCGGTACGATAATAGAATTTAGGTTATATTTCTAACCTATTTGTGGATATTGATTGGATTGATTTTTATGATGTGAGATGTGATTTAAGAGTGTGACTGTTGGAGCTCAGTTGACAAAGTGTCTCGAGGCCAATCACACTGATAGTCAAACTGCTGGAGCTCGGTTCTCTGGGCCAGTCTATTGTCCAAATGGAACAAGTGAAATTATTTGGAATAAGTGAGCCTGTATGGCTAGAGTGTTGTCTAACACTGTTTGAGGTTGCGATTTTTCTAGGATTCTATTTAATCCTTCATAATCGAATGATATTTTCAGTATTTATATAAAATAATTTTGCTACATCTGTGTGTTTGCCTGTATATATATTTATTATATATACTATTGAATGTGTGCATTGTCATTTTTCCATGCATGTATATATATTATAACAATTCACTCAGTGAGGTTTGACTCCCCTCCGTTGACTATTTTTTAGGAGATTCTTCATCTTCAGACCTTAGTAGCAGACCTTTACGCTGAATTTCTTCTGCCCCGATTTTACTATATAAACTACTCACTTGACTTTATTTTATAATCTAGACACTGTAGTAGTTGTAGTCAGTTGTGGGATTTATGTATCATGTTTGTATGAGATTTGTATTTTAATGATTTAAACTGAGATTGTATTAAAAGATTATCTCTGTTTATAAGAGATGGATTTGTATTATCAAATATATTGGCGGATTATTATTATATTTTATTGTGAGTTTTATTTCCGTTGCGAGTTATTTTATTTATGTTATTATTATTATTACATGTTTTATTTATTTTAAGGCTTGCTACGGGTTTCAGATTCGAAAGAATTCCTGTTCCCTAACGCTGATCATGGCCCCTATTTTGGGTCGTGACAAAGTTGCTATCAGAGCGAAGTTCTATGTCAGGGCCTTAGTTGTGTGAGTTGTGGCCCTAGTTTTCAAAGTTGTGTTTTCTTTTGAAAACTATTATAGTGAATTAGGTTCAAGTATATCTTGATAAGTATACCTTGATTTAGTTTTCTGTGTTATCCTCCGTTGTCTATTTTGTCTGAACTCTTTTGTTTGTCTTTTCAGAATGAGGAGGCAAGCGCGTGTCGCTCCATCGATCGTTGAGGCCGAGGATGATGAGTCCTTTTAGAACGAGGTTTTACCTCCTGAGCCGCCAGTTAGACACAGAGGTCATGGTAGAGGTAGACCTCGAGGAGCGGCAGGTCACCGTAGACAGAGGGAGATACAGGATGAGCAGCCTATAGAGCTTGAGTATGAGGATGTTCCTATACCTCCAGTTGTTTCGCCTGTTTAGGCTGCCTATCAGCAGGGTATGTCTGACCCTGAGGCAGCTCTGTTCTATGCCAGAGTTGGCAGGATCGCTTTTGATAAGACGTCTGATCCTCTAGATTTTCTGCACGTGATCGAGACTAGGACTTGGACTGCTCACACCTAGTACCAGCAAATCATAATCGTCGAGCTGTTTGTTGAGGGACCAACCTTGGACTAGTTTATTAAGATGATCCAGCCTATTTGATGACGATGACCTAGGCTCAATTTAGAGAGCGATTTATGAGGAGATTTTGCCCAGACCTACTTTGAATGAGTTATCGTCCCCGATTGACCAGTATTTCTCGTGGTGACCGATCTGTTAAGGAGTACACTTGAGAGTTCCTCTGACTTGGTAGATATGCAGAGGATCTGATGCAAGACCAGTACTTCACAGTCACCACCTATGTCACTGGTTTGGGTACTGCATTTACTGATATGCCTACAGCGGGCCTTACTCTGGAGTCGGTGATTGAGTTGGCCAAGGAGATTGAGTTGAGGCTAGTCAGGCAGGGAGCTATGCCTGATTATTACCAGTTGGGTGTACAGTCAAGTGGATTTCAGACTACTCCGTACTTGATTTTTTAGATTGGATCGAGTAGTCAGCAGAGAGGTCCAGCTCAGCAAAGTTAGAGATAGCAGTGGGTACATCAAAGCAATAGACATGGCCATGGAGGTCAGCATAGACCGTTCAGACTCAGGTCAGGTACTTCGAGTAGCAGCAGTGGTTATAGTTTCGGATCAGCTGCCAGTGTTTGCTAGACCTGCGGTAGAGTCCATCAGGGACCATATTACATGACACCTATGACATACTTCAAATGCGGGAAGACGGGACATTATGCCAAATCGTGTCCTTATTCTGGGTATCAGCAGCTGCAGATTCCATGATTTCCATAGTAGTTGATTGATAGTACTACACCCATTCCTTTTCAGTTGCCTCCAGCCCAACATTAGAGTTCTACTCAGCTTGTTCCCCAGCAGGGTTGTGGTAGAGGTGCCAGATGAGGTGCTAGAGGTGTTGGCTAGGCTTTTACCAGCCAGCAGGGAGGTCGAGGATAGGCCAGAGTCTTCCATCTCACTTAGCAGGATGCTTAGGCATCTAATGCAGTTATGGCAGGTATTGGTCCTGTCTGTTACTTGGATGTATGGGTTTTGTTAATCCGGGTGCCACGCATTCTTTCGTTTCTCTTATTTTTACTTCTAAGTCTTATTGGCAAGCTTCAAGGATGGCTTTTCCTTTGTCTGTCACCACTCCTCTAAGTGATTCTTTGGACACCGATATTGTTCTTTCTGGTTGTCCAGTTCTCGTGGGAGGTAGAGAATTATCCGCTGATTTGATTTTATTGGATGTGATGGAGTTTGATGTTATTCTGGGTATGGATTGGTTATCTCAGCATTATGCCATGGTAGATTGTCGAAGTAAAGAGGTGACTTTCAGAATTCCTGGTGAAGAAGAATTTAAGTTTGTGGGTAATAAGAGTTCAGCACCTCAGAATCTCATTTATGCTATTACGGCTGGGAAGTTACTGAGGAAAGGTTATCAGGGATATTTGGCATTAGTCAAGGATACTTCAGTGGAGAAGTTATCACTCACAAATGTTCCTATTGCCTATGAATTTCCTTATGTTTTTCCTGAGGAGTTTCCAGGTTTACCACCTCACAGAGAGATTGAGTTCTGTATAGATGTGGTTCCAGGTACTACTCTTATATCTATGCCACCCTACAGAATGGCTCCTACAGAGTTGAAAGAGTTAAAGGAGCAGTTGCAAGAGTTATTGGATAAGGGTTTCATTAGACCCAGTGTTTCTCCTTGGGGTGCACCGGTCCTATTTGTGAAGAAGAAGGATGGTACCCTGAGACTGTGCATTGACTATAGACAGCTGAACAAGGTGACAGTGAAGAACAAATATCCTCTTTCAATGATAAATGACTTGTTTGATCAGCTACAGGGTGCACAGTTCTTTTGTAAGATTGATCTGAGGTCGGGTTATTATTAGCTACGGATCAGTGAAGTCAATATTCCTAAAATGGCATTCTGCACTCGATATGGCCATTATGAGTTTCTGGTGATGTCTTTTGGCTTGACTAATGCACCAATAGCTTTTATGGACCTGATGAATAGGGTATTCAGACCATATGTGGATCAGTTTATGGTAGTCTTCATCGATGATATATTGATATATTTGAGGAGTATGGAGGAGCATGTATATCACTTAAGGACTGTACTACAGACACTGAGAGAACATCAACTTTATGCTAAATTCTCGAAGTGTGATTTTTGGATGGAGAATGTTTCTTTTCTTGGACACATGGTGTCTAAAGAAGGTATCCAGGTTGATCCATAGAAGATTAAGGCAGTGTCTGAGTGGCCTAGACCGACTTCTGTTATAGAGATTCATAATTTTCTAGGTTTAGTCGAGTATTATAGGAGGTTTGTACAGGATTTTTCTAAAATTGCAGCCCCTATGACTCGCTTGACTCAAAAGAATGTAAGATTTAAATGGTCAGAAGCTTGTGAGAACAGCTTTCATTTGTTGAAGGAGAAGTTGACCATAGCTCCAGTGCTAGCTTTGCCTAATGGTGTGGAAAAGTTCACAGTTTATTGTGATGCCTCTAGAGTTGGCATTGGTTGTGTGTTGATGCAGAATGGTAGGGTGATAGCCTATGCTTCGAGGCAGCTAAAGAAGCATGAGCAGAACTAACCTACACATGACCTAGAGATGGCTACAATGATCTTTGCTCTTAAGATCTGGAGACATTATTTGTATGGGGTGACTTATGAGATTTTTACTGATCATAAGAGCCTTAAGTACATTTTCCAGCAGAGAGATCTGAATCTGAGGCAGAGGAGATGGTTAGAACTGTTGAAAGATTATAACTGTGAGATTTTGTATCATCCGGGCAAGGCTAATGTGGTAGCAGATGCCTTGAGTAGGAAGTCCTCAGGCAGTCTTGCTCATATCAATATAGAAAGGAGACCATTGATCCAAGAGTTACATCTATTGGTGGATCAAGGTCTGATGATAAAGCTTAGTAGGTCAAGTGGACTGCTAGCTCAGTTTAAGGTGCGATCTGTACTGAGAGATAGGATTAAGGCAGCTCAGAGCCGAGATCCTATTTTAAAAGAGCTTGCAGAGAATGTCCGTGCAGGGAAGTTCACTAATTTCGCACTCGATGATGATGGTGTATTGTGGATCAGTGGTAGATTATGTGTTCTTGATGTGGATAATTTGAGAGAAGAGATCCTAAAGGAAGAACATTCTACAGCTTATAGCGTACATCCGGGTGTCACTAAGATGTACCATAATATTAGAGACTTATACTGGTGGGACGGACTAAAGAAGGATGTTGCTGATTATGTTGCTAAATGCTTGACGTGTCAGTAAGTGAAAGCTGAACATCAAAAGCCTTCTAGAAAGCTTCAGCCTCTTCCTATTCATACGTGGAAGTGAGAAAGGATAGTTATGGATTTTATGGTTGGTTTACCTCGTTCTAAGGATGGATACGATTCCATTTGGGTAATTGTGGATAGGTTAACTAAGTCTGTATATTTCTTGCCTGTGAAAGCCACCTATTCTATAGCTAGATTGGTGGAGCTGTATATGAAGCATATTGTGTGCCTTCATGGAGTACCTATGTCCATTGTGTTAGACAGAGGTTCAGTATTTACCTCACATTTTTGGCAGAAGTTACAGGAAGCGATGGGCACTAGGTTGGACTTCAGTACTGCTTTTCATCTTTAGATAGATGGTCAGTCTAAGAGGACAATCCAGACACTAGAAGATATGTTGAGGATGTGTGTTTTGAATTTGGGAGGTAGCTGGAATGATCATTTACCACTCGTGGAGTTTGCATATAATAACAGCTACCATAGCAGTATTGGAATGGCACTATATGAGGCTTTGTATGGAAGGCAGTGTATGCGATGAGAGCTTTGACTGGAATGGCACCATATGAGGCGTTGTATGGGATAAGATTGGTGAGAGAGCTTTGACTGGACCTGAGATAGTTCAAGATACTGCAGAGAAAGTTACCGTGATTAAGCACAGATTAGAGACTGCAGTTAGCAGGTAGAAGAGCTATGCGGATCCTAGGCGTAGAGATGTGGAATTTTAAGTTAGAGACTTTTTTTTTGAAGGTGTCTCCGATGAAAGGTGTTATAAGATTTGGCAGGAAAGTTAAGTTAGCACCGAGATATATCGGACCGTTCGAGATTCTGGAGAGAGTTGGCACTGTTGCATATCGGTTGGCTTTGCCCTCGAGTATGTCTCAAGTGCATCCGATGTTTCATATCTTGATGCTGAGGAAGTACATCTTAGACCCTTCACACGTATTGCAGCCTGACAGTGTAGAAGTGAATGAAGATCTGACGTTTGTGGAAGAACCTGTGGCGATCGTTGATTATCAAGTTCGACAGTTGCGATCGAAGCAAATTTCGATGGTCAAGGTTCTGTGGCATAGCAACAGAGTAGAGGAGCATACGTAGGAGACTGAAGCTGAGATGCGAGCTTCTTACTCGTATATCTTCCCTTCTTGATTGTATTTATTCTTTTTTTAGAATTCGGGGACGAATTCTTATAAGGGGGGAAGACTGTAATATCCCGAGTTTTTAAATAATTTTAAATTGCATCGGGATATCCAGTGTTAATAATTTTAGTATATACTTATGATTATTTAATTAGTCTGTTATTTATTAAGGTCATTTTAATTATTTTTAATTATTTTAAGTCTTTTATGTAAAATTTTTTTCGGGGATTTTATTTTCGGGGAAATCAAAACGTAAATGAATAAATACTAATTATTTTAGATGATTTTAAGAATTTACATGAGTCCATGCATGATTTTAAGTGTTGAATAAAAAAAATATACGTATACATGCATTTAAATTAAAAATTAGGGTTTATTTTAGTTAAATTATATTATATAGTTTTAATATTAATTAAGTGTGTATAAATGTATATTTGTATATATATATTAATAAAATATGTGTGTGGTGCATATTTATTGTGTATATAATATTATATATTAAAATAATGTAAAAGATAGATACATATATACATATAATATATTTATTTAATATAAAGTTTGTGACAATTACAAGTTTGTCATCAACTTCATCTTCCTTCTTCCTGATCGTTCCCTCACCTCTCTTGCCACTGTCATGCCATTTTCTTCCTATCACTATGCTTTCCAGTGTGCCACCTTCCCTTCTAGCTTGCTCTGCCACCCCAAGCTTCCATTTTAGGCGTTGTTTGACCGAATTTTCTTCTAGAAGCCAAGAGTTGCTCCCATCGCCGTTCACCGACTTCCCAGCCACCAAATCCAGTGATTCCAGTGCTGTTGAACTCCCTAGACTCCATAGAAGATGATTCCAAGCTTCCTTTTAGCTTAAAACTCGTTTGGTAAGGTTTTGAGCTTGATTCTAATTTCGGCCATTTTTGTTTCTCAATTTTTTTGAACTTCAATCTTAATGATTCAAGCTTAATTCCTTTACAAAATTTGCTTCTTTTAGCTCAATCTGCATGTGGTAATTTTTGTGGAATTTTTGGGAATTATTTTGATTTTTGTGAATTTTTTATTATTTTATTAATATTTTCTAATTTTCATAAATTAATTAATTAAATTATGAAATTGTGTTTTATGGTGATTATAGGTGTTAAAATGCATTTTATAAATTTATTTTCAATTTTTGTGATTTTTATATAATTATTGTGAATTTATTTAGTTTATGTGATTTTTAGAAAATTAGGTTAATTATGTGTTTTATTGAAATTAATTGGTTAATTGAGTATAAATATTGATATTATTGAATTTTTTGTTGAGAAATTAATTTTTGAGTAATTATATTATTTTTAGTGAATTTTTGAATGATTATAGTGAATTTATATATAGTAGGGGTATTTTGGTAATTTGGTACTAAATTGGCTAAAAATATAATTAAATTGGTTTTAATAGTTATTTGAGGTATAAAAATGATTTCTAAAAATTATTTAGTATTTTTAACTAATTAAAACTATTTTTCATAAATTATTTTCAAATTATATATAATATACTATTTTTGTAAATAAATGAGTTTTTATTTATTTTTAATATGTTTTAGGGTTAATTATGTAATTTGGATTTATAAAATGTATTTTGGTTAATATTTATGAATTTATCGAGAATTATTGATTTTTAATAATATTTTATTAAAATTAGGGTTTTTATGTATTTATCGGTAAAATAATTATTTTTAGCGTTTGAATTTCTAATTTGTTATATTTTGAGTATTAAAGGGTATTTTTGGCATTTTAAATAAGTTATGTATTATCTCGTGAATTGTAAACCTCGATCGGTAGAATTGTAGTTTGGGAGTTCGACCGAGGGATTGTGTGGCGGTATATTTTTTTTGAAGTGTGTTTCTTTGCTCCACTCTTTGAGTAGAGAGATGTCCGTTTTACAGGGGAGGGTCTACCGAATTTTTGGTAGAATTATGGTAAGACGTGATGTCCGGTCAAATTCCTATTCTGATTTTGTGTCCGATATTCTTAGATCGAGTCTCTAGGAATTTCGATAGATTTATTCTAATTTTGTATTGTCATTTGTTTATTTAGTTGCGTTGAGACCGAGGCCTAGTGGAGCAGGCCCGTCAGACCCTTCTCGTGGAGTGCAATAACTGCGAGTTGTTATTTAATATATACGTGTTCTAGGATGCATGTTTTTAGAATGTATGTTTTATTTGTATAAAATATACATATATGGTTCAACAATTGCTTAGGGTTATTTTTGGTATATTTTTAGTATATTTTTGGTATATTTTCAATTAAATGCATATTTTATTATGAATTTATACTTAAAATGTTTTTTATAGTTTATTTTATAATTAAATTGAATTTATTTCACGTATATATACTCGAAATATACCTGGTTTATTTTTGGTATATTTCTAGTATATATATGGTTTATATTGCTATTTTATTTAATATTATGCATCATTTATTTCATGAATGTATGTTTTATATATAAATGAAGGATATTAATAAAACGTGTCACCTAGTGGGCAGCACTGGGATCGAGTACGTACCGGTACGATGATAGAATTTAGGTTATATTACTAACCTATTTGTGGATATTGATTGGATTGATTTTTATGATGTGAGATGTGATTTGAGAGTGTGATTGCTGGAGCTTGGTTGGCCAAGTGTCTCGGGGCCAATCACACTGACAGGCAGACTGCTGGAGCTCAGTTCTCGGGGCCAGTCTATTATCCAAATGGAACAAGTGAAATTATTTGGAATAAGTGAGCCTGTATGGCTAGAGTGTTGTCTAACACTATTTGAGGTTGTGATTTTTCTAGGGTTCTATTTGATCCTTCATAATCAGATGATATTTTCAGTATGTATATAAAATGATTTTGCTACATTTGTGTGTTTGCCTGTATATATATTTTTTATATATACTATTGAATGTGTGCATTGTCATTTAGCCATGCATGTATATATATTATAACAATTCACTTAGTGAGGTATGACTCCCCTCCGTTGACTATTTTTTAAGAGAATCTTCGTCTTCAGACCTCAGTAGCAGACCTTTACGTTGGATTTCTTTTGCCCCGGCTTTACTAGGTAAACTACTCACTTGACTTTATTTTATAATCTAGACACTGTAGTAGTTGTAGTCAGTTGTGGGATTTATGTATCATATTTGTATGAGATTTGTATTTTAATGATTTGAACTGAGATTGTATTAAAAGATTATTTATATTTATAAGAGATGTATTTGTATTATCAAATATATTGGCGGATTATTATTATATTTTATTGTGAGTTTTATTTCCGTTGCGAGTTATTTTATTTATGTTATTATTATTATTGCATGTTTTATTTATTTTAAGGCTTGCTACGGGTTTCGAATTTGAAAGAATTCTCGTTCCCTAGCGCCGGTCATGACCCCTGTTTTGGGTCGTGATATATTGACTCTTTGACTATGAGACAACAAGAAATTCTTTAGGTATAGTCCATCTATAAGGTATATTGAATCTAGGGCATTCTACATTAATGAAATTTCTAAAACACTCCCCTTCGACACATTTAAAAGGAAGTTCATTAACAATTATCAATTTGGTAAGTGTCTTCCTAATCAATTCCTGATCAAATGACCATGTACTCATAACCCCCACAGATTGTTCCCCTTTAGCTCTTACCTTTTCAGTTTTAAAAGTTAATAAGGTCTGTCTATTGTCTTTACTGTGTGGGTTTTTAAACCATACCAAAATATAACTTCTAAGGGTAGAAGTTCCATGTTTTTTAGGATCAAAATTTTTTTTAGCATAATATAAACATCTAGCTTGTACCAAATGTCTTATGTCATCTTTAATTTGTGTAAATTGCTTCCATGCTATCGATATGGACTTAGTTACTTTTCTTTTCTTCTTCTTATTAGATTGCTCAACAGTTTGTTTATTTGCTTTCTGCTGCTCTACATTTTTTATCAAGTGCTTTCGCCTTTTTTTCAAGCACATCAGTGCTATTAGTAGTAGTGTTAATGCTACTGATAGAAGCCATATATCAAAACACCAACAAAGCAATAAAATTTAACAAACAATATCAATACCATTTGAAAATATACACAAGTAAATGAAATTAATAATTAATAAGTAATAACCTTTTTGCATAGTTTGTTTAGTTGAACAAAACAAACACAAAAGTAGAGCAATCAGTAGAGAAGTTGAATATTTATAAATCAATTTTATAGATATAATGCTTCCACCATTGCCAAAGTCACAAGTCATAATACAAGCAATAAACAGAGGCTTCCACCATTTTTATTCACTTTGAAAGTGAAAATAATAGAAAAATAAACACTTAAGGTTTTATAAAATTTATACCCAAAGAAGAAAAAGAAGAAGATGAAGAAGGAATATACATGCATGATATTTTTTAGAAAAAAAATGATCAATAATCACAAAATCTTTATAGATCTATGCAAATTTGTAATGCTTCCACCAAAATCAAAGTCTTGAGTTGATGATTTAAAACAAATTATACATGCATATAAATTTTAAACAAAAATGATAAATAATCATAAATCTTTACATATTTAATGAAATATATACTGCTTCCACCAAAATAAAAGTCCTAAGTCGACGATTTATAACAAAATAAACATGCATGATATTTCTAAAAACAAAAACAATAAATAATCACAAAATCTTTACAGATCTTAGATCTATGAAAATCAGTATGTGCTTCCACCAAAATCTAACTAAGTGATTTGTCGAAGATTTAAAAAAAATAAAAACAATATATAAGTGATCATATTTTGATAAATAAATGAAAAATAATCAAATATAATAGACATATCTATACAAATTAGTAAAGTATAATGCTTCCACAAAAAATATGCAAGTTAAATAATCATAATCATTTAAATAACAAAAATCTCAAAGAAACCACTACCGTTTCTTCAAAATGATCACAGAACATTAATAGATCAAATAAAAAAATGAATTATTTCTGTGACTTAAACAAATGATAAAACAGAAATCTCAGAGAGGAAAAGAAACTGAGTCTAGTAGCATAAAGATGTCATAGGATTATAGAGTAATAAAAGAGAGAAAGAGGATATTTGATGAGAGAGGAAGAGGAAAGGAGCGACTAGGGTTTCTACATTGAGGAGTGGAAAGAAGAAGAGAAGGTTTGAAAATTAAAGAGGCAGGGCGGCGATATGAATGATTAGGGATAGTAATGTTGTTTATATATAGGTATGGTTAGATTGATTGGTTATATATATATATACATATGTATATATAATTTCTTGAGTATCTTGTCTCAAAGCTAATTGTCACTTTTTTTTCTTTTATATGTTGTCTAGCCAAATAATGGAATGGGGAAGGTTGTATATTCTCAAGATGGAGCTAGGTCAGAATCTTTGTAGAAGATAGTGATAAGGCATGCATTTTAAATCCCAAGTTTTCTCCTTTTAAATCAAGGCATTCATGCTATCGTGTTTGTTTTTTTTTTCCCCATGGTTAGGATTGTCAAAATAGGTTGGTGGGTTATATTTATATCACATTGACCAAATTTATTGACATTATTAGGGTTAACATAAACACAAACCATTTAATAATCATATCAAATATTTCAACCCTAACAAGACACGAAAATTAAATGGGTTACATGAATACGACACATGTAACCCATTTATTTAAATGAGTTGTGCAGGTCATAAATTTCAACATGACCCATTTAACCTTTATAACATTTATAATAGATAAAAAATTATTTTTCACAAAAAATTAAAAATAATGTCAATAATTTAGCAATTTGCATAATACAATTATAAAAATATTATTTTTATAAAAAAATTTACAATAAATGACTAATTTATTAATTAAAATCATAATGAACTATATGAATTTTTGATGGGCCGTATCGGGTTGACATGACACATATAATTAAACGGGTTGTAAATAAGTTTAAGTTTCATCCTGCCCCACGACACAATTTAATTAAACTGTGTCATAAATAGGTTGACCCATTTCTGATATGAACTCATTTAATTACAATCATAATTCACTAATTTTATCTGTTAAGTAAATCGTATTCACATGTCATGATCCATTTTGACACTCCTACCTCTTGTTTAATAGGTTGAGCTTGAAGTCAACCTCTTAACATTTGGAATCAGTCATTTGAAGGGGGTTTATTGTTTCAGAGATTGAAAGCGCCACTAATTTGGTAAGTGCAAAACATTTATTGCTAGCTTTCATCAGTGTACCTGATTTCTGCATAGAATTGATATTATGGAGTTGGAGAGTTGGTCAACGTCACGTGGCTTGGTCATTTAGCCGATAGATTTAGGTTTGTGTTGTGCGCTACTAGAGCTTGAGCTCCCAAAGAGCCATTATACTCACGGTGTGTTACTGACATTATCTGCTATTTTACAACTGCAAATCACATGTCCTTATGGGATTTCTCGGGGCTTTTATCTCTTTCTTGCTATTGTTCCCATCTTTCAAACTAAGGGATGTTTTTTTAGAACCCATTTTATTTATGGAACAAGATCAAGTTCAGTTTATAGCTTGCATGGGGATTTGGGTCTTTCATGTTGTCCTTTTATGTTTCTTTTTAGGCTATCATACACTATTTTTTTTGAAAATATTTTCTTTAGTGACCCGCTTCAATTAAAAAAGAGAGGGGGAGGGAAATGATAAAAAAACCAACAGCAAAAATAATTGCCCCATCTAAGTAAGGGGCAATTCAGTCAAAAAAATTTTTTAATAAAAAATGCAAGCCGTAATGTGGTGGCTCAATATGTGTATCAGCGCTCTTTTTTGGATAGTTACATGTCACAGCCCATAATAAATAACCCCCAAGTTCCTACAAAATTCCCGGTTAGATCCCTATAAAAAATTTACTTCCATTTTTACCCCTAAATACATGAGGCTTTATCTATTTAAGTGGGGATCATTTTGATAAAATGACCTTCCGATTTCACTGTTGGATGTCACATGTTGCGACATCCAACATTTCCCCTTATTTTTTAACATAAAATTATTCTTATAATATAGATACTATGAACTTTTCTCTTTTTATTTGAATGTGTGAAAAAGCAAACAAATTGATACATGAGTATTCTTTTTATAACTTTTCGCTAGGGACTGCTTTGGGTTACTCACCTAAATATGAAAACAAGTTAATGCTTATGTATACCATGTCATTTGCACGTTTGTGCTCTAGTTTTCACATTTTTAAAAAAAAATTTGTTTGTTTTTTTAGAGAGCTTTTTCTCCAGTAAAGAAGGGATCCTTAACTCTTTTAGGGTTGTGGTTGGATCAAAAAGGTTAAGAGCCTGACATTATAGCTTATGTTGTTGGAACTCTTGTCCATCATTGAGTGATTCCTTGGGTGTAAAGGTGTCAGAATTTAGTTATGCTACTTAGACA
The DNA here is from genome assembly GCA_947683625.1 of Mallotus nudiflorus. Classification (NCBI taxonomy): domain Eukaryota; kingdom Viridiplantae; phylum Streptophyta; class Magnoliopsida; order Malpighiales; family Euphorbiaceae; genus Mallotus; species Mallotus nudiflorus. The sequence goes on from CANTUR010000241.1 coordinate 1,614,694, forward strand.
TCAAGACTTGTATAGTGAGCACAAACCAAAGTAGAGAAAATTTTAAAAATTTTTACTCAATATAACTCTTCATCACATGAAAAATTTCAATTCTAAGGATCCAATTTGCATTTAAACACATAGCTAAATATCAAAAACAACATGTAAACAATAACCTAGAAATTTTAAGTTTGAGAATACTTACAAATTCCTTAGCTTTAAATGTCTTTGGTTCAACTCTTGAATCAAATGCTTAACCTCCAAAGTGTTAGGCCTCTAGCTTGAAATACTAAAGCTTTACCAATCACTTTCTTGCCTTGATTAAGTTTAGTAGCAAATACCCTATCTAAGTGACCCTTGTAAACTTTACTAACTTAATTCACTTGCAAGAACTTCGAGTTTATTTTGTGTATATATTACTTTTCTTTTTGGTATATTTTCTTACCAAAAAACTCTACACCCTTTCTCAAAGCAACAACTTACATTAATTTCTTAAATTGCATTTGCTCATTCATGTAACTCTCTTCCTTAGAACTCTTCTAAGGATATACAAATAAAGAAAGTGAGTTGGTATAAACATGCACAAATTAAACATCACTTATACCATATCATTAGTATATCACTTTGCATGCCTCCTTGCATACGCCGTTGACATGGTTAGTGAACAAATTGTGCAAGTAACTTACTACATCATTAGCTTGCCACCTTGACATTAAAGCATCATTAGCTTGCCACCTTGACATAGTAATGTATAAAGAAATGTGTAGAAAATACATCTCATGTATTATATTTATTCAAAGTCAATAATTTATACATAATTATTAATTAAATTATTAATAATTTAATATCTCATATTAAATCTAATAATTTCATTAATAACATATATTATTATTGATTTAATTATTAACAATTTAATTTCTCATATTAAATTTAATAATTTAATTAATAACATATACTATTATTAATTTAATTATTAACAATTTAATATCTCATATTAAATTTAATAATTTAATTAATAACATTTATTATTATTAATTTACTATTTAAATTAATATCTCATATTAATTAAATATAAATTAATAATAAAACTCTTATTGGAATTAGATTTCATGATATACTAAAATCATTACTTAAAACATAAATCTAATTCCGTTAATTTTAATTAATTGATTAAACTCTTTAATCAATAATTAGATCAATATTAAATGGTAATTTGGCAAAAGTTTTGGGTGTGACTTACTAGGTTCATGTTTAATTAGCAATGAGAATATAATATCAACACTTGATATTATTTGAAACTTTTTCAAGTCCATATGTGAAAATTCCAATTATGCATATTTAGTTCTCATAAGTTATGAGTAACCCCTAGCATCGATATTACAACTCTCCAATTAGATATGAATGTATTTATTAATTCACATGAACCTTTTTGGTCATAATTACTGTGCACTAAAATCTTTTCATTAAAAGATTCTAATATGGCCTATAGTCAAGGATAAGTCAAATTTTAATAGCTATATCATATTATCTCATCTCAAGTTCTATTTTTTGATAAAACATAACAAATACTAGAAACTTTTTCTAACACTGAAACTCTTTCAAACTATGTTATGTTTGTTCTGGTTATGAACTCTTTCATCAGGAAAAGACTTAGATAGTATAGGATTTTATCTCGGTTCACTCCAAGTAATGAATCTCATCTTAGCCGAACACTCATTTCTACATTTAACTACCTAGAGCCACCACACGTTCTATACCCATGTGTGAATAACACAAGTATGTAAGCGGCAACAAACTGTAACCACCTAAATGTGGATGACCATGTCATCTCAGATCAAAGGACTATATGCATCATTATGACTTACATTGTGATCGTTGACCGTAAGTAAATATCCATGTGATCACGTATCTAACTTCATTGTTTGATCCACCTGTCACATGAGTATCCATATATCTATTATGATATCTCATATCAGGTAGCATGAGACTTACTACCTCCCACTATTAGTATTACATACTAATGAAAGAAAATAAATAGAGTTGATAGTCTAATTAATATTATCCAAATATCAATTATATGACAACAAACATTTTATAGTATATGTACTAAATAAATTCATAACTTATATTATCAACTCTTGATAATGAATATATTAAACATGATACTAATGAATAAATATTTAATTAAATAAACACTTTAAATAATAGAATTTTTTTTATTGCCATTAAGATAATTTACAATATTATTATGTATTATAAAAATGACATTATGGTACATCTATACTAACAAAAGGAGGGTAAAAAACATATGGATGCGTACTTGCAATAGCAAAAAAAAGCAGAAATTTAAAATGTTATTCTACAGAAAGAAAAAATGAAAAAGAGAGGATCTAAACGTGATAAAATCAACTGTTGGAAAATTGGCTACAAAACAGGCGCTTGATTTTATAGGCAGGGATTATTGTAGCTACTATAGCACATTTACAGTATATTGTGCTCTAGATTCTAGAAAGAAAAATGAAAGCAGCAGTGCATTGTACATCATACGCTGTAATATAAGCTGCCATCATACTCGTCGTCTGATGCTACTCTCCTGCTGTGTTTGTAACTAGAAAGATAGGTAGCACTGGCGAGTAGAGGTACAACATCGAACTCACTTCCTGTCTTCACTCTGTTATTCTTGGGAGAGTATCTGCGTAGAACATGTAAAACATCCTTCATGGGAGGCCTTTCACTTGGCACTTTGCTAGTACAAAAGAGCCCTAGATTGAACACTACAGTCATCTCTTCCAGATCACATGGTTCCTTAATTTCTTCGTCCAAACAATCATTTACTGTCTTTCCCTCTGCTTGTTGCCTCCATGCCCATTCTGCAAGGCTAGAATTCGAATCACCGTTGCTGGCCTCTTTACCCGTAGCCAATTCTAGAAGAACAACTCCAAAGCTATAAACGTCAATCTTCTCATTCACTTTTGCTGTATAAGCAAACTCTGCAATGCAAGCAAGACAAACATGTCAAATTAACACTGTATTTTCTTTTTCTATTAATTTTAATCTGTAAATCATTTTGAAGGTGGATTTCATTTCACCTGGGGCAATATAGCCAAAAGAGCCCGCTACAGTAGACATTGTGCGAGCTTCTCCTTCCTTGGCCAATATTTTTGCTAGTCCAAAATCTGCTATTCTTGCCTGGAATTCGGAATCCAACAAGATATTACTGGACTTGATGTCTCGATGAATGATAGGTGGAGAGCAGTCATGGTGCATATAGCATAGCCCTTGAGCAGCTCCAACAGCAATCTGCATCCTTTTAGGCCAGTCCAAGACAACATCATGGGCTGAGTCGACTCCTGCTGTTGCTGCTGATCCTCTCTTCTTCCCATGCAGCCACCTATCAAGGCTTTTATTCTCCATATATTCATAGACAAGAAGCTTTGAGTCCTCTCTTGAAATACAGCACAACAACTTCACTATATTTGAGTGCCTAATCTCACTCAGGATTTGAACTTCAGCAAGAAAATCCTTTTCAAAATTCTCATCAAATGCTCTGTTATTCCAAATCCTTTTAACAGCAACATAATCTCCTGCACTGTTTATGGCGATTCGGTATACTTTTCCTGATCTTCCACTTCCAATCAGATTGTTTTCTGTCAATTTTGCCAAAATGTTTGCGTGTGTGAAATCCACTCTCTGAAATGATGTCAACTTCCATGTTTCTAGCTCACGTATCTGCCTCTTTCTCATGTAGTCTCTAAAAGCAAAGAAGGTCAATGTAATAGTAACTATGGAGACAGTTATGGCAAGAACAAGAATCAAGGCAAGAACTTTTGGGGACAGTTTATCTGAACTGCGATGTGAAATGTAACAATTCGGAAGGTCCAGAACAGGATTCACAGCACAGAGATTTGAATTGTTAAGAAAGCTGTTTTCATAAGCAAGGTTATCAAATTTATCTGGTATCTGACCAGAAAATCTGTTGGAGGACAAGTTGAGGGCTACAAGGTTTAATTGGCCTAACTTGGACGGGATTTCACCGGAGAGATGATTTTGAGATAAGTCTAAGTAATTAAGGCTAGGCAAAGACCCTATTGCCGCTGGGATTTGGCCAGAAAGTGCATTTCTTGAAAGATTCAGAGTCGTCAGCGTCTTCCAGGAGATTATCCTGGATGGAAGTTGACCTGAAAGTTGATTGCCATCAAGCAAAATGCTATTAATACTAGACAAGCTGGTAAATTCCACTGGAATTTCACCTGATAATAGATTGTTGCTTGCTTCAAAAACAACCAAATTCAGCCAACTAGAGCTCCTAGTAGGAATTGGACCTGAAAATTTATTGACACTAAGCTCTAACCTGGACAAATTCCAAGCTAGAGTGCTTGGAAGTTGCCCAGAAAAGGAATTGTTGCTTAGCATCAAGAGTGTCATATTTCTAGCTGTCCAGATACCTGAAGGTATCTCACCAAAAAACCTGTTGTTGTAAAGCTGAACTGTTCGCAAAGTCGAACAATTTCCAAGCGATTGAGGCACCTCACCTGTCAGGTTGTTCGAAAATGCAACAGCTCCTAGTAAAGCACCTCCAGCACAGAGATTTTCAGGTAGTTGGCCGCTGAATTGGTTGTTGGAAACCTCGAAATATTCGAGCTCGGAATGGAGGCCCATTTCTGGTGGCAGGACACCACTAAAGTTGTTGACAAAAATCCTGAAGAACTTCATTGCAGGAATGAGCCCAATACTTGTAGGTAACTCACCAAACAACCGATTTTTATAAAGATGCAGAGTTTGCAAATTCTTTAACTTGCCAAAGTCTTCTGGTATCGGACCGGTCAAGTTATTCATTGCAATATCAACTTCAAGCAAATTCAATGCTTCTACTTGCTGAGGTATCACTCCAGACAATTGATTGTGAAACAGATACAAATCTGTCAGATTCTTTAACAAGAGTAACCCAGTAGGAATACTACCATCAATTTGATTTATTGCTAAATCTAAGCTCTCAAGACTTGAAAGATTAGCAAAGCTTTCCGGTATCGGACCGATCAGATTTGCATGTCTGATCCACAAGTATTTCAACCTGCTGAGCTTACCAAACTCGACAGGAATCTTCGAAGGCACGAACTGATCATTAAAGGACATATTCAACTGTAAAAGATTAGCTAAGTTACCAATCTCCTTAGGAAAAGTTCCATTGAACTGGTTCATATAGAGAAACAGAGACTCCAACTTTGGGAAGTTACCAATGGCGGGAGGGATATCGCCAGAGAAGTTGTTAGCTCCAAGATCGATGTATTTGAGATTGGAGAGGCGATCAATATCATCAGGAATTGGACCCACAAAATAATTCTGAGAAAGATCCAAGAATTCAAGATTTGAGCAATTGTACAGAATCCTTGGAAAGCCATTTGGAATATAGTTGTAAGCCAAATTCAGATTAGTGAGGTTCTTGAGGTCACAGATTGTTGATGGAATTGGTACTGTGATGTTCTTGTCATAGAGTACAAGTGCGGTGACGGTGCCATCATCGGCGCAGTAAATCTCCGGCCAAGTGCACGGCGAGGATGAGCTGTTCCAAGATTGAAGAGCAGGTGGATTACCCAGTTTTTGCTTAAGCTTCAAGAGAACAGAGAGCTCTGTATCGTTGTTTTGTGAAATTACATTGAAGGGTATGTTAGTTAGGAAGAGTATGAAGAGACAGAGCGGGAGGTTTAGGAATGGAAGGGGCAGTTTAGACATGTTGAGAGTTTCAGGTGGTTGCTCCGGTTGGTTTTTTTGCCGGGAAAAAAGGGTGGAGACCAACGGTTGATATTCAAATTCGGTTGGCTGAGGAAAGGAGGCAGCCACTGATGGCCTGTATGTATGGATTAAGGTTGCTGTAATGGCACTGAAATTGGCAACAATTACATGGTTACTACTTCAAAGTGATTCTCAATTCAACCACTTCAACAATACATTTATATATAATTATTTTATTAAAATTACTTAATTTATATATTTATTTAATTTAATTTAATTTAATTTATATTAAAAATAATTAAATAAAATTTATGTTAACTTGCTGTCTGTGTAATTTACTGATTTGCAACTTGTTAAATTTAATTTAGTAGCAAAATAATCGATTTATTAATTAAGTACTTAATTTTCACAGCCATAAACTAGTTAAGGATTAATATATTTAATCATAATGGTTATTTAAAAATTATTACCAAACTAAAATAAATTTATAAACATAAGATAATTAAATATACTCAATTAACAAGAAATTTTGTCAATAAATGAAAATATTGAGAGTTATAAAATTTTAGTTTTTGTTAATTTTACTACCAAGTCCATTTTTTCATTGATGAAATTTAATTTTTCATTAATTATTTTCTCAATAATAGTAAATTTTCTTGTTTTTAATATCTTATTTTTTAATAAAATAAAATTCTCTTATATTGTTATTAATTTAATTTATAACCAGATAATTATTTTTTAAAAAATTGATCGGTAATAATTTTTCTTCTTTTCTAATTTTTGAAAATAAATTATTACCGTCATAGTAAATGGTTAGTGTGAAATAAAATTATGTCTCTCGTGTTTTTTTTTAATTTATATTCTAATCAACAAAAATAATTAAATTCGTCATTGCCACCTTGTATATAATTGTCGTTAAAAATCCAACTCCACTAGATATATGTTTAACAATGGGAATTTTATGGAAAAAAAAAAAAAAAAGGAATTCACACCAACTTAACTTACCAAAAGCTTGGCCCTTCCCGTTCCTAATCATTACACTGTAAAACTAGTCAAATTTGATATCTCATATAGCCCATGTTTTTGTATTACTAGGGGTTTCAGTTTTCCACATACCACCTCTAAAAATTTAAGAGAAAAAATGGGCACGCGCAGATTTTTCTTAAATCAAATATTCTACCGCTACATTAGTGGTGTTAACTCTAAATAATGTAATAACATTATGACTCTGCTCCTATATTTTTTCTTTACAATAATGCACTTACTTTGAGGTAGATATTATTACTTATTATCAGGTGAGTGGATAATGTAATGCTTAATATTTTTTTTATTATTAATTATCAGTATTATTTAATTTAAGCAGGATAATAAGAATAGTAATGATTTCTCAATTACCAATTAATTTAACAGGATTGTATACACCACAATTCGAATTCAAGATGTTATTCAATTAAGAAGAGCTTCTACCAGTTGATTACAATAATGGTCAATTATTTCGATAATCATTTTTATTTAATAAATTTTATGATTATTAATTTATAAAATTAATTTTTATTTATTATATGGTCTTTCATAACAACCTTATTATTGGAAAAAAGAACATATTAGTAGAGCGAGGACAATTATGTAGTTGTGATGAAATGTCAGTAGATAAACATTTATTTAGAGTTTGTTATAAATATATGTTGTATATCTACCCATTGTAATTGTATTGTTAAGAGAATATACAAGATATATATTTTCTTCTTATTTTCATATTTGTAACTTGGTATCAAAGCAGATCCACCATGGCTACATCCTCTATTTCTTCTTTAAATAAATCTACATCTGCCATCACCTTATCAACCTTACTACCTTCTCTTCTTTCTTCTTCGAGCCCACCTACACAAATTAACCAAACTTTTTCAACGAAACTCACTTCCAAAAATATACCATGGAAGTTACAATTTACACCTCTCTTCAATTTCTATAATCGTCATAGCATCCTTGATGGAACTGAACCTTGCCACCCAAAGAGTGAATTAATTTTGATTCACAAGAACCTGAAATCAACCCTGACTACATCTAATGGTTCACCAAAGATTAGTTACTTTTTTCTTGGCTATTATCATTTATTACTGAGGAGATATACCGTCATTTGATTGGTTTCAATTCTTCATCTGTTATTTGGCGAGCTTTAGCCACAACCTTCGGGACCATTAGCCATGCCCAAAAGACTCAGCTCCATATTGAGCTGCACAATTTATCCAAAGCTGATAAAACCATCTTGAAATTCCTTTACCAAGCCAAATCAATAGCTGATTCCCTCACCCTTGCTGGCTATCCTATATCTGATGCTGAGTTCAACACTATCATTTTCAGACAATTGGGGGCAGATTACAATCCCATCATAGTAGCTCTCCAACAACGTTCCTTTCCTCCTACCTTTCATTATCTTTATGGGCAACTTGTATCTCACGAGCTGACCAGTCATTCAAAGTGCCCATGTTGCTCAACACTCTCATAGTGGTTTCCTAAATTCAACATCTTCTTCCTTTCGTGGCCATTTTCAGAGGTCTAAAGGATGTGGTCGTTCATTATATCAACCTTCTGTGCAATGTTAGATTTGTGGATTCCACAACCATGTTGAACTTTAGTGCCATAGGTGATTTGACTTGTCTTTCTCTCTTGTTCAGTATGACACTCATCGCCCTGCTCGCCCATCTTTCTTTGCTCAGGCGAACCTTCCCATTCTTCCCACTGAATCTTCTATACCGGTTATGTCTACAACTGAACAGCCACTTTGGTACCCTGATACAAGCACTACTAATCACGTCACTCCATACTTAAGCTCTCTTTCCTTAGCTGAAGAGTATTGAGGTAAGCAAAAATTACTTATTGGTAATGGTAAGGGCCTTCCAATTGCACATATTGGCAGAGCACATATTAGAACCAAAGTCCCTACTCTTTCTTTGCGAAATATTTTACATGTTACAAGAATAACTAAACCTCTTTTATCTGTTCGTAAATTATACATTGACAATCCTTGCTTTTTTGAATTTCATCATGATTATTGTTTGGTCAAGGATTGAGCAACGAAGCAACCAATCATTCACAACACACTTGACTCGGGTCTTTACAAGTTGCATAATGATCTTCAACGTCAATAGAATTTTGGTGTAGTTGCCTTTTTGGCCATTTTAGAAGATTGGCATAATCAACTTAGTCATTCAAATTATCAAATAGTGCATACCTTGGTGCTATAATTTCAGTTACCTTGTGCTTCTAATTAAATCTCCACTAATAAATGTAAAGCTTGCTGCCTTGGCAAGATGCACAGAGTTACTTTACCACTGATTAACTATTAGAGTTTAAGAGCTTTACAGTTGATCCATTCAGATGTATGGGGACTAGCCCCGATGTGTTCTTCAACAGATAATAGATATTTTGTAATATTTATTGATGATTTCTCTCTATTTACATGGTTGTTTCTTATAAAAAAATAAGGGTGATGTACCTACAATTTTTATTCAGTTTTAAAAAATGGTGGAAAATCAATTGCATTGCAAAATTCAGTCCTTTTATTCTGATTGAGGTGGTGAATTCAGACCTTTACAAAATCATTTTAAGGACATTGGTTTTGTTCAATGAATTTCTTGTCCATATACACATGAACAAAATGGAACTGTATAGAAAGGAAAATTCATTCTATTGTCGACATTGGCTTATTATTACTTGGGCATTGTGGAGCTCCGTTTAAATACTGGCAATATGCCTTTGAAATTGCTGTGTTTCTAATAAATAGAATGCCAAATAGAATTATCTCCAACTGTATTCCCTTTCAAGTGTTATTTAACAAATCACCAGATTATTTGTTCTTGAAGGTTTTTAGATGTGCAGTATACCCTCTGCTTCGCCCATACAATCGACATAAATTTCCCTTTCGTTTAAAGCAATGTGTCTTCTTAGGATATTCTCCACATCACATGGGATATCGATGTCTTGACAAGAATTCTAGCCACATCTACATAGCCCAACATGTTGAATTTGATGAGAAAGTCTTGCCTTTCAAAATAGTCTAGTCCCATACCTCTACATCACAATCTGCAGGTTTTACAAATCCACACGCTCGTTCATAACAAGTCTTCTAGCTTCAACTATCATATCCTCTACATGCTCTTACACTGAATCCTATACCACATCATAGTCCAACCACAAGTAAGAATACTTCTCTCTCCCCAGCACCACGTTTATCCATTTTAACTTCCACTACCTTTACTTCATCTTCATCTAAAACTCCATCTTTCTCCACCATCCACCCACAACCAACTTCAGTTTCAAATATTAATGGATTAAATTCAAATTCTGATTTATCAAATCCATCTTTATCACCCGAAGACTTATCCCCATCCATTACTCCCTCTATTCCAAATTCTATCACCCAAAACGCTACATCTATTAACCTGCCACAAACTCAACTTGATCTCCACAACTTACAACAACATACTCATCCCATGATTGTACGTCCCCATCCTAAACCAAATACAAGATATGCACTGCTCACCAATATCTCCTCTATCTGAAATCCATCTCCCTCATTCTATTATACACACTTGCATCATAACTCTTCATCATCTATCTCCTCATCCACATACCAACTTCCTCCACCTACACCTCTAACTGAACCCACCTTCTATACTCAAGCCAATAAATTTCTCCAATGACATCAAGCCATGGCAGATAAGATATCTGCTCTTCATCAAATAAATACCTGAACTTTAGTACTGCGACCACTCAATGCCAATGTGGTTAGAAATCACTGGGTATATAAAATTAAAAGGCATGCAAATGGCAATTGTAATATCCCGAGTTTTTAAATATTTTTATACTGCATCGGGATATGCAGTGTTAATAATTTTTGTATATATTTATGACATTTTTAAGAGTTGTTATTTGTTTAAAGCTAATTTTAATTAGTTTATATTATTTTAAGTACTTTACGTAAAAAATTTTTGAAAATTGTATTTTCGGGGAAATTTACACGTAAATAATTTAATATTTATTTTGAGACTCAGTATTTTAGATAATTTATTTACGTTATTCATATTTATTACTTTGAATGATATTATTTTAATAGTATTTAACTTAGTGTATTTTATTTTAATATTGTTTATTTTATTAAACTACATTATCTGCGTGATTAATATATGTGCTACATATATGTACACACATATATTAGGGTTGTATTATTTTATTTGTGTGTGTGAATATATATATGTGTGTGTATATATATTAATATATATGTGTGTGGAGATTAGTATATATATATATAAATATATATTGTATTATTATAATATAAAGTATTATATGTATATATATGTACATTAAACATAAAACACACACACACAAACTCATCTTCCCCCGAAACCCATCCAAACCACCATCCACCATCGCCTGTCACCGTTGATCCCCTATCATTGGTGTGTCGTCCGGCCTTCCAGCAGCTCCAGTCACCTTCCGCCATCTTCTACCTTCTTCTCCGGCGTCGACAAGCAGCTGTGGCAACAAAGAACCGAAACTCGAGCTCACCGCGGTTCCAAGCTATTCCGGCCACCATTCTTCGCGATTCCGGTGTCCTTGAGCTCCTCAAGCTCCGGTGAACTCAATCCAAGCTTCGGTTTGAGCTCTAACCCCTCCATTTTTGCTGTTTTTTGATTTCTTTATTTCGGCCATTTTTGGATTTTTTATTTTTTTCGGGAATTTTTGGTGGATTCATGGAAAATTCCTTAACAAAAGTTGATCCCCCAAGCTTAATCTACATCCCAGAATTTTTGTGTGATTTTTTGGGAATTATTTTGATTTTTGTGAATTTTTTATTATTTTATAATTTTTGAAAATTAATTAATTAAATTATTAAATTGTGTTTTATGGTGATTATAGGAGTTGAAATGAATTATAGAAATTTATTTGTAATTTTTGTGAATTTGTATGTATTTATTTGGAATTTATTAAGTTTATATAATTTTGAAAAATAGGGTTAATTATGTGTTTAATTGAAATAAATTGGTAAATTGAGTATATTTATTGATATTATTGAATTATATGTTGAGAAATTAATTTTTGAGTAATTATATAATTTTTGGTGAATTTTTTAACATTTATAGTGAATATATATATAGGGGTATTTTGGTAATTTTACACTAAATTGGCTAAAAATATAATTAAATTGGTTTTAATAATTATTTGAGCTATAAAAATGATTTCTACAAATTATTTAGTATTTTTAACTAATTAAAACTATTTTTCATAAATTATTTTCAAATTATATATATAATATACGATTTTTCTAAATAAATGAGTTTTTATCGGTTTTTAACGTGTTCTAGGGTTAATTACGTAATTTGGGTTTATAAAATGTATTTTTATTATATAAGGGTATTTTCGGTATTTTATAATTATTCTGTGAATTGTGAACCCCGGTCGGTGAATTGTAGTTTGGAGTCCGACCGAGGGATTGTGGTTGTAATTCTGTGTTTATTCTGAAGTGTGTTTTCTTTGTAGGACCGACTCTACTCTTTGAGTAGAGAGATGTCCGTTTTATAGGGGAGGTTATGCCGGATTTTTGGTAGAATTTTCATAAAACGTGATGTCCGATCAAATTCCTATTCTAATTTTGTGTCTAAAATTCTAGATCGAGTCTTTGGAATTTTCGTTAAATTTATTCTGAATTCATGTTGTTATTTATTTGTCTAGCTGCGCCAAGACCAAGGCCTAACGGATCAGGCCCGCCGAGTTTGTTTCGTGGAGCACTAACATGTGAGTTATTATACTGTATATATATGCACTGCATATAGGGTGCATTATTTAGAATTTTTCATTTTAATTGTATATTTTAAAAGGGATTTAAATTATAATATTTTTGGTATATCTAGGGTTGCATTTTTATATATATGCATATTAAATAATTATGCATGTTAGTTTGATATATGCACAATAAACAATTAGGTTTAGGTTTAATACATTTGAGTAATATGCACATGTTTTAAAATGTACACTTAGACGTAATTATTTTATTAAATGATTAGTATACTTTAGGTATAGTTTCAGTAGATTTTAGGTTTATTCTTAAATAATTGCATGTTAAATTATAAACCTACACTTAAATTATTTTTAAGTTTATTTTTGGTATATTTTTTATTTATTTCCAAATAAATAAATGTTTTATTATTAAATTAAACCTAGCACATTAGTGGTATATTTAGGGTTTATTTTTGATATATGCATGCTAGATAATTAGGTTTATTTTTAGTATATTTGTGAATATATGTTAAACACAAACACGTATTTAAATGAGTATTTATACATAAATGTTTTATTAAATGATTTGTGTACTTAGGGTATATCTTTTGCATATTTAGGTATATTTTTAAGATAATGCATGTTATATTATTGTTACTCATTTAAATTGTTTTTAACTATATTAATGATTTATCTTTAGTTTATTTCACATTTTATTTGACATATATATATATATATATATACCTGAAATATACTGGGTATATTTTTGGTATATATATATATATATATGGTTGGCTTTACTATTATGAATATTGTTCTATATTAATTATTTTCCAAATGAATGATTTATTCTAAGTGAAGGATATCAATAGAACGTGCTACCTAATGGGCAGCACTAGGATCGTGTACGTACCGGTACGATAGATAAGGATTGAGTGAGAGTTAAAATTGGGGTGATTATAATTGATTTAATTGATTTGACTAAGATTATTGGTATGTTAGATAGTGTGATTGCGGGGCCAATCACACTGACAGTTAGACTGCTGGAGCTCGGTTGACTTAGTGTCTCAGGGTCAGTCTATTGTCCATAAGTGAATTGAATGATCTATTGAGTTGATTGACATGTGAGGTGATAGACAGTGTGATTGCTGGAGCTCGGTTGACCAAGTGTCTCGGAGCCAATCACACTGACAGTCAGACTGCTGGAGCTCGGTCGACTTAGTGTCTCGAGGCCAGTCTACTGTCCAAATTGGAATAAGTGTTCTATTTGGAATCAAGTGAGCCTGCATGGCTAGAGTGATGATGGGGTTGTTGAGGTTATTATTATTAGGGTTCTATGGATCCTTCATGAATTGAATCAAACATTTTCTACATGTAGTATATTTATAAAAGCAGAGTTTGGCATTTGTGTGAAATGCGTGTATATACATATATATATAAGAATGCCTGATTGTTATGGTTTAGTTTGCATGTATATATAGTATAATAATTCACTCAGTGAGGTCTGACCCCCCTCAATTATTTTTTTTTCAGGAGATCCCATGTCGTCAGACTTTAGTTATAGAGTTCCTCGTCGGTGTTCTTCAGTTCCAGCTATTTTATGCAAATGTATATTCTGAACTTTGAATTGTATTCTAGAAACTGCAGTAGTAGTGTTATAATTTTTGGAAGTATATTATTTTGTTTGGATATTAAATACTCTGAGAATTTGTATTTGAACATTGTACGAATATGTATTCATTTATAAAAGGATTTGGAGTATTTATTTTTTTATTGATTCAGAAAAATTTTAATTCGGTCGTACTTTTATTTATTGTATGATTTTATTTTCTTAGGCTTGCTACGGGTTCTGGATTCGAAAGAATTCTCGTTCCCTAGCGCCGGTCATGACCCCTAGTTTGGGTCGTGACAACAATATTGAATGATATAAGGCATGCCTTGGTATTTTGGCCAACTTGATGTCATCAATGCCTTTCTCTATGGGAATTTAGAGGAGACTATGTATATGCTCCAACCATAGAGATTTATTAGTCAGGAATTTCTTAATTATGTTTGCAAGCTTTAGAAATCTCTCTATGGACTCAAACAGGCTCCTCGAGCTTGGTTCCATCGACTTGCGCATTTTTTACTCAAAATTAGTTTTGTTGGCTCTCAATTAGATTCATCTCTGTTTATCTATCACCATCAAAACTCCACTTATTTTCTACTTGTATATGTTGATGATGTTCTTCTAACCAGAAGTAGTTCAACTCTCATTGAATCTATAATTCAACAATTATTGCAGAATTTAAGTTAAGAGATCTTGGCCGTTTGCATTATTTTTTGGTTATTCAAATACATCATCTTCCACGAGGTATACTTCTTTCACAACAATCTTATTTGACTGATTTACTTTAGAAGATGAACATGTCTGATTCTAAACCTTGTTCTACATCGATGGCTCCTAGCAAATCACTATCTTTACATATTGGCAATTTGTTATCCGCTGATGATGCAACCACTTATTGATGATGTTATGGTAGTTTGCAAAATGCTACTCTCACTCACCTGGATACATCCTTTGCAGTCAATAAATTATGCCAGTTTATGCATAAGCCAATTGATTTGCACTTTTAAGCTCTAAAATGTGTGCTGCATTATTTGCAAGGAACCATCAGTCACGGTTTGTTTTTCACTTCTTGTAACTTTGTTTCTAATCTTATTGCCTTCAGTGATGCCAATTGGGTAGGATCCCCTAATGATCGCCGATCCATCAGAGGATATCTTATTTATTTGGGCAGAAATTTAATTGGTTGGAATTGCAAAAAATAAAAAATGGTTGCCCGCTCCTCTATGGAGTCCAAATTTAAGGTTGTTGCAGATGTCTGTGTTGAACTTAAATGGCTAACTCATTTGTTACGAGAGCTTGGAGTTCTTCCTTCCTCACCACCACGTGTGGTGTGATAATATTGGCACCATTTTTCTCTTCATAAATCCAGTATTTCATGCCCGTACTCGTCATGTGGAGGTGGACTATCATTTTGTTCAAAATTTAGTTTCATCAAAACATATTTCAGTTGGTCTTGTGTCTTCTTCATATCAGTTGGTCTTGTGTCTTCTTCATATCAGTTGGTGGATGTACTCACTAAATCACTATCCAAAGATAAGTTTTTTTCATTTGTATCCAAGTTTCAGTTATTTCCTAATCCACCATCAGCTTGTGGGGGGATGTCAGTAGATAAACATTCATCTAGAATTTATTAGAGTTTGTTATGAATATTCATCTAGAGTTTGTTATAAATATATGCTGTATATATACCCATTGTAATTGTATTGTTAAGAGAATATAAAGATACATACTTTCCTCTCATTTTTCATATCTGTAACTTGAAAATCATGGCCAATATATAGAAAGATAATAGTAAACAAGTCGTTGGTCAGATGTGAAAGCACTTGTTATAGAGACAAATTTAATAATACGAAAACATGGCAAAGGCAACTTGGGGGAAGCTTCATATCATAGTATTTATTAGTTGTTGAATGTTGACTTATGGCTGATTGAAAATTCCACGGTCAAACTTGTAAAAGATAGTGATCTTTTTTAAGCTTTAGTAGATATCTGGCGGCTGTCCTTTACTGATATTCATTTTTTCTTTTAATGTCATCTAGAAGTAGAACAGGGGCAATATACTTTGCATTTGCACCTTGACTTTTCTTAGTTGTTTCCCTTATTTTCCTTGGAAAATCCACTTCAATATTCGAAAATATTGCTCATGTTACTTTCTAACTAATGTCTTGCATTTTTCCAACACTTGCTACTAGTAATATATATGACTATTTTTTGAACTAGAAAATGTCATTGACAGAAACTAGGAGATGAAACAGACAGAATGTATGAGCCCTGATAAGGCCAAGGAGCTGGGGTGAACATTGAAGGTATTGCTGTCTAAAACCAAACTAGAGTCATGTTTCGCAAGCCAATCGGCCACCCTATTGCTTTGTCTTGGAGAGAAGGTGATGTTCATCCTCTGGCTGCTTTGAATATGATGCCAAATTTCCTCTAGAATAGCAGTAGACTCCCATGGAGCGGGTTGTACTAATATTATGAGAATTTTTTTTATATTTTTAATCAATGGAAAGATAAATAAAAATTAGTTATTTAGAGACATTTATTATCTATTTAAATCAAATCAAATTAGTTAAATTTTGATAAATTTTAAACATCACAGTTGAAACAAAAAATAAATAATTTGAATACGATTAATTAATTAACTAGTAGTTTACTTTCTTGTTAATGTGTCTTTGCATCAGTTTACAATCATTTGTTTAAAATTAAAAGTTTAATGATTGAAAATAAATATGGGGTAGAATAAATAATTAAAGTAATTTTTTAACTAGTTAAAATGGTTTAATTTCTTATCATAAGATGGGAGAGAATAAGGAGAAATGAGAATTCCAATACTACTCTTTATATGTGAATGTCTATAAGAATAAAATGACTTATTAGATATACTTGTGCTCAACAATATTATTATTTATTTTTCAAATATATCAATTCTAAATTTCGTACTTTAATATTAAGAGAATTTAGCAGTAGTCACGCAATATTTTTAAAAGAATCATTACCAGGTATTATAATTAATTTCTATATGATGTTAAAAATCACTATATAATGTTTCCTTCATATCATACTATTTATTAGTTGTTGAATGTTGGCTTCTGGCTGATCGAAAATGCCATGGTCAAACTTCTAAAAGATAGTGATCTGTCTTAAGCTTTAGTATATATCAGTGGCTGTATTTTACACTGTGTTTGGAAAGAAAGAAAAATGTAAAAAGAAAATACAGTGAAAATATGAAGTTATTTTCCTTTCCCTCTTTTTCTCTCATGTGTTTGGATTTGACGGAAAGTAATATATGAAAAATGAAAATTATTGTATTTTTTTTATTGGGAAGATAAAATATTAAAAAATTAATACTACTTTCTAAAAACTTTTTATTTTTTATCTATTTTTTATTGATGAACTTTGTACAAATGTAAATCTCCAAATTTTTTTTATTAAGAGCTTTGTAAAAATACAAAAATCATTAAATTAGTCAATCCAAATTTATTTGTTTTCAAAAATACAAATTATTAATTTAATAAAAATCACTTGTCTAGTGATTGCATATTTATTGATTAAAATTGTATTAGGTTTGATAATAAAAAATTTGATAACTACAATAAAATTACTTATCAATCGACTTATCAACTACACAAAATACACAGAACAACAATCATAATTATATAACATGCACTATTGTTCTACAAATTTATTGGTCCTTACTAATATATCCAATGATCTCATAGGCCATATGTAATTTTAATAAAATGAAATGCAAGGATACATAATAATATTCTAACTGTCCACATATATATATATATATATATATATATCAACCATGATTAAATTGTTATGCCACTTTCTCATATGTTGCCCATCAACCATGATTAAATTGTTATGCCACTTTCTCATATGTTGCCCCATACTCCTTATCAACCATTCTAAACGTCTAGCTCGGGGGAGACCGAAAAAAGCTCTTGTTACTGCTGGATTGTTTGATAAATAACAATAAGCATTCATCACAAAGTATGGGTGCATTCCTACTAATTCCAATTCTAAGTAAATCTCTTCTTCCATGTAGTAATGAGGTCGACCACTTTCAAGAATTGCTAGTGATCTTTTAGTTATAATATTCCCTCTTTCCAACACTTCATAAACACGCTGAATTTCAGAATTCAATTTTTCATATTGATTTTCCAACATAGAAAACCAATTGTTGCAATGAAAAAACAAAGGTTCAAGCTACGGTCATGCAAAAAAATTATATATATTCATAAACAATATACAATAATGGAATAATAAAATGATGAATTTAATTAATAAATTTAATAATTATATAAGTTAATAAAATTAAAATTAATGAAGATGATATTTAATAATAATAATAATTAAACCTAATTGTAAGTATTTTTAAATAAAATTAGATGTAATTTTTTTAATTAAAAGATAATTCTGCCAATTAAAATATTTTAATATAATATTATTTTAATAATGATGTTATTTTTAATATTAATATAATCATCATTATTGTTATTAAAATCAAAACAAAAAAATAAAGAAGTAAAAAAAATTTAGTAATGAATTTTATATTTGAATGGGCTAAATGGGTTTAAATAAAATAGTAAAAATAATAATAAATATGTATAAACTATGTCAATGCAAAAAAAAATTCACGTAAATATATGACTAATATACTAAATTTTAATCAACAAAATATACAGAAATACTTTCTTCATCCTGCTAATGAAGTGGCTGAAAAATGAATAAATTCGTAGCAAAAAAAAAATCTAATTATATTAATAGTGATTTTGGCAATAGCAAAAAGAACTTGCACTAATATGAAATGAAACTAAAATCACATAAAATTTTTAGTAATATACTAAACGGGAGCGAATAAAATAGATTAATATATTTATGTCGCTTTTCTGATGAAATAATTAAAAGAAAAAAAATTTTAAGCATAAAATTTTTTTCTTATAAATAGTGATATTGGTAATAGCAAAATGGAAAAATTCATGAATTTTTTTGCATGGCCAAATTTTGTGGGGAAAGAGATGAAAAAAAAAATAAGGGCAAAGTTGGCATCAGATATAAACATTAGAGTTTTATACACGGTTTGTGAGTTTTCTCTAATTTGGAGAGATAGTGATTGGAAGGAAAATAATCATTGCTTTCCTTCCTTTGCAACTTTCCACACCCCCAAAACAAATAAAGAAAAGTGATTCTTCACCCATATTTTCTTCTATCATTTTCTTTCCTCTCCAACTTTACTTTTTTCCAAACACATGATTAATGATATTCATTTTTCCTTTTAATGTCATCTAGAAGTAGAACAAAGGAAATATACTTTTCTTAGTTGGTTCCTTTATTTTCCTTGCAAAATCCACTTCAATATTAGAAAATATTGCTCATGTTACTTTCTAGCCAATGTCTTGCATTTTTCCAACGAGAATTTTTTATATTTTTAATTATTAAAAAATAAATAAATTTATTGTTAAGAAATATTTATTGTTTTTATGATTCTATTCATTTCCAACCAAATTAGTTAAAATTTTATAAATTTTAAATATTGATAGTTGATATAAAAAAATAATTTAAATTCGTTAATTAATTAACTAGCAGTTTACTTTATTGTTAATGTGTCTTTGCATCATTTTACTATTATGTGTTTAAAATTAAAAGTTTAATGATTAAAAACAAATATAATGTAGAAATAATTAAAGTAAGTTTTCTAAACTAGTTGAAGTGGTCTAATTTTTTATCATAAGGAAGAGCTAGAAAAAAATAAAGTTCGAATCCTATTTTTCATATATGAATATCCACAATTTTTACCATTTGACCTACTTATAGCGAATAAAGTAACTTATTATATATGCTTGCGCTCAATAATATTATTATTTATTTTTCAAGTTTATCAATTCTAAATTTCGTACTTTAATTGAAATTCAATTAAAAGAATGTAGCATTATACAACTAGTTGCTTTACAAGTCACGCAATATTTTTAAAAGAATCATTACAAAGTATTATAAATAATTTCATGATGCACCCATAATATATATGTCTAACTATATCAGTTTGATAATACCATAAATAAAGTAATTTATGGATTTCATTTCATAAAATTAATTTCATAATTACATGTTACTTTTTCTGAATTTTTTTTTCTTGTAATTTTATCCTTTATTTATGATCTATATATACAATTAATTTCTTAGGTCTGATTTAACAGATCAAATCAATCGAAAGATGCATGATGTTCTGTGTATATTAATCTATAAGGAAAGTGACTTGGTTGTAAGAAACAAGTCGGCATCTAAATTTTGATCATGTGCATAATGTTCTTACTTTATATTAATTATTTTCTTCAAATTTGCACAGCAAAAAATAATTATACAACTCAGTCAAGGGTTGAAAGAAAAAAAAAATCATATTTATATACATATATAATTTTGTATCTCGTTTATACCTAAAAAAGTAATTTTTATTAGATAGTTATAAAGTTGACTTGTTAAATAGTAAGGTAGTGGTTCAATGGTCGCATTTTTTTAAGGGCATTATATGATATATTCATATATTAATAATAAAAATAAAGTTGACTTACTAAATATTATGTCTACATCATCATCAAGTCATCAATATTATCTAAAATTATATATGTAGCAGCTTAAAAGTGGCATTGCAATTGCTTTTAAGTATTAACTAATAGATAACGTATTTCTCCAAGCTATACTTTCTTTACATAAGGCATACAAAGTGTTGATTGCAAAACAAAAACAAAAAAATCCGTAACTGTTAACTTTATATATCTCTACATATTTGAAGCATGTTAAGAAACGGTTATGCAACTTCTGTGTAGTGAGCACAAGTTTTAGATAGGGTGAAATTTCAAAATTTTCACTTATACAACCCTTCATCACATGAAGATTTCCACTCTTATAGATTCAATCTGCATTTTACACATAGCTAAATAACAATCAACACATACAAATATGAATATAGGAATTCTAAGTTTAGAAATACTTACAAACTCCTAAATTTGATATAGACCACAAGTATTTTACAAGTTTTAGATTCTTTGGTTCAACTCTTAAATCAAATGCTTAGCCTCCTAAGTGTTAAACTTTTAGTTTGAAACACCAAAACTTCACCAATCACCTTCTTGCTTGGATTTGGTTAGATGCAAGATGCCCTCTTAATAGACCCTCACAAACTTGCACTAATTAAATCTCTTGTAAGAATAGGGTTTATTTTTTGGTATATGTTGTTCCTCCTTTTGTGGTTTATCTCTAGACAATCTCTAACCTCTTTTAAGAAACACTTTCTTAAGATATATATATATATATATATATATATATAGAGAGAGAGAGAGAGAGAGAGAGAGAGAGAGAGAGAGAGAACAAAACCCTAATGACATCATCTCTTACACACATGTATACAACTCATAAGTATACAACTTGTATAAGAGATAAATATATCAAAAGGTGTGTAGAGAATTGAATAAATCTTATATATATATATATATATATATATATATATATATATATATATATATATATGTCTACATACATTCTCTACACACACCAATGTGATATACACCTTATCATACCCATAGTCAACAATATACACATATAAGATAATGCATGCCTAACATGACAAATTTGACCATGTCATGTTCATATGGATTTGAGCTTTGTAATTGGGCCATTATATGGGCTTATCTCATCTTATGGACTTGGGCTTGGTCATTGGACCAGCACTTATCCCAAGTCCATTCCATAGAACTAATGAGTTTTCTCTACATCTTGAACTAATCTCTGATCTAAAACTCTTTTGGGCCTAGGCCCATACAACTTGAGTCATTAATTCAAGTCTAATTAGAAACAACATTTATTATTAATTTAATTCTTCAATTAATATTTCATATTAATTAAGTATTAGTTAATAATTAAACCCTTAATTAAATTAGATTTCATAATATAGTAGAATCATTGCTTAAAGCATAAATCTAATTCTATTAATCTTAATTAATTGATTAAACTCTTTAATTAATAATTTGATTAATATTAATGGTGATTTGGTAAAGCTCTTTTAGGCACTTACTAGGTTCATGTCTAATTAGCAATGAGAAGAGAGTATCAACACTTGATATTATTTGAAACTCTTTCAAGTCTAAATGTGAAAATCCTAATTATACACATCTAGTTCTCATAAGTTGTGAGTGATCCCTAGCATTGACATCACAACTACCTAACTAGAAATGAATGCATGTATTGATTCACATGAACCCTTTAGTCATACTTATCATACACTAAAATCCCTTCATTAAAAGGTCCCGATATAGCCTAGAGTCATGGTTCAGTCAAACTCTAATAATTTTATTAAATGACCTCATCTCAAGTTCTATTCTTGATAAAACATAACAAATACTGGAAACACCTTTATAGTACTGAAACTCTCTCAGACTATCATGTTTGTCCTAGCCAGGAACTTATTCATTAAGAATAAACTTAGATAGTATAGGATCTTATCCCGGTTCACTCCAGGCAATGAATCTTATCTTGGTCGAACACTCATGCCTACATTTAATTGACTAGAGCCACCACACGCCATATGTCCATGTGTGATTAACACAATCATATAAGTGGTAACAAACCCTAACCATTTAAATATGGATGATGCATTATTATAACCTAGATTGTGATCATTGACTATAAGTAAATATCCACGCAATTAAAATCTAACGTCATATTTGATCCACCTATCATATGAGTATCCACATGTCTATTCTAATATCTCATATCAAGTAGCATGAGACTTACTACCTCCCATTATTAGTATCACATACTAATCAAGGAAAATAGACAGAGGTAATATACAAATTAATATTACCTAAACATTAATATTTATTTATTAACTATGAACATTTTTATAGCATATGTACTAAATAAATTTGTCACTCATATTATCAACTCTTAATAATAAATTTATTTAATATTATGCTTGTCACGACCCGAACCCAGGGCATGTGACCAGCACTAGGGAATGGAAAAACATAAAGCTACCAACTCCCATAGTAAGCCTTAAAAGAAAATGCGGAATTTAAAAAAACTTTGAAACCTTACAATAAATATTTAAATTACAATGCACTTTATCAAACTAATTTTTCTTAATATAATTTAAACTGTAGCATTGTAGTACATAATGTAAATAAACATTAGTTATACAATATCATAAGTATATGATATTCTCGAATAAAATATTCAGTTAAACAGTTTTCTCTACTACAGTACACAAAAGTAAACACAACATAACTAAGTAGACCTATGCAGAATAGCTGGTGATGAAGCTACATGGCGAAGAGAAGTAGGCCTAATAGAGAAGTCCCAAACTCCTAAAAAAAATAAATTGAGGGGAGTCAGACCTCACTGAGTAAGTTAATAAAAGAGTTGTACGGTTTGAAAACCTTTTTGAAAACCGTTTAGATGTATAAAAAATAATTTATAATATATATACATATACAGCTTTTGAAAAATCTCGGTAGAACCCTAAACCCAATTCTAAATGGCCAACTGGGCCCACTTAATCCAATTAGACTACCGGTGCCCGAGAGCAAAGGCATCAACCGAGACACCAAGCCGCAATCATCCACTTAATCCAAACACATGGCACTGGCGGTCCCCGAGAGCTAAGGCATCCACCGAGG
This sequence comes from Mallotus nudiflorus, assembly GCA_947683625.1. Classification (NCBI taxonomy): domain Eukaryota; kingdom Viridiplantae; phylum Streptophyta; class Magnoliopsida; order Malpighiales; family Euphorbiaceae; genus Mallotus; species Mallotus nudiflorus. Next base: position 1,638,466 of record CANTUR010000241.1, read on the forward strand.
CATCCATCTCAATCCATTTTTAACTTTTCCACGTCACTAGTGGTCCCCGAGAGCAGAGGCTTCCACCGAGGCACCCATCCTAGTTCATAACCACAAGTCATACATATTTTTGGATCCATCTCTCAATCTCCACCATGTGCATACAGTCCTAGTGAAACCCAACAAGTAGCCCATTCTACCAAAATTTCTCAAAACTAATTTTGAAATAAATAAATAAATACATTGAAATGAAAATTCTCGATAATGTAAACAATACTAAAAAAATATGAGTGCATGCAATTTTAAAGAAAACACACGCACAGATCAATTCATTAACTTACAGGATGAGCGAGATGGCTAACGACCGCGCGTCTGCCTCAACCCAGAAGCTCCCGCTCTAGAACTCTCTAAAAAAAATAAAATATTTATTTTTAAAATCATATTTATGGAATAAGAAGGGAAATTAATAAAATTATGAGACTCTAGAATGACTCGGGAAAAACCGGATAAGACTCGAGAGATTGGAATACCCTAATTTATACTAGGAAATTACGAAAAGTGTCACATTTTACGAGAAAATCTATCAAAATTTTGGCAGAATCTCTCCTGTAAAATGGGCATCTCTCTACCGTAGGTAGAGTCATTCCTGCATAGAAAAATGTACTTCTAGTATTCACACTCAAGCATACTCGAGTCAACTTTCTAATATAACACTTAGCCCGACCGAGTTCACAATCCAACCCAAAATCACAATTTAATTATAATTGATAAAATTCACATTTAATTACTTAAATAGTTTAATTATATAATAAAATTAATTTAAAACCTATTTTGGTACCCAAAATAATATATAATCTATTATTTGAAAATAATTTTTAAAAATTAGTATTAATTAGTTAAAAATAGTAAGTAATTTGTAAAAATCCTTTTAATTCCTTAAATATTATTAAAACCAATTAAAATATATTATTTAGCTATAATTATCACAAAATTACGCATTTACCCCTATAATACAAAAATATACATAATACACTATTATTACTAAAAAAATTCCCTAAAAATTATAAAAATGCATAAAAATTATTTTATCAACATATATATTATTAATATTAATTAAAACACATATTTAAACCAATATTCCAACAAGAATCCAACTCTAACCTAATTATTCAATTTTGACATAAACTATAAAAATTCCTAAAAATTATATAATATTCTCAAAAATTATTTTCTTTACTCTAAAATTAATATTAACTCATAAAAACACCAAATATACCAAATTTATAATTTTAATAATTAATTTACTAAAATTAATAAAATAATAATAAAATATTCAAAAATTCACAAAAATTAAAATAAATTCTAAAAATCATAAAAAAAATACATGGAGGTAGATTGAGCTACTACGAATCACATTTATAAAGGGAGTTTGATGAATCAAGCTAGATCAAGCTTTAAAAAATTTCAAAACCTTAGAGCTCAAAACTAAAAATCAACCAAAACTCAATCAAACTAAGATCAAAACTCAAACTAAGCTTGGAATGGGTCTCACCAGTGCAAGAGGAGGAGAATGACATCAAAATGGCGTGAAATGGTGGTCGGATGAAGGTTGGCTAGATTTAATGGTGACTTTCAATTTCTCCAGTTCCCTGCGTTGCTGGCGATGCTACTAGTGGTCGGAGGTGAGGAAGAAGAAGGGGGCGATGGTGGGTGATGGCCGAAGGAGAGGGAGGCGCAGTGGGGGTGGTGGTCGGGACAGGCGCGGTGAAGGGAGGTTGAAGATGATGAATGCTGCTCTCTTTTTTTTTTTGTATAAGTATACGTATATGTATATTTATATATATAAATAATATACTTTATATTATAATAATTTAATATATATATGTATTAACCTCTGAATTATACATACTATACATATATATACATGTGTGTGTATATATATATATGAATACATATAATAGCCTTGAAAATAATAAAGATAAATATAGAATAAATTATACTTATGAAATAGTTAAATAATATTTAATATTATAGAAAATATTAATTCTCAAAATAATAATAATATAAACCCTAATGTAAGTTTACTAACTTCTAAAATACGTATTTACATAGAATATACAATTTAGCATAAAATGTCAATTAATAATCACAAATAATAGAATAATTTAAATATAATTTTTTTTGAATTTATTAACACTGCATATCTCATTTTAAAGTAAATTAATTTAAAAATATGGGTCATAACAATGCTAATGGATAAATACTGAAATAAATAAACTTTATTTAAATGAATATTTTATTACCATTTGGGATAATTTACAATTTTAAATGTGTGATTGGTGTAGATGACGGGGCTTAGCGCGTGTTTAAGATTTTAGCAACCGCAACACTGTTTGAGCTAAAGGCTCTAGAGAACACACCAATCACTATCACAAAAACATGACATGGAAATGAGGAGTCGCCACCTAGGGTAATAACTAGGACAAATCGAAAAGGTAGTACTCAATTCCCTAAAATAAAGCTAGCACCAAAACCAGAAGATTCTGAGTACAGAATACCAACTTTTTTTTAGTCTCGTGTTCATTTAGAATTACTTTATGAAATACTAAATTATCCTCTATTTACATGCAATTTCATATAAACCCTTATTTTAGTAATTAACTCTAAGGCAAACCAGTCATGAAAATACAAGTAAATAATGCATTCAATCAAACATATAATCCCTAAGTTAGTCTAATGTACATGGATTAAATGAGCTAAATCTACATGTTTTAATTAATGAGCCTAAAAGACTAATTCCTTTTAATTTTAATTAAATGAACATATGTCTATCTATTTTAATTCTAAAACTAGGTCTAAATCTACAAATTATGAAGGTATTTAAATTAGTGGGCCTAATTTTACATATTTTAATGCTAAAGTGATCTTTAATCTACAAATTATAAAAAAGGCTTAAATTAAATGGGCTAGGTCTAATTAAATTAAATTAAATTAAGTGAGCCTATGTCTAATTTACCAAATGGGCCTAAGTTATCTCTAACCTAAAAATCTAATTAATTATGGGTCTAAAATGCATTTTAATTAATTAAACCTAAAAACCTAAATTTAAATGAGGGGTTAAAATCTAATATGGGCTTAAGGTCCAAAACATTTAAAAATAAATAAACAATCTCAAAAACAAATAAAAATAAACAAGCCCAAAAACAAAATAAAAATAAACATGCCCAAAAATAAATATAACATGCCAAAATAAAGAAATAAAAGATCAAACAAATAATTAAATTAATCTCTTCTAAAAAAACCTAATTTTTATTAACATGCAACCTAAATTAATCAACTTCCTCTATTAATTTTTAATTATTACCCAATTAAAACCCTAATTTTGCTAACCAAATAATTAACATACAATCACACATATAACTCCACTATTCCCACTATTGGGGGCTATTACAATAATCTACTGAAAATAATAATAAAAACAATTAATACAACAAAAAAAATAAAGCGATAAATAAAAAAATAAAAAACCCTAGAAGTTATACTTTTACAAGATCTTATCCATGACATTCCATGGTCCTCTTATGGATTTGATTCCTCAAATATAATCATCATGTGTTTTCCTCCATAATCATTATAAAAAAAATAAAAATTATTATTAGTGAATAAATAATAATAATAACTCAAATAATAGAAATAATCAATAAAATAAAAAAGAAATAAATAAAATAGAATAAGAAGAAGATGATGATGCTTATGAGTGATGGAATGCTCCTCAGATTTGTAAAATCATCATTCTTGACAAGTCTTCTAATATCATTCTTCCAAAATTCTCCAAAGATCATTGATCAAGCAATTAAGCAAAAGAAATTTGTAGAAATAAGTTTTTTTTTCTCTCTTTTTCCTCTCTTTTTCTTTCCTCATTTTTTCTTTTTTTCTTCCATTTTTTTATTATTTGCTCTTCCTCTTCTGCCTTCTTTTCCTTTTTTTTTTCTCTCTTCCCCCCCCTTTTTTCAAAGCCAAAACACTCCTTATATAGGGATACGTCTTGAAACCCTATTTATAAATTGATTTCTAAAAGACTTATATTTCCTTAAAAACATTATCAAAATAATTTTAGGAAAATTTCAGACCAATTAGGACTCAATTTATCTAGAAAATTCAAAATTTATCTTGAAAAATCAAGAATTTGGGAAGGAGTCTAATTCCGATTGAAATTAGCATAATTCCAATCGAAATTAGGGTAATTCTGATTACCTTTTTTTTAACTTTTAATTACAAAAAGGTCCTTGAAAGAATTTAAGTTTTGCAATTAGATCCCTAAAAAGCATTACAATTTAGTCCATGAAAACCTTAAATCCTTTCTTCGAAAAAAATGCGATTAGACCCTTGAAGTTTCAAAGTTCAAATATTGAAGATCTATTCATGACATTTTCATCATTGGACTCTTCTGTCACATCCATAGCTCATCATCCTGAAATGGGGTATCTACAATTGGCCTCTAAGGCATACCACTTATGCTAATGATCTCCCACTTACACTAGAGCCAATCACTATAGTATCTTAGACCCATCTTCTCAAGATGTCTATCTAATTATAGTTGTGTTAGTGCTTTAGTAAGTGGATCAGCAACATTATTAATTGAAGCTACCTTTTGCACGAGCACATCAAGTTCTCTAATAATATAAAAGCACCTTTTTATGTGCTTAGATTTCTGGTGGGACCTTGATTCCTTTGCCAAAATAATGGCTCCATTATTGTCATAATAGAGAGGAATCAATGACTCAATGGAAGGAACAACTCCTAGTTCAATAATGAGCTTCTTAATCCAAACAACTTCTTTACCAGCATCTGATGCAACTATATACTTAGCTTCTATAATGGAATCCACAGTGATGCCTTGCTTGGAACTCTTCCAGCTCACCGTACCTCCATTATAGATGAAAATAAACCTAGAGATAGACTTTCTATCATCCACATCTGATTGAAAATTAGAATCTGTAAAGCCATCTATTTGTAGATCACCTCCTCTATATGTTAAGACTAAATCTTTAGTCCTTCTTAAGTATTTAAAGATTGCCTTAACAACTATCTAGCGATCCAAACCTGGATTGGATTGAAACCTGCTAATTACACCAATAGCATAGGCAATATCATGCCTAGTACATAACATAACGTACATTAAACTTTCTATAGTTGAAGTATAAGAAATTTGGCCATTTGCTTTATTTTCTCGACTGTTTTAGGTGATATACCCTTGGATAAATGGATACCATGCCTAAATGGTAACAATCCTCTCTTAGAATCGAGCACGTTGAACCTTTTTAACACCTTTCCAAGTAAAGACTTTAGGATAAACCTATCATTCTCTTCGATTTATTTATATAGACTAGAATTCTAAGAATATAAGTTGCCTCCCCTAAGTCTTTCATCAAGAAGGTTTTAAAAAGCCATACTTTCATAGAAGTTATCATACTAACATCATTTCTAATTAATAGAATGTCATCTATATACAAGACTAGGAAAGTGAGTTGACTCTTACTAACCTTCTTGTAAACATATAGCTTATCTTCATTCTTGATGAAACCATAAGAATGAATAGCCTCATTGAAATGATGATTTTAATTCATTGAGTCTTATTTTAGACTAAGATGGATTTATTAAGCTTGTATACTTTTGAGCTATCCTCAGATTCAAAACGTTTGGGTTGCTCCATGAATATGTCTTCCTCAATATAACCATTAAGGAAAGCGATCTTGATATCCATTTGTCAAACCTCATAATCATAGTGTGAAGTTATAGCTAGAAGAATCTAAATAAACTTAAGCATGGCTACTGATGAGAAAGTCTCCTCGTAGTTAACCTCTGCCTTTGGCTACAAGCCTTATTTTATAGGTCTCTACCTTTCCATCTACACTAATCTTTCTCTTAAAGATCCTTTTGCACCCAATAGGTATAATACCTTTAGGAGGATTAACAAGTGTCCAAACTTGGTTTGCATATATGGAATCCATTTCGGTTTTTATAACCTAAAGCCACCTCAAAGAATCTTTATCATATAAAACTTCTTCATATGTAGTAGGATCATTAACACGAATGCTTTCTTCATAAACATGTAACTCTTACATATTATGAAGAAAATTATATCTCTCAGATGGACAAGATACCTTACTAGACCTTCTAGGAGTTAGTGTGACAACATTCTCAATTGGAATAGGCTCTTCGGGTTGATCAATTTTCATTTAATCTATTTATTGGGCTTCCTTAGATGACTCCTCATCTAACATTATCTTCGTTCCTATGCCATATTCTTTAAAAAACTCTTTCTCAAGAAAAATAGCATATTTACTTATAATAACAGCTTGTTCAACAAAAAGATAAAAGCAATATCCTAAACTATCTTTAGGATATCCAATAAATCTTTCTTTAATCGATTTCACTCTTATTTGTCCGATTTTAGCCTTCTGATAAAAGCTGGATATCCTCAAATCTGAACATGTTTAAGACTTGGTTTTTTACCATGTCATATCTCATACAGTGTAGTAGAAACAAACTTGGATGGAACATGATTAAGGATATAGGAGGTCGTTTAGAGTGCATAACCCCAAAGTAAAATAGAAAGATCAGCTCATCATAGAATGTACCATATCTAATAAAGTATAATTTCACCTCTCAGACATACCATTTAATTGTGGTGTTCCAGACAGTGTAAGATGTGATGTAATGCCATGTTCTTTAAGGAACTCAATGAACTTGGTACTCAAGTATTCACCTTTTTAATATGATATTAGAGTTTTAATACTTTTCCCAATTTGGTTTTCTACTTGGGCTTTGAATTTCTTAAACTTTTCAAAGGATTCACTTTTGTTCTTCATAAGAAAAAAAAGCCCATACCTTGATAGATCATGTATGAAGGTTATAAAATAGTAAAAACCCCCTCTAGCCATTTCTCCAAATGGTCCATATACATCACTATATATGATTTCCAATACATCCTTAGCTCTTGCCATTTGTCCAATAAATGGTGATATAGTCATCTTACCTTGAAGACAAGCCTCATAAGCTAAATCAAATCGGATTCAAGATTATTCAAGATTCTCATCTTTTCTTACTTATTAATCCTATCCTCCATAATATGATATAATCTCAAGTGCTATAGATATTTAGAGTTAGAGGTATTTTCAATTAGCATTGCATTTTCATTACTTACATTAATTTGAGGCTCATTGTTATTAAAGATATTATCAATATAATATAAACCTTGTATTAAAAAAACCTATGCTTACCATTTCACTTCCAAAGTAAATATTATAAATGTCTTTTTTGAAATGAAATTCATAACCCTTTCTAGTCAAACTAGAAATAGAGACAATGTTCTTATAGGCATTAGGTACATATAATACATCATCCAAAAATAAAATATGATCATATAAATTAATAGAAGTGGATCCTATAGCTTTGGCCATAACACTTGCTCCATTTTTAAGTTTTAAGGTCACTTCATTAGGCCTCAACCTTCTCTTATTTGCAAGATCCTGCAAGGATGAACAAATGTGAGAACTAGCACTGTTATCCAATAACTACGCATTAGATGAGCTCTTAGAACATTTAGAAGCAAATAACTTAAAGAAAATCTCACCTTCTCTTTGCTTGCCCTTTCCCTTTATCTTAAAAGACTTAAGGAACTTAGGATAATTCCTCTTCCAATGTCCTTCACCTTGGCAATAGAAACACTTTCCTTTACCTTGGTCCTTCCTCACAATGGCCTTACCCTTATTTTTAGCTATTCCACTCGTGGGCTTGATAACACTTGTCTTGCTTTTTCTTTTCTTATTGCCTTTCTTTTTAATCCCATTAGAAAAGGCAACAAGTGCAACTTCCTTTTCTTTATTCCTTTGGATAGCCTTTTAGGCTTTCACAAGCATGTTCATAAGCTCCATAAGATTACACTCTATTTTATTCATATAGAAATTTGCAATGGTTTGCCCAAAAGATTTGGGAAGGGATTAAAGGATCAAATCCGATTGAAGATGGAAGTCCATAGAGAAATCTAGACTTTCTAATTCCTCCATTAATCTAACATAGAGTTTATATAGGCTCCCACATCCTCACCTTCCTTCATCTTAGCACGAAAAAGCCGCTTTAATATCTCATACTAGGGGTCCCACTATGTTTATTAAATAACTCTTAAAGGTGAAGTAGGATCTTTTTTTGCATTTGTGTACTTCTCATGTTGCCAATGGATTTCAGTATTCATAGAAACCCACATTATGCAATATGCTTGTAAATCATCTTCTTTCCATTTTTCTAAAGTGTCACATTCTTCTTATGAAGTATTTTCAGGAAGTGGTCCGGGCAGACTTTGTTCTAATATATAAAGTATCTTTTTAGAAGCTAAAATAACTTTTAGGTTCCTTAGCCAAGCAATGAAATTAGGGCTCATGAGCCTATGTTGTTCGAGTATAATTGAAAGCGTGTTTGTTGATCTCATATTATCAAGTTTCTGCAAAGGTAACAAGATTAATTAGTTATATGACATTTGTTACTTTACCATTAGATTTGGTCTTTAATTATAATGGCCTCCCACTAGTTTAGCAAATCCTACATTTCTAAAGTAGGAAACAAAAATCTCTTATTGGATGGATTTCTAGTGGGTGATGGACTTCTTAATGAGTCACTAATATCCCTCAAGTACACATTGTTATTCTTAGAATATTAGTTATCATTAAGTGGTAACTCTTGCCATCACATCTCATGTAAGGTTCCATCAATCCGGCTCCTAATGTTACAGACCTTAAGTACACATTGTCATTCTTAGCCCTTGGCATTAGTTAGGTCCACAACATTATACTAGTATAATGTATGAATTTGAACACTATGAACATCAACTACTCCTATTTGCCATTTTTAGCCTATAGTGTATACATATATATATACACCCATAACATCTTATCCTTTATAATAACATTACATGAATCTTTTATGCCTTTATGTACACCCTTATGTATCCATAGCTAATGCACACAATCCTAAAACCATATAGGTTATTGCTCTAATGGAAAGCCTATACCTAAATTTAGTTTAAAAGATTTTTAGGTATTTAATTAAGGTCTCACATTGCACATTAGCCAATTTATATATATATATATAACATACACATATAGCATGGCATTATTACATATGCACATACCATGTTATAACATATATATCATATATATATATAGAACATGCATGATGGATGCACAAATATGGAGTGATCATGGGCCTTTCCTAATCTTATTCTAACTTTTAGAATATATTATAGTCCTAGACTCTATCTTTAAGGATCTCTAACTTGAAATCTTCAAGCTTCAAATCATAACTCTTGTGTATTACATTTCATCCTTGGCATACCAATGTGGATGTTACATCCTAATTCTATGTAATTAACATTTAATTACGTACCAAATAATAAAATTAATTATTATTACAAAACCAAGGATATAAACTAAGTCCATGATCATTCCATGCAATTTTAATAAGCATAAGACATGTAAAAAATAACTATTGCATGTTAAGGTTGATATGTTAAGCATACAAGCATGAAAACTCTTATTTTGAGGAAAGCCAAAAAAATGGACAAAATGGAGCATGCTAACTCGTCACCATTGTGCTGACTCATGACAAAGGCTAATTATGCTAACTAATCACATGTGTGCCAACTCATAATAAGGTCTAGTGGTGCAAACTCTTCACACTTCATATCCCAACTTTGCACCCATTTAAGGTTAATTTTACACATCTTAACCCAAAAAAATTTTAATTAACATCAAGTATAATCACAACACTTGCAATTATCAATTAATTTAGCATGTGCGAAGTGCAAAAAGATGCTTTGATACCACTGTTGGGAAATGGTTATGTGACTTTGATGTATGGTGAGCACCAGCCTTAAATAGGGTGAAATTTTAAAAATTTTACTTACACAACCCCTCATCATATAAAGATTTCCACTCCCATACATCCAATTTGCATTTTACACATAGCTAAATAATAATTAATATATATAAATATGAACCTAGGAATTCTAAGTTTAGAAACACTTATAAACTCCTAAGTTTGATGTAGACCATAAGTATTCTACAAGCTTTGGATTATATGATTCAACTCTTAAATCAAATACTAAGCCTCCCAAGTGTCAAGCCTCTAGCTTGAAACACCAAAGCTTCACCAATCACCTTTTTGCTTGGGTTTGATTAGATGTAAGATGCCCTTTCAATAGACCCTCACAAACTTGCACTAATTAAATCTCTTAAAAGAATACTTAGGGTTTTTTTTTGGTATATATTATTCCTCTTTTATGGTTTGTCTCTACACAATCTCTAACCTCTTTTAAGAAACACTTTCTTAAGATATATATATATATATAGAGAGAGAGAGAAAGAGAAAATAAAACCCTAATGACATCATCTCTTACATCACATGTATACAACTCCTAAATATATAACTCGTATAAGAGATAAGTTTATCAAAAGGTATGTAGAGAATTGAATACATTTTATATATATATATATATATATATATATATATATATATATATATATGTGTGTGTGTGTGTGTGTGTGTGTGTGTGTGTGTGTGTGTGTGTGTGTCTACACACACCAATGTGATATACACCTTATCATTCCCATAGTCAACAATATACATATATAGGATAATGTATGCCTAACATGACAGATTTGACCATGTCATGTTCACATGGATTTGGCCTTTCTAATTGGGCCAACATTTAGGCTTATCTCATCTTATGGACTTGAGCTTGGTTATTGGGCCAACACTTAGCCCAAGCTCAACTCATAAAACCAAATTGGCCTAGATAAGGTTCATGGGCTTTTTAACATCTTGGACTAATCTTTAGTCCAAACTCTTTTAGGCCTAGGCCTATACAACTTGGGCCATTAATTCAAGTCCAATTAGAAACAACATTTATTATCAATTTTATCCTTTAATTAATATCTCATATTAATTAAGTATTAATTAATAATTAAACCCTTAATTGAATTAAATTTCATGATATGCTAGAATTATTGCTTAAAGCACCAATCTAATTATATTAATCTTAATTAATTGATTAAACCCTTTAATCAATAATTAGATTAATGTTAATGGTGATTTGGTATAGCTCTTTTAGGTGAGACTTACTAGGTTTGTGTCTAATTGGCAATGAAAAGATAATATCAACACTTGATATTACTTGAAACTCTTTCAAGTCTAAATGTAATAATCTCAATTATATACATTTGGTTCTTATAAGTTATGAGTGACCCCTAGCATCAATATCACAACTACTTAACTAGAAATGAATGCATGTATTAATTCACACGAACCCTTTGGTCATAATTACCGTGTATTAAAATCCCTTCATTAAAAGATCTCGATATAGCCTAGAGTCATGGTTCAGTCAAACTCTAATAGCTTTATCATATGACCTCATCTCAAGTTCTATTCTTAATAAAACATAACAAATACTAGAAACACCTTTCTAGCATCGAAACTCTTTTAGATTGTCATGTTTGTCTAGGTCAGGAACTTATTCTTCAAGAATAAACTTAGATAGTATAGGATCTTATCTCAGTTCACTTCAGGCAATAAATCCCATCTTGGTCGAGCACTCATGCCTACATTTAACCGACTAGAGCCACCACAAGCCATATACTCATGTGTAATTAATAAAAATATATAAGCAGTAAAAAAACCCTAACCACTTAAACGTGGATGACCGTGTTGCCTCAGGTCAAAGGACTATATGCGTCATTATGACCTAGATTGTGATTGTTGACTATAAATGAATATCCATGCAATCACAAATCTAACGTCATGTTGATCCACCCATCATATGAGTATCCACATGTCTATTCTAATATCTCATATCAAGTAGCATAAGACTGACTACCTCTCATTATTAGTATCACAAACTAATAAAAAAAAATAGGCAAAGGTGATAGCCAAATTAATATTACCCAAATATTAATTTATCGACTATAAACATTTTTATATCATATATACTAAATAAATTTGTCACTCATATTATCAACTCTTGATAATAAATTTATTTAATATTATGCTAATAGATAAATACTCAAATAAACAAACGCTTTATTTAAATGAATATTTGATTGCCATTTAGGATAATTTATAATGTCAAAATATGTGACTGGCCTCTAAGGCATACCACCCTAGGTTGCACGGACATTTATAAAAGAGTCGTGTCCCATATCAGACACGTTTCCGATACTGACATGTCTTAGAAACTTATCCGATATGTTTCAGGGTCGTATATAAAAATTAAAAAAGTGTCGGGCCATTTTTTAAAAACCAAAAAAAAGAAAAAGGACACACGTGTCCCTTTTAAACATACATATCCTGCATCTTATTCCCTAATGCTCTCCAATTCCTTTAATCCCTCAAATTTCACTGCTCATTCATTAAGAATGAATAAGCTACTTCCAAAACGTGCAAAGGATTTGGTATTTGTTCACAATAATCTTCGCCTTTTGTCAAGAATTAACTCTAAATATCATGATGAGAAGATCATGATGTGGGATGTTGTTGGAGATGATTTTAGAAATATGGAAGATGTTGGATTTCTTGAGTTTGCTAATCTCTCATTGGATAAACCGGAATTAGAGACGATATTTTTCAATAAAGATGCCAATGAGAACCTTGAGTGTAAAAATGTTAATTAAGTAGAAAATTTTATAAATTGAAACTGCTAATAAATATTATGAATGAAGTCTTGATATTGAGTATTATAATTTTATTATTAATTTTTATGTAAAATTAGATGCAAAATTGTTTATTCGTTATTGAAAAAATTGTGTGTAATTGAGGCGTTATTGTTTTATTTATGATATAAAATAATAAGATTACATTTTTTTTTGTGTTTTAGAATTATTTTCAGTGTTAAAAAAATATTATTAACCATGAAATATTTTTGAATTGAATCTAATTATAGTTTATATAAAATGAATTTTATAATTTTTCATATTTATAAATTAACTCTTATATTTTTAATATTTATAAATTGATCTCAGTATCTGTATTTTATATTTTTAAAAAAAAATCATTTCTACATATTCATATTCTCATATCTCGTGTCTCTGTTTCCATATTCATGCTACCTATATACCATCTATGCTAGCAAAGCATTACATTATCTTAACTCATGTGAGAGTACATACAAATAATTAAGGATTATATATATATATATATAACGTGTCAATTAAGCAAATAATAGTTACTTTGTGTGGAATTTGGTCTATGAATATTAACATGACATATACCAATAATGTTGAATCATGATATATGTAGTAAAATTAAATTAATTGCTCAAAAAATCTTGTTACCTTATAATTTTATCAAATTAATTAAAATTTAATAAATTTTAAATATTAATAATTTAAATGAAAAATATTATGAGATATATATATATAAAAACTAAATCAAATATGTTTAATTAGTGTGGTTTATTATAATATTGACTGGAATTAAATTTTTTTATATTATTTAATTATAGTGAAAAATATGAAAAAATAAATGAATAAAAATATCTCAAGCATTTTCTGCTAGTAAGTCGGGTGCTGATTTAGCAGTTAAAACTAAAAAGTAGTAATTTTTCCTCTCTCAATATGTAATTGAAAAAGTAGTAATTTTTGTCAAGTCCAATAAATACTTTAAAGTATATAATTAAGGGTAGCTGGGTTTGTTATAATCTGTCTAAATGCATTTTGACCAATGGAATTATTAGATTATGGATGCTGCACTAACCTGTAACTAGTAAATCACACTGTATATATAAAATTATTAAGGGATTTAGAGGTGGACTGGTAAGACTCCAACTAATTTAACTTGTAATTGGTAGGTAATCTGATGGACCTCTAACTTTACCATATCTTTTGCTTAATGTCTTCATCTGTGGTTTGATATAGTGCACTAAAAGCAAGAAATTTTTTAGAAAAAGAAATAAGACTTGGAAGCCACCTTTCTAGAAGAAAATTGTTTTATATATATATATAATTTATTAAATTTTGATTAATCTAGTTCAGATAAAAAGCAGTAAAAAAATTTTAACAATTATTTTAACACCACATATATAATAACTTAAAATATCAAAACAACGTGGTCTGGCTAATTTCTATGTTGTTGCTAATTCCTATATATACTCTTTCCACTAAAATAGAAATACAAATAGAAGTGAATCATTAAGTTGTAAAATTTTTTAATCTTTATATTATAATGAAATAAATTTTTTTAGAAAAATGTATTTAAAAAGATATATTTTCTAACAAGAATAGATTTATATTTTAATATTATAAAAATATTGAAATTCGTCTTGTATCAAATAAAAACTTTTAGAACAATCAAGTGTAATTAAGACAATAAAAAAAACTATTCATAATAAATTAAATAGAATAATTGAAGAATGAATTTAAACCTTTTAAAGCCGAAACCCATTTTGTCGATCTGGAGAGCTTCGTTTTTCTCTTTTATTTTTTTTGGTGTTAAGACAGTCAACAAAGTGGCCATTTTCTGTTCTGCACGAAACAAAAGAACTTTAAGAAAAGACTTAGAGAAAGACAATTAAGAGATGAACATCGTGAATCCATCCACACGTTTATTATGCTCACAGCAATTCCAACCCCACTACTAAATTAGTAAAGTAACATCGCTATTTCCAATAAGTTCTCTAATAATATGAAAGTGTCTTTCTATGCATTTGGATTTTTTATGATATCTCGGTTCCATGAAAGTGTCTTTCTATGCATTTGCATTTGGATTTTTTATGATTTTTTATGACATCGCTATTTCCAATTATCGTCACAATAAAAAGGAATTGGTGATTCAATGGAAGGAACAACTCCTAGTTTAGTAATGAACTTTTTAATCCAAACAACTTCTTTAGTAGCATTCGATGCAGTTATATACTTGGCTTCTGTAGTGGAATACGCAGTGATACCTTGCTTGGAACTCTTCCAGCTCACCGCACCTCCATTATAGATGAAAACAAACCCAGAGATAAACTTCCTATCATCCACATCTGATTGGAAATTAGAATTTGTGAAGCCATCTATTTGTAGATCATCTCCTCCATATCTTAAGACTAAATCTTTAATCCTTCTTAAGTATTTAAAGATTGCCTTAACAGTTATCCAGTGTTCCAAACCTGGATGGATTGAAACCTGCTAGTTATACTAACAGCATAGGCAATATCATGCCTAGTACACAATATAGCGTACATTAAACTTTCTATGGCCAAAGCATAAGGAACTTTGGCCATTTGCTCTATTTCCTCGGGTGTTTTAGGTGATATAAATGGATACCATGCCTAAATGGTAATAATCCTCTCTTGGAATCAAGTATGTTGAACCTCTTCAACACCTTTTCCAACTGAAGACTTTGGGATAAACCTATCATTCTCTTCGATTTATCTCTATAGATTCGAATTCTAAGAATATAGGTTGCCTCCCCAAAGTCTTTTATCGAGAAGGCTTTAGAAAGTCATACTTTCACAGAAGTCATCATACCAACATCATTTCCAATTAATAGAATGTCATCGACATACAAGACTAGGAAAGTAAGTTGGCTCCCATTAACCTTCTTATAAACACATGGCTTATCTTCATTCTTGATGAAACCATAAGAACGAATAGCCTCATCAAAATGATGATTCCAACTCCTTGAAGCTTGTTTTAGACTAAAATGGATCTATTAAGCTTGCACACTTTTGAGCTATCCTCATATTCAAAACCTTTAAGTTGCTCCATAAAGATGTCTTCCTTAATATAACCATTAAGGAAATCGTTCTTGATATCTATTTGTCAAACCTCATAATTATAATGTGCAGCTATAGCTAGAAGAATCCGATTAGACTTAAGCATGACTACTGGTGAGAAAGTCTCCTCGTAGTCAACTCCTTGCCTTTGGCAAAACCCTTTTGCTATAAGCCTTATTTTATAGGTCTCTACCTTTCCATCTGCACCAATCTTTCTCTTAAAGATCCATTTGCACCCAATAGGTATAATACCCTCAGGAGGATTAACAAGTGTCTAGACTTGATCTACATATATGGAATCCATTTTCGGTTCTCATAGCCTCAAGCCATCTCAAAGAATCTTTATCATATAAAGCTTCTTCATATGTAGTAGGATCATTAACACAAATGCTTTCTTCATGAACATGTAGCTCTTGCATATTATAAAGAAAACTATATCTCTCAAGTGGACGAGATACCTTACTAAACCTTCTAAGAGTTGGTGTGACAACATTCTTAATTAGAATAAGCTCTTTGGGTTGATCAATTTTCATTTGATTTATTTGTTAGGCTTCCTTAGATGACTCCTCATCTAACATTATCTTCCTTCCTTTGCCACCTTCCTTAAGAAACTTTTTCTTAAAAAAAATAGCATTTTTACTTATAACAATAACTTGTTCAATAAGAACATAAAAGCAATATCCTAAACTGTCTTTAAGATATCCAATAAATCTTTTTTTAATTGATTTCACATCCAACTTGTCCAATTTTAGCCTTTTAATAAAAGCTGGATATTCCCAAATCTTAACATGTTTAAGACTTGGTCTTCTCCTATGTCATATCGCATAAGATGTAGTAGAAATAGATTTGGATGGAACATGATTAAAGATATATAAGGTTGTTTGGAGTGCATAACCCTAAAGTGAAATAGGAAAATCAGTATAGCTCATCATAGAACATACCATATCCAATAAAGTATGATTTTGCCTCTCAGACACACTATTTAATTATGGTGTTCTAGGGGGTGTAAGTTGTGATGCAATGCCATGTTCTTTAAGGAACTTAATGAACTCGGTACTCAAGTATTCACCTCCTCAATCTGATCTTAGATTTTTAATACTTTTCCTATATTGGTTTTCTACTTGGGCTTTAAATTCCTTAAACTTTTCAAAGGATTCACTTTTGTCCTTTATAAGAAACAAATACCCATACCTTGATAGATCATCTATAAATGTTATAAAATAGTAGAAACCACTTCTAGCCATTTCTTTAAATGGTCCACATACATCACTATGTATGATTTCTAATACATCCTTAGCTCTTACCATTTGTCAATAAAAGGTGATCTAGTCATCTTGCCTTGAAGACAAGCCTCACAAGTTCAATTAGATGCGGATTCAAGATTATTCAAGATTCTCATCCTTTCTAACTTATTAATCATATCCTTCACAATATGACATAATCTCAAGTGCTATAGATATTTGGAGTTAGAGGTATTTTCAATCAACATTGAATTTGCATTACTCATATTAATTTGAGGCTCATTGTTATTGGAGATATTATCAATATAATATAAATCTAGTATTAAATAACCTATGCTTGCCATTTCACTTCTAAAGTAAATATTACAAACGTCCTTTCTAGTCAAACTATAAATAGAGACAATGTTCTTATAGGCATTAGGTACATATAATACATCATAAAAATAAAATATGATCATATAGATCAGTAGCAGTGGATCCTATAGCTTTGGCCACAACACTTGCTCCATTTCCAAGCTTTAAAGTCACTTCAGTACGCCTTAACCTTCTCTCATTTACAAGATCCTATAAGGATGAACAAATGTGAGAACTAGCACTGGCATCTAATACCCATGCATTAGATGAGCTCTTAGAACATTTAGAAGCAAATAAATCAGAGAAAGTCTCACCTTCTATTTGCTTGCCCCTTTTCTTTAGTCTTAAAAAACTTAAGGAACTTCAGATAATTCATCTTCCAATGTCCTTCACCTTGGCAATAGAAACACTTTCCTTTGCCTTGGTCCTCCCTCACAATGGCCTTGCTTTTATTTTTGGCTATT
The DNA here is from genome assembly GCA_947683625.1 of Mallotus nudiflorus. NCBI lineage: Eukaryota > Viridiplantae > Streptophyta > Magnoliopsida > Malpighiales > Euphorbiaceae > Mallotus > Mallotus nudiflorus. The sequence goes on from CANTUR010000241.1 coordinate 1,656,312, forward strand.
CCACCCGTAGGCTTGACAACACTTGTCTTGCCTTTTCTTTTCTTATTGCCTTTCTTCTTAGTCCCACTAGAAGAGGCAATAAGTGCAACTTCCTGTTCTTTATTCCCTTGGATAACCTTTTAGGCTTTCACAAGCATGTTTATAATCTCAACAAGAGTACACTCTATTTTTTTCATGTAGAAATTTACAATAGTTTGCCCAAAAGATTCAAAAAGGGATTGAAGGATCAAATCCAATCGGAGATGGAAGTCCATAGAGAAATCTAGACTTTCTAGGTCCTCCATTGCTCTACTCATAGAGTTTACATGGGCTCCCACATCCTCACCCTCCTTCATCTTAATAAGAAAGAGCCGCTTTGATATCTCATATCTAGCAGTCCTACTATGTTCACCAAACAACTCTTTGAAGGTGAAGTAGGATCTCTTTTGTATTTGTGTACTTCTCATGTTACTGATGGATTTCGATATTCATAGAAGCCCACATTATGCAACATGTTTGCAAATTATCTTCTTTCCATTTTTCTAAAGTGTCACATTCTTCTTATGAAGTATTTTTAGTAAGTGGTCCATACGGACTTTATTCTAATACATAAACTATATTTTCGAAAGCTTAAACAACTTTTAGGTTCCTTAGCCAATCAATGAAATTAGGGCCCATGAGTCTATATTGTTCGAGTATAATTGAAAGTGGGTTTGTTGATCTCATATTATTAAGTTTCTGCAAAGGTAACAAGATTAATTAGTTATATGACATTTATTGTTTTACCATTAGATTTAGTCTTTAATTATAATGGCCTCCCATTAGCTTGGCAAATCCTATACTTCTAAAGTAGGAAACGGAAATCCCTTGTTGGATGGATTTTTAATGGGTGATAGAGTTCTTAATGAGTCACTAATATTCATCAAGTACATATTGCTATTCTTGGAATATTAGTTCTCATTAAGTGGCAACTTTTGCCATCACATCTCATATAAGGTTCCATCAATCCGACTCCTAATGTTATGGACCTCAGGTACACATTGTCATTCTTAGCCTTTGGCATCAGTTAGGTCCACACCATTAGACCAACGTAATGTATGGATTTGGACACTATTGTAATATCCCGTGTTTTTAAACATTTTAACATTGTACGGGATATGCAATGTTAATAATTTTTGTGTATATATATTATAATGTTTTTACGAGTTGATATGTGTTTAAAACCTATTTTAATTATTGTGTCTTATTTACAGTGCTTTACGTAAAATTTTCCCGGGATTTGTATTTTCGGGGAAATTTTCACGTAAATAATTTATTATTAATTATTTTAAATATATCTTCGGACTTGCATGAACTCATACGTATTTTCAAATTACTAAATAGAGTCTATGTGTGTATATATTTATTTAATTAGGGTTTAGTATTTTACCCTAATATTTTATTAATTAATTAATTGTTATATTGTTATTTAATTATTTTTAATTAATATTAAATTTTAAAATATTAAATATTAAGTGTGTGGATGTGATTTTTTTCAAATATTTTATTAAAATTATTTTTTTTATTTTTCTTTCTTTTTCTTTCTTTTACTTTTTCTTTTTCTTTTATTTTTCTTCTCTTTTTCTTTTCTTTTCTTTTTTTTCTTCTTCTCTTTCCCCGTGCCCGACCACTCCCTCACCACCAACCACCGTCTGTCACGCCGTTCCCCTACCGTCGGTGTGCCTCCCGGCTTGCCACCGTCGTCCTTAACCGTTCCCCGCTGCCAGCAGCCTTCTTCCCCGACGCCTGCAACCCTATTTTCATCTTTTGGCCGAAACTTCTTCTCCTCCCCGTCGACCACGATTTCGGCCACCATTTTTGACACCGCCGGTCTCTTTCTTCTCCTTGAGCTCCGATGAGTGTGATTCTAGCTTTGGTTTGAGCTTAAATGGTCTTGATTTGCTTAGGTTTCGAATTTTTCAATTCGGCCATATTAGGGTTTTTGATTTTTTTGAGCTTTGAATTGATTAATTAATGAAAAATCCCTTCACAAATGTTGTTCCTAGTAGTTTAATCTACATTTATGAATTTTTTTAGAATTTTTGGAGATTGTTTGGATTTTTGGGTATTTTTGAATATTTTAATATTATTTTCTAATTTTCGGAAATTAATTATTTAAATTATGAAATTGTTTTTTATGGTTAATTTAGGTGTTGAAATGAATTATAGGAATTTATTTGGAATTTTTATGAATTTCTAAGTATTTATTTTGAATTATTGAAGTTTATGTAATTTTGGGAAATTAGGGTTAATTATGTTTTTAATTGAATTTAATTGGATAATTGAGTTTAATTATTGATATTATTGATAAATATATTGAGAAAATTAATTTTGGATAATTGTATAATTTTTGGTGAATTTTTGAAGTAATTATAGTATATTTATATATATAAGGGCATTTTGGTAATTTTACCCTAAATTGGATAAAAATGTGATTTAATTGATTTTAATAGTTATTTAAGGTATAAAAATGATTTCTACAAACTATTTGGTATTTTTAACTAATTAAAACTATTTTTCGTGAATTATTTTCAATTATATATATAATATACGGTTTTTCTAATAAAATGAGTTTTTATCGGTTTTTATTGTGTTTAAAGGTTAATTATGTAATTTTTACCTATAAAATGAATTTCTATGTTATAAGGGCATTTTTGGTAATTCTGAATTGTTCTGTGTTTGTGCACCCCGATCGATAAATTGTAGTCTGGAGTCCGACCGAGGGGTTGTGGTTGAGTGTTGAGCTTGTTTTTCGAAGTGTGTTTCTTTGCAGAGTCGACTCTACTCTTTGAGTAGAGAGATGTCCGTTTTACAAGGGAGGTTCTGTCGAATTTTTGATAGAATTCTCGTAAAACGTGATGTCCGGTCGATCCCTAATTCTGTTTCTGTGTTAAATATTCTAGATCGAATTCTAAGATTTTCTATTAAGCTTATTCTAATGTCGGTTATTTATTATTTTTTTAGTTGCACCGAGACCGAGGGCTAGTGGACCAGGCCCGTCAGATCCATCTCGTGGAGCGCACTAGGGTGAGTTACTATTTTATATATATATATGCTTAGGATGCATGGTTTAGAAATATATGTTTTATTTTGATTAAAATGCATAAATAATGTGATTTGTATTTAATTATATTTTTGGTATATTTTTGGTTTATCTTTGGTATATAATAAATTGTATACATGTTTTGTTAATAAATTATATTTAAAATATTTTTAAATATATTTCGAGTTTAATTTATGATTTGATTGGATTCATTTGACGTATATATACTCGAAAAATACCAGGTTTACTTTTCGTATATTTTCGGTATATATATGGTTTATATGGTTGTTTTATTTAAATTCATGCATCATTTATTGTGAATGAATGTTTTATATTTATTAATGAAGGATATCGATAGAACGTGCTACCTAGTGGGCAGCACTAGGGCCGAGTACATACCGGTACGCCTATAGTATTTAGGCTATATTACTAACCATTTGTGGATATTGATTAAATGTGATTATTTGATGTGTGAGATGTGATTGGGTGTGATTGCTGGAGCTCGGTTGACCAAGTGTCTCGGGGCCAATCACACTGGCAGTCAGACTGCTGGAGCTCGATTGACCAAGTGTCTCAGGGCCAATCACACTGGCAGTCAGACTGCTGAAGCTCGATTGACTTAGTGTCTCAGGGCCAGTCTACTGTCTAAATGGATTAAGTGGATATATTTGGATTAAGTGAGCCTGTATGGCTAGAGTGTTGTCTAACACTGATTGAGGTTTCGATATCATAGGGTTCTATTTGATCCTTCATAAAAGATGATTTTCAATAAAAATATATAAAAATGATTTTTACTGCATCTGTGTGAATTTTCCTGTATATATACATATTACATATAGTGTTGACTATATGCATTGTCATTTAGTGTGTATGTATATATATTATAGTAATTCACTCAGTGAGGTCTGACTCCCCTCCGTTGACAATTTTTCAGGAGAGTCAACATCTTTAGACCTCAGTAGCAGGCCTGTACGCCGGATTTCTTCCGCCCCGGCTTCTTTGTGTAAACTGCTTACTTGAGTCTTATTTTTATAATCTAGACACTGCAGTAGTTGTAAATTAATTATGGGATTTTATGTATTATATTTATGCGAGATATGGTATTATACTTGAACTAGATTTGTATTAAAAGATTTATATATATGAGATGAGATTTAATTTAAATCCAGTTGATGAAAATAATATTGTGATATTTATGATTTTTATTTTCGCTGCATTATATATTATTATTACTATTGCATGTTTTATTTTATTTTTAGGTTTGCTACGGGTTCCGGATTCGAAAGAATTCCCGTTCCCTAGCGCCGGTCATGGCCCCTGTTTTGGGTCGTGACAACTATGAACCTCAAGTACTCCTATTTGCCATTTTTGGCCTATAGTGTATATGTTTATATACACCCACAACTTCTCATGCTTCATAATAACACTACATGAATCTCTTAAGCCTTTGTGTACACCCCTATGTATCCATAGCCGATGCACACAATCCTAAAACCATGTAAGTTATTGCTTTAATGGAAAGCCTATACCTAAATTTAGTTTGGAAGAATTTTAGGTCTTTAATTAAGGTCTCACTTTGCACATTAGCTAATTTATATATATATCATATACATATATAGCATGGCATAATTACATATGCATATCACGTTATAACATATATATCACATATATATATAAAACATGCTTGATGGATGCACAAATATGGAGTGATCATGGGCCTTTCCTAATCTTATTCTAACTCTTAGAATATATTATGGTCCCAGACTCTACCTCTAAGGATCTCCAACTTAAACTCTTCAAACTTTAAATCACAACTCTTGTTTATTACATTTAATCCTTGGCATACCAAGGTGAATATTACATCCTAATTCTACGTAATTAACATTTAATTACATACCAAATAATAAAATTAATTATTATTACAAAACCAAGGATGTAAACTAAGTCCATGATCATTCCATACAAGTATAACAAGCATAGGACATGTAAAATGCAGCTATTGCATGTTAGGGTTGATATGTTAAACATACAAGCATGAAAACTCTTTGTAGACACTCAATTTTGGGATGATATGTTATGGATGCATCAAAGGACTCCAGTGATGAAAATGTCTTCAATACTTGATCTTTAAAAAATTCTAAGGGCTTTTAAAAGAAGGATTTAATGTTTTCAAGGACTAAATCACAAAGTTCTTTTTAGGACCTAATTGCAAAATTTAAATTTTTTTAGGGGCCTTTTTGTAATTAAATGTTAAAAAAAAGTGTGTCAGAATTCCATAATTTCGACCGGAATTATGTAATTCCGATTTAAATTACATAATTATGATCGGAATTATGTAATTCCGATCATGATTGTATAATTCTGATCGGAATTACACAATTCCAGTCAGAATTGAATTCTTTCATTTTTTCGTATTTCTATTTATTTCCAATTCAGTGTTTTAATTGGTTTAAACTTCCTAATTAACTCAATCATACCCAATTTAAAATTCCTAAATACACTCTAGGAATTAGAATTACATTAGAATTAGGGTTAGGCTTCCTGGTTCTACTATAAAAAGAAAGGAAGGGCAACAGTAGTAGAAGGAGAAAAAAGCAAAAAAGGGGCATAGAAAAGAAAAAGAAAAAGAAGGAGAAGAGACGGAAGAGAAGAGGAAAATCGTGATTTTCTTTTGAATTTTTTACTAAAATTCCTTTTGATTCAACAATTAATTCAAGACTCGTGAAGAATTTTTAAGGAGAAAGATTCGAAGATTTGTCAAGAACGATGAACTATCAATCTGAGGAGCACCTTAAATCATCTATAAGCATATCATCTTCTTCTATTCTTTATTATTTATTTATTTGATTATTTTACATTATTATTTTTATTATTATTTTTTTAAGTTATTATCATAATTTATTCATTAATCATTGTTTTATCTTATTTTTGTGGTGATTATGGAGGAAAACGCATTATGATCATGGGGGAGGAATGAATTTCATGAAAAGTCCGTAGAAGACTATAGATAAAGCCTCATAGAGATTTAGTTTTTAGGATTTTATTTTATTTTTATCTCTATTTTTATTTATTATTTTATTTTTATTTTATTAATTATTTTATTAATTAATGTAATAGCCCCAATACTGCAAGTAATAAAACTATATGTGTGGTTGCATGTTTATTTTGATTAAATTGGTTAGTAAAAATTAGGATTCAATTAGGTAATTATTTAAAATTAATGGAGGAAGTAGATTAATTTAGGTTGCATGTTAATAAAAATTAGGGTTTTAGTATTGAATAATTTAATTATTTATTTGATCTTATTTAATTTTTTTCTTGTATTTTTATTTATTTTTGGGTTTTGTTCATTATTTTTGTGCGTTTTAGGCCTTAAGCCCACTTTAGGTCTTAATCTATTTATTTAAGGTTAGGTAATTCTTTTAGTCCATCTCACTTCATAATTAATTAGGTTTAATTAATTAAAATATATTTTTAGGTTCATAATTAATTAGATTTTAGATTATAAATATCCTTAGGCCCATTTAGTTAATTAGACATAGACCCATCTAATTTAGTTTAATTAATTTAGACTTACCTCACTTAATTTAAGCCTTCTTTCATAATTTATAAATTTAAGATCATTATTTAATTAAAACATGTAAAATTAGGCCCATTAATTTAAATACCTTCATAACATGTAAAATTAGGCCTATTTTTATTAAAATTAATAGACTTAGGTTCATTTAATTAAAATCAAAAGGAATTAGGTCTTTAGGTTCACTTATACATTAAAATATGTGGACTTTAGTCCCTTTATTTAAAATCCATGTACATTAGACTAACTTAGGGATTATATAATTTATTGAATGTATTATTTACTTGTATATTTCATGACTAGTCTGCCTTGGAGTTTATTGTTTTAGGTTTATATGAAATTACATGTAAATAGAGAATAAGATAATAATTCATAAAGTAATTCTAAATGAACATAAGACTGAAAGAAGTTGGTATTCCGTATCCAGAATCTCCTGGTTGTAGTACTATCTTTCTTTTAGGGAATCAAATACCACCTTTTCGATTTATCCCAGTTATTACCCCGGGTGGCGACTCCTCATCTCCACGCCATGTCTTTGTGATAGTGGTTAGTGTGTTCTCTAGAGCCCTAAGCTCAAATAGTGACGCGGTTGCTAAAATCTTAGATGCATACTAAACCCCGCCGTCTACACTCTTATTTTGAGGAAAGCTAAAAAATGGATGAAAGGGAGCGTGCAGACTCGTCACCATTATGCCGACTCGTGACAGAGGCTAGTGGTGCCGACTCGTGACAAGGGCTAGTGGTGTAGACTTGTCACACTCCACATCCTAACTTTGCACCCATTTAAAGTTAATTTTACACATCTTAACCCATAAAACTTTCAATTGACATCAATTATAATCACAACACTCGCAATTATCAATCAATTTAGCATGTGTAAAGTGCAAAAAGATGCTTTGATACCATTGTTAGGAAACGGTTATGCAACTTTGATGTGTGGTGAGCACAAGCCTTAGATAGGGTGAAATTTTAAAAATTTGACTTGCACAACCCTTCATCACATGAAGATTTCCACTCCCATAGATCTAATTTTCATTTTATATATAGTTAAATAATAATCAACACATACAAATATAAACCTAAGAATTCTAAGTTTAGAAATACTTACAAACTCCTAAGTTTAATGTATACCACAAGTATTCTACAAGCTTTGGATTCTATGGTTCAACTCTTAAATCAAACGCTTAGCCTCCTAAGTGATAGGCCTTTAGCTTGAAACACCAAAGCTTCACCAATCACCTTCTTGCTTAGATTTGGTTAGATGCAAGATGCCCTCTCAATAGGCCCTCATAAACTTGCACTAATTAAATCTCTTGTAAGAATACTTAGGGTTTATTTTTTGGTATATGTCGTTCCTCCTTTTATGGTTTTTCTCTACACATTCTTTAACCTCTCTTAAGAAACACTTTCTTAAGATATATATATGTAGAGAAAATAAAACCCTAATGACATCATCTATTATATCACATGTATACAACTCATAAGTATACAACTTGTATAAGAGATAAGTATATCAAAAAGTGTGTAGAGAATTGAATACATCTCATATATATATGTCTACATACATTCTCTACACACACCAATGTGATATACACCTTGTCATTCCCTTAGTCAACAATATACACATATAGGATAATGCATGCCTAACATGACAAATTTGACCATGTCATGTTCACATGGATTTGGGCTTTGTAATTGGGCCAACACTTAGGCTTATCTCATTTTATGGACTTGGGCTTGGTCATTGGACCAACACTTAGCCCAATCTCAATCCATAAAACCAAATGGGCCTAGATAAGATTCATGGGCTTTCTCTACATCTTGGACTAATCTTTGGTCCAAATTCTTTTGGACCTAGGCCCAAACTACTTAGGCCATTAATCCAAGTCCAATTAGAAATAATATTTATTATTAATTTAATACTTCAATTAATATCTTATATTAATTAAGAATTAATTAATAATTAAACCCTTAATTGAATTAGATTTCATAATATGCTAGAATCATTGTTTAAAGCATAAATCCAATTCTATTAATCTTAATTAATTGATTAAACTCTTTAATCAATAATTAGATTAATGTTAATGGTGATTTAGTAAAGCTCTTTTAGGTGTGACTTACTAGGTTCATGTCTAATTGGCAATGAGAAAATAATATTAATATTTTATATTATTTAAAAATCTTTCAAGTCTAAATATGAAAATCCCAATTAAACACATTTAGTTCTCATAAGTTGTGAGTGACCCCTAGTATCGATATCACAATTGTCTAACTAAAAATGAATGCATGTATTAATTCACAAAAACCCTTTGTTTATAATTACCGTGCACTAAAATTTCTTCATTAAAAGATTCTGATATAGCCTAAAGTCATGGTTCAGTCAAACTCTAATAGCTTTATCATATGACCTCATCTCAAGTTCTATTCTTAATAAAACATAACAAATACTGAAAACACCTTTCTAGTACCGAAACTCTTTCAGACTATCATGTTTGTCTAGGTCAAGAACTTATTCATCAAGAACAAACTTATATAGTATAGGATCTTATATCGGTTCACTCCAAGCAATGAATTCAATCTTGGTCGAACACTCATGCCTATATTTAACTGACTATAGCCACCACACGCCATATGTGATTAACACAGGTATGTAAGTGGTAATAAACCCTAAATACTTAAATATGGATGACCATGTTACCTCAGGTCAAAGGACTATAGGTATCATTATGATCTAGATTGTGATTATTGACTATAAGTGAATATCCACACAATCAGAAATCTAATGTCATGTTCGATCCACCCATCACATGAGTATCCACATGTCTATTCTAATATCTAATATCAAGTAGCATGAGACTCACTACCTCCCATTATTAGTATCACATACCAATTAAGAAAAATAGACAGAGGTGATAGCCAAATTAATATTACCCAAATATTAATTTATCAACTATGAACATTTTTATATCATATGTACTAAATAAATTTGTCACTCATATTATCAACTCTTGATAATAAATTTATTTAACATTATGCTACTCAAATAAATAAACACTTTATTTAAATGAATAATTTTATTGCCATTTAGGATAATTTACAATGTCAAAATATGTGACTGGCCTCTAGGGCATACCACATTAGGTTGCACGAACAGTTCTAAAAGAGTCATGTCCCATATCGAACACATTTCCGATACTGACACGTTTCAAAAACTTATCCGACACATTTCGAGGTCGTTTTCAAAAATTAAAAAAAGTGTCAAGGCTATTTTTTAAAAAAGAAAAAAAGAAAAAGGACACATGTGTCCCTTTTAAGCATACATATCTTGTATCTTATTCCAATGCTCTTCAATTCCTTCAATCCCTCAAATGTCACTACTCATTCAATAAGAAGGAATAAGCTACTTCCAAAACGTGCAGAGGATTTGGTATTTATTCACAATAATCTCCGCCTTTTGTCAAGACTCTAAATATCATGATGAGAAGATCAAGATTTGAGAAGTTGGTGGAGATGATTTTGGAAATATGGAAGATGTTGGATTTCTTGAATTTGCTAATCTCTCATTGGATAAACCAAAATTAGAAATGGTATTCTTCAATAAAGATGTCAATAAGAAAATTGAGTGTGAAAATGTTAATTAAGTAGAAAATTTTATAAATTGAAATTGCTAATAAATATTATGAACAAAGTATTGATATATTAATGTTGCTTATGAGTATTATAATTTTATTGTTAATTTTTATGTAAAATTAGATGCAAAATTGTTTATTTGTTATTGAAAAAATTGTGTATAATTGAGGTGTTATTGTTTTTTTATGTTATAAGATAACATGATTACATTTTTTTTTGTGTTTTATAATTATTTTTAGTGTTAAAAAAAATATTACTAACCATAAAATATTTTTGAATTGAATCTAATAATAATTTATATAAAATGAACTTTATAATTTTTTATATTTATAAATTAATCTTTATATTTTTAATATTTATAAATTGATTCCAATATCTCTATTCTATATTTTTTTTAAAAAAATCATTTTTCTAAATCCGTATCTCCATATTTCGTATCTCTATTCTCATATCCGTGTTACCTAGATACCGCGCATAGCATTAGGTTATCTTAACTCTTGTGAGAGGACATATAAATAATTAAGGATTATATATATATAACGTGTCAATTAAGCAAATAATAGTTACCTTGTGCGGAATTTGTTTATCTATGAATATTAACATGAGATATACTAATAATTGTTGAATTATGACATACGTGAGCAAATTAAATTAGTTGTTAAAAAAATTTTGTTATCTTATAATTCTGTTAAATTAAATTAAATTACTTAAAATTTAGTAAATTTTAAATACCAACAATTTAAATAAAAAAAATATTATGAGATATTTAAACTATATATATAAACTAAATCAAATATGTTTAATTAGTGTGGCTTATTATAATATTGACTGGAATTAAATTTTTTTATATTATTTAATTATAGTGAAAAATATGAAAAAATAAATGAATAAAAATATCTCAAGCATTTTCTGCTAGTAAGTCGGGTGCTGATTTAGCAGTTAAAACTAAAAAGTAGTAATTTTTCCTCTCTCAATATGTAATTGAAAAAGTAGTAATTTTTGTCAAGTCCAGTAAATACTTTAAAGTATATAATTAAGGGTAGCTGGGTTTGTTATAATCTGTCTAAATGCATTTAGACCAATGGAATTATTAGATTATGGGTGCTGCACTAACCTGTAACTAGTAAATCACACTGTATATATAAAATTATTAAGGGATTTAGAGGTGGACTGGTAAGACTCCAACTAATTTAACTTGTAATTGGTAGGTAATCTGATGGACCTCTAACTTTACCATATCTTTTGCTTAATGTCTTCATCTGTGGTTTGATATAGTGTACTAAAAGCAAGAAATTTTTTAGAAAAAGAAATAAGACTTGGAAGCCACCTCTCTAGAAGAAAATTGTTTTATATATATATAATTTATTAAATTTTGATTAATCTAGTTAAGATAAAAAGCGGTAAAAAATTTTTAACAATTATTTTAACACTATATATATAATAACTTAAAATATTAAAACAACGTGGCCTGGCTAATTCCTATATTGTTGCTAATTCCTATATATACTCTTTCCACTAAAATAGAAATACAAATAGAAGTGAATCATTAAATTGTAAAATTTTTTAATCTTTATATTATAATGAAATAAATTTTTTTAGAAAAATGTATTTAAAAAGATATATTTTCTAACAAGAGTAGATTTATACTTTAATATTATAAAAATATTGAAATTCGTCTTGTATCAAATAAAAACTTTTAGAACGATCAAGTGTAATTAAGACAATAAAAAAAACTATTCATAATAAATTAAATAGAATAATTGAAGTATGAATTTAAACCTTTTAAAGCCGAAACCCATTTTGTCGATCTGGAGAGCTTCGTTTTTCTCTTTTATTTTTTTTGGTGTTACGACAGTCAACAAAGTGGCCATTTTCTGTTCTGCACGAAACAAAAGAACTTTAAGAAAAGACTTAGAGAAAGACAATTAAGAGATGAACTGTCACGACCCGAACCCGAGGGCACGTGATCGGCATTAGGAAATAGGTAGGTATAAAACTCCCAAAATCCGTAGTAAGCCTAAAGAAAAATAAAAATAAAATCATTCATATTTTAAACTTTATTTGAAAATAGAACACATTATCAAACTGATTTTTCTCAAATTACACAATTTCAACTGTTTAAATAATAATATGTTTCAATATCTTATATTATAAATCAAATTGAATCTTATACATAAGCGTGGTTTACACAAATGAATTACATAATTATGTTTAAACCATACAAATACTTAGAACATATACTACTGCAGCAACCTAGATTAACACACAGTACAGCTTACAATAATCTACATAAAATAGCCGGTGAAGAAGAAACCCAGCGTGGAGGTAGTCTGAGGTCGAAATCCTAAGCTCCTGAAAAAAATAAATTGAGGGGAATCAGACCTCACTGAGTAAGTCAATAAAAAGAGTTGTACGGTTTGAAAGCCTTTTTGAAAACTATATATGTTTATAGTGAAAATAATTTATAATATATAAGTATAGCTTTTGAAAAATCTCGATAGAACCCTAAACCCAAAATCTAAATGGCCAATCGGGTCCACTTATTCCAACTAGACTACAAATCCCCGAGAGCAAAGGCATCAACCGAGGCACCAAGCCGTATTCATTCACTTAATCCAAATAAATGGTACTGGCGGTCCCCGAGAGCTAAGGCATTAACTGAGGCATCCATCCCAGTCCATTATTGACTTTCCAATCACTGGCGGTCCCCGAGAGCAAAGGCTTCTATCGAGGCACCCGTCCCAGTTTAACATTCATCAATCATACAATTTATCGGATCTATCTCTCAATCTCTACCATGTGCACATAGTCCTGGTGAAGCCCACTAGGTAGCCCGTTCTACCAAAATTTTTCAAATCGATTTTAAATGAATAAAATGCATTTAAATCGTAAATAATAGCATTAAATTAAATAAATCATATAATCAACATAATAGAAATACGAGCGCATGCATTCTTTAAATAAACACACGCACAGATCGTTCTATTGACTTACAGGATGAATGCGAAGGCTGACGACCACACGTCTGTCTCGGTCTCACAGCTTCTGCTCCGATATGCTCTAAAAGAAAAATAATGAATCGACTTTTAAAACATGACTAAGGAATCGAAATCAGAAATCAACAAAAAAATAAAATAATAAAATTCCAGACTGACTCAAGGAAAACCGGATGAGACTCTACAGACAGGATTTAACCTAACTAACGGTAGGAATTTTACGAGTATCACATTTTACAAGAAAATCTACCGAAATTTCGACAGAGTCTCCTCTGTAAAACGGACATCTCTCTACCAAAGGTAGAGTCAGACCTGCATAGAAAATGCACTTCCAATATACACAACCATTCACACTCGAGTCGGGCTCCCAAAACTACAATTTGCCCCGACCGAGATCACAACTCAATAAAATATCGAGAATTAATAATATTTATTTCTCACATATATATTTCACATACATACATACTAGAATAAATGAAAGTTATATAAAATCTCAATTATTCAAAATTGAACAATTAAATTTGTATTCCGTCACCACAATATAAATATAATTATTATCCAAATTAAAACTTTCGTATTGTATTATATATATATATATATATATATATATATATATATTGAAAATTGGACATTTAAAATTTTACACTACTTAGGAAATTATATCAATTAATTTATAAAATTTATCTAAACCCTTTAAATATTAATAAACTAATTAAAATATATATATATATATATATATATCATACTTAGTGTAAAATTACATTTTTACCCCCCTAAAATACACAATTTACATAATGTGCTTTTAATACTAGAATAATTCCTTAAAATTATTTAATCATGCCAAAAATTTATTTTCTTAAAATAAACCTCCCTAATATAATTAAAATATTTAATCAACCAAAAATTTTCTCCCAAAAATTATTATTTAACCAACAATCAAATTTGGCATAAACTCAAATATAATTATAAAAATAGTATAAAAATCTCAAAAATTATAATTTGAGTTCTAAAATTTATAATATTCACTAATAACCTCAATTATTAAAATTCCATAATTTTTAACCATAATTTTCGAAATTAGCCTAATTATTAAATTTTGACATAAAGCATAGAAATTCCTAAAAATTGTATAATATTCTAAAAAATTTATTTCCTTTACCCTAAAATTTATATCAACTCATAATAACACCAAAATACCAAATATTATTATTATTTATTATTTTTATAATTAATTCCCAAAAATTTCTAAAATATTATTAAAATATTCAAAAATTCACCAAAAATCAAAATAAATTCCAAAAATTATACAAAAATTCCTAGAGGTAGATTGAGCTACTAGGAATCACATTTGTAAAGGGAGTTTGCATGAATCAATCTAAATCGAGCTAAAAAAATTTCCAAAACCCTAGAGCTCAAAACCAAAAATCCACCAAAACTCGATCAATTCATGACCAAAGCTTAAACTAAGCTTAGAATGAGTCTCACCGATGCAAGGGGAGGAGATTGGCACCGGAATGGAGGAAAATGGTGGCCGGACGAAGCTTGGGTGAGTTTGGAGCAAACTCTCGGCTTCTTCTCTTCCAGCGGCTTCCGGAGGCGAGGGAGAAGGAAGAGGAAGCAGCAGATGGCGGCCGAAGGTGGGGGAGGCGCAGTGATGGTGGCGGTCGAGGGCGTCGCGCGGATGGGGGAGAGGGAGGAGCTTCGGCTCTGTTTCTGTCAAAAATATATATATATATATATATATATATATATATATATATATATATATATATATATATATACTATATTATAACCACTAATTATAACTATATTATATTATAACTACTAACTATATATACTATATTATAACTATATATAAATATACTACATATATACCATATATAAATATATATACATGTGTATTCAAGTATTTATTAGTGTACATACATACATATATATATATATATATACCTACATATGAATAGATATACACATTTAAACCAATATTTAACCTAAAATATAATGTTAACACAATTATACTATAATATAATTCAAAAATAACTATTACTAGTACTATTTGAGAGAAAAAGAAAAAAAATATATGTCCCTTTTTATTCAAATAATTATATATATATATAGGGTATTACTCGTGAATCCATCCACACGTTTATTATGCTCACAGCAATTCCAACCCCACTACTAAATTAGTAAACTAACATCGCTCTTTCCAATAAGTTCTCTAATAATATGAAAGTGTCTTTCTATGTGTTTGGATTTTTGATGATATCTCGGTTCCTTTATCAAAACAATGGCTCAATTATTGTCACAATAGAAAGGAATTGGTGACTCAATGGAAGGAAAAACTCCTAGTTTAGTAATGAACTTCTTAATCCAAATAACTTCTTTAGTAGCACCCGATGCAGCTATATACTTGGCTTCTGTAGTGGAATATGCATTGATACCTTGCTTGGAACTCTTCCAGCTCACCGCACCTCCATTATAGATGAAAACAAACCCAGAGATAGACTTTCTATCATCCACATCTGATTGGAAATTAGAATTTATGAAGCCATCTATTTGTAGATCATCTCCTCCATATCTTAAGACTAAATCTTTAATCCTTCTTAAGTATTTAAAGATTGCCTTAACAGTTATCTAGTGTTCCAAACTTGGATGGATTGAAACCTGCTAGTTATACTAACAGCATAGGCAATATCATGCCTAGTACACAAAATAGCATACATTAAACTTTCTATAGCTGAAGCATAAGGAACTTTGGCCATTTGCTCTATTTCCTCGGGTGTTTTAGGTGATATAAATGGATATCATGCCTAAATGGTAATAATCCTCTCTTGGAATCAAGCATGTTGAACCTCTTCAATACCTTTTCCAACTGAAGACTTTGGGATAAACCTATCATTTTCTTCGATTTATCTCTATAGACTCGAATTCTAAGAATATGGGTTGCCTCCCCAAAGTCTTTTATCGAGAAGGCTTTAGAAAGCCATACTTTCACAGAAGTCATCATACTAACATCATTTCCAATTAATAGAATGTCATCGACATACAAGACTAGGAAAGTAAGTTGGCTCCTATTAACCTTTTTATAAACACATGGCTTATCTTCATTCTTGATGAAACCATAAGAATGAATAGCCTCATCAAAATGATGATTCCAACTCCTTGAAGCTTGTTTTAGACTAAAATGGATCTATTAAGCTTGCACACTTTTGAGCTATCCTCATATTCTTCCTCAATATAACCATTAAGGAAATCGTTCTTGATATCTATTTGTCAAACCTCATAATTATAATGTGCAGCTATAGCTAGAAGAATCCGAATAGACTTAAGCATGACTACTAGTGAGAAAGTCTCCTCGTAGTCAACTCCTTGCCTTTGGCAAAACCCTTTTGCTACAAGCCTTATTTTATAGGTCTCTACCTTTCCATCTGCACCAATCTTTCTCTTAAAGATCCATTTGCACCCAATAGGTATAATACCCTCAGGAGGATTAACAAGTGTCTAGACTTGATCTACATATATGGAATCCATATTAGATTTTTAATACTTTTCCTATATTGGTTTTCTACTTAGGCTTTGAATTCCTTAAACTTTTCAAAGGATTCACTTTTGTCCTTCATAAGAAATAAATGCCCATACCTTGATAGATCATCTATAAATGTTATAAAATAGTAGAAACCACTTCTAGCCATTTCTTTAAATGGTCCACATACATCACTATGTATGATTTCTAATACATCCTTAGCTCTTACCATTTGTCAATGAATGGTGATCTAGTCATCTTGCCTTGAAGACAAGCCTCACAAGTTCAATTAGATGCGGATTCAAGATTATTCAAGATTCTCATCCTTTCCAACTTATTAATCCTATCCTTCGCAATATGACATAATCTCAAGTGCTATAGATATTTGGAGTTAGAGGTATTTTCAATCAGCATTGAATTTGCATTACTCATATTAATTTGAGGCTCATTGTTATTGGAGATATTATCAATATAATATAAATCTAGTATTAAATAACCTATGCTTGCCATTTCACTTCTAAAGTAAATATTACAAACGTCCTTTCTAATCAAACTAGAAATAGAGACAATGTTCTTATAGGCATTAGGTACATATAATACATTATAAAAACAAAATATGATCATATAGATCAATAGCAGTGGATCCTATAGTTTTGGTTACAACACTTGCTCCATTTTCAAGCTTTAAAGTCACTTCATTATGCCTTAACCTTCTCTCATTTACAAGATCCTACAAGGATGAACAAATGTGAGAACTAGCACTGACATCTAATACCCATGCATTAGATGAGCTCTTAGAACATTTAGAAGTAAATAAATCAGAGAAAGTCTCACCTTCTATTTGCTTGCCCCTTTTCTTTTGTCTTAAAAGACTCAAGGAACTTAGGATACCCATGAAAGACTCAAGGAACTTAGGAGCTTGGTCATTGGGCCAACACTTAGCCCAAGCTCAACTCATAAAACCAAATTGGCCTAGATAAGGTTCATGGGCTTTTTAACATCTTGGACTAATCTTTAGTCCAACTCTTTTGGGCCTAGGCCTATACAACTTGGGCCATTAATTCAAGTCCAATTAGAAACAACATTTATTATCAATTTTATCCTTTAATTAATATCTCATATTAATTAAGTATTAATTAATAATTAAACCCTTAATTGAATTAAATTTCATGATATGCTAGAATTATTGCTTAAAGCACAAATCTAATTATATTAATCTTAATTAATTGATTAAACCCTTTAATCAATAATTAGATTAATGCTAATGGTGATTTGGTATAGCTCTTTTAGGTGAGACTTACTAGGTTCGTGTCTAATTGGTAATGAAAAGATAATATCAACACTTGATATTACTTGAAATTCTTTCAAGTCTAAATGTAATAATCTCAATTATACACATTTGATTCTCATAAGTTATGAGTGACCCCTAGCATCAATATCACAACTACTTAACTAGAAATGAATGCATGTATTAATTCACATGAACCCTTTGGTCATAATTACCGTGTATTAAAATCCCTTCATTAAAAGATCTCGATATAGCCTAAAGTCATGGTTCAGTCAAACTCTAATAGCTTTATCATATGACCTCATTTCAAGTTCTATTCTTAATAAAACATAACAAATACTAGAAACACCTTTCTAGCACCGAAACTCTTTTAGATTGTCATGTTTGTCTAGGTCAGGAACTTATTCTTCAAGAATAAACTTAGATAGTATAGGATCTTATCTCAGTTCCCTTCAGGCAATAAATCCCATCTTGGTCGAACGCTCATGCCTACATTTAATCGACTAGAGCCACCACAAGCCATATACTCATGTGTAATTAATAAAAATATATAAGCAGTAAACAAACCCTAACCACTTAAATGTGGATGACTGTGTTGCCTCAGGTCAAAGGACTATATGCATCATTATGACCTAGATTGTGATTGTTGACTATAAATGAATATCCATGCAATCACAAATCTAACATCATGTTGATCCACCCATCACATGAGTATCCACATGTCTATTCTAATATCTCATATCAAGTAGCATAAGACTAACTACCTCTCATTATTAGTATCACAAACTAATAAAAAAAAAAAGGCAAAGGTGATAGCGAAATTAATATTACCCAAATATTAATTTATCGACTATAAACATTTTTATATCATATATACTATATAAATTTGTCACTCATATTATCAACTCTTGATAATAAATTTATTTAATATTATGCTAATAGATAAATACTCAAATAAACAAATGCTTTATTTAAATGAATATTTGATTGCCATTTGGGATAATTTACAATGTCAAAATATGTGACTGGCCTCTAAGGCATACCACCCTAGGTTGCACGGACATTTATAAAAGAGTCGTGTCCCATATCAGACACGTTTCCGATACTGACATGTCTCAAAAACTTATCCGATATGTTTCAGGGTCGTATACAAAAATTAAAAAAGTGTCAGGCCATTTTTTAAAAACCAAAAAAAAGAAAAAGGACACACGTGTCCCTTTTAAACATACATATCCTGCATCTTATTCCCTAATGCTCTCCAATTCCTTTAATCCCTCAAATTTCACTGCTCATTCATTAAGAATGAATAAACTACTTCCAAAACGTGCAAAGGATTTGGTATTTGTTCATAATAATCTTCGCCTTTTGTCAAGAATTAACTCTAAATATCATGATGAGAAGATCAGGATGTGGGATGTTGTTGGAGATGATTTTAGAAATATGGAAGATGTTGGATTTCTTGAGTTTGCTAATCTCTCATTGGATAAACCGGAATTAGAGACGATATTTTTCAATAAAGATGTCAATGAGAACATTGAGTGTGAAAATGTTAATTAAGTAGAAAATTTTATAAATTGAAACTGCTAATAAATATTATGAATGAAGTCTTGATATTGAGTATTATAATTTTATTGTTAATTTTTATGTAAAATTAGAAGCAAAATTGTTTATTCGTTATTGAAAAAATTGTGTGTAACTGAGGCGTTATTATTTTATTTATGTTATAAAATAATAAAATTACATTTTTTTTTTTTTGTGTTTTAGAATTATTTTCAGTGTTAAAAAAATATTACTAACCATGAAATATTTTTGAATTGAATCTAATTATAGTTTATATAAAATGAACTTTATAATTTTTCATATTTATAAATTAACTCTTATATTTTTAATATTTATAAATTGATCTCAGTATTTGTATTTTATATTTTTTTAAAAAAATCATTTCTACATATCCATATCCTCATATCTCGTGTCTCTGTTTCTGTATTCATGCTACCTAGATACCACCTATGCTAGCAAAGCATTACATTATCTTAACTCATGTGAGAGTACATATAAATAATTAAGGATTATATATATATATATATATATATATATATATATAACGTGTCAATTAAGCAAATAATAGTTACCTTGTGTGGAATTTGTTTGTCTATGAATATTAACATGACATATACCAATAATGTTGAATCCCTGATATATGTAGTAAAATTAAATTAATTGTTCAAAAAATCTTGTTACCTTATAATTCTATCAAATTAATTAAAATTTAATAAATTTTAAATATTAATAATTTAAATGAAAAATATTATGAGATATTTAAATATATATATATATATATATATATATATATATATATATATATATATATATATATATATATATATATATATAAACTAAATCAAATATGTTTAATTAGTGTGGTTTATTATAATATTGGCTGGAATTAAATTTTTTTATATTATTTAATTATAGTGAAAAATATGAAAAAATAAATGAATAAAAATATCTCAAGCATTTTCTGCTAGTAAGTCGGGTGCTGATTTAGCAGTTAAAACTAAAAAGTAGTAATTTTTCCTCTCTCAATATGTAATTGAAAAAGTAGTAATTTTTGTCAAGTCCAGTAAATACTTTAAAGTATATAATTAAGGGTAGCTGGGTTTGTTATAATCTGTCTAAATGCATTTTGACCAATGGAATTATTAGATTATGGATGCTGCACTAACCTGTAACGAGTAAATCACACTGTATATATAAAATTATTAAGGGATTTAGAGGTGGACTGGTAAGACTCCAACTAATTTAACTTGTAATTGGTAGGTAATCTGATGGACCTCTAACTTTACCATATCTTTTGCTTAATGTCTTCATCTGTGGTTTGATATAGTGTACTGAAAGCAAGAAATTTTTTAGAAAAAGAAATAAGACTTGGAAGCCACCTCTCTGGAAGAAAATTGTTATATATATATATATATATATATATATATATATATATATATATATATATAATTTATTAAATTTTGATTAATCTAGTTCAGATAAAAAGCAGTAAAAAAATTTTAACAATTATTTTAACACTACGTATATGATAACTTAAAATATTAAAACAACGTGGCCTGACTAATTCCTATGTTGTTGCTAATTCCTATATATGCTCTTTTCATTAAAATAGAAAATTGTTATATATATATATATATGATTATTCAAAATTTATTAAATTTTAATTAATTTAGTTCAATTTAAATAAAAAACAGTAAAAATTAATTTTACACTATGTATATAATAACTTAAAATATTAAAACAACGTGGCCTGGCTAATTCCTATATATGCTCTTTCCACTAAAATAGAAATACAAATAGAAGTGAATCATTAAATTGTAAAAAATTTTAATCTTTATATTATAATGAAATAAATTTTTTTAGAAAAATGTATTTAAAAAGATATATTTTCTAACAAGAGTAGATTTATATTTTAATATTATAAAAATATTGAAATTCGTCTTGTATCAAATAAAAACTTTTAGAACAATCAAGTGTAATTAAGACAATTAAAAAAAAAACTCTTCATAATAAATTAAATAGAATAATTGAAGTATGAATTTAAACCTTTTAAAGCCGAAACCCATTTTGTCGAGCTGGAGAGCTTCGTTTTTCTCTTTTAGTTTTTTTTTGGTGTTACGACAGTCAACAAAGTGGCCATTTTCTGTTCTGCACGAAACAAAAGAACTTTAAGAAAAAACTTAGAGAAAGACAATTAAGAGATGAACATCGTGAATCCATCCACACGTTTATTATGCTCACAGCAATTCCAACCCCACTGCTAAATCAGCAAAGTAGCGCGTGTTTTGGCGCGGGATGAGCTCTAATTTTAAGCCAAAACAAACATTAATTTGTTGCGGGTGAATAGTGTCATAGCAAATTCATCAACAGTAAATATAATTACAAAATAATTCATATATTTTTACATTGTTAATATTTTAGATCAATTTTAACTTTACATTATTTTATTTCTTTTTTCATGATAATTATTTTGTTTATTTTTAATTAAAGAATACAAAATTACTTAAACGTATTATTATCTATATTTTCAAAATTAATATGATTATTTATATTAATTATATGTACATAATATATTGACATGCATATTTATAAAAAAAAATATTAATAACATTTAAATTCAATGAATATGTACAAAATAAAAATATGGTTATAATTTATAAAGATAATAAAAATAAGGAAGTAATAAAAAAAAATATATATATAAAAATATATCAAAAATATTCTTTTTGGTGTGAAAATCGGTGTTATGAATTAGAAATCAAATATACAAAAATAGTGTAAAATTTGTATCATTTTGATGATTTGGATTGGAGATGGCTAGAGGAATCTCATATTTAATTGATTTGAGGGGCAAAATAAGTATTGTTATAAAAGAGATATTTCTATAATTAAAAGAATGTAATTTTTTTTAATGATTGAAAGTGATAATAAAATTGAATTTCTTTAACTAAATTATCAACTTTGATTCTTATACAAGAATAATCAGACACTGAAAGAATTCTGTCACCTTTAAAGGGTTCATTTAATTCAATATGAATTAACTAGAAAATTGCAAGGCCAATGGTTTTGTTTTTTAAAGAAAGATAGAATCTTATTGATACAAAATATACGGACTTTTGGCAATTGGTTATATAAATAGGGAAGAAAAAGCATTGAATCTAAAACTTACAGAGCAAATCTTGTTAACATGAAATTGGAAGCTCATAAAAAATACAACTAATTAACCATGAAATCCATGGACTGTGGTTTACTTTCTTAAAACTTGAAAGGCTTATGGTTTTGAAGACCATGATTCAAACCTTGAATGGCACTACAAGCCACACCTATAGTAATAAGAAAGCAAACAAAGTTCAAAATTTCAAGCCCTAGCCACCTCGGGCTTTGTCGTTTGATCTTGTTTTGAGAAATGTACATCTCTACAGGGAAAAAAACTGTCAATGGCCAATAGGCAAGAGCTCCAAGAAGTGCCAATATTTCATTGAAGAATGGCATTGCCATTGCAACCAAAGTTGCTATCACTACAAATCCTGTTCTCCAGCTTAGCCTCAACAAATTGACGCTGAAATTGAACCTTTTCTTGCCAATGCTTAGTGGGTATTCCTTGGTTACAAATTTTGACCTGGGCCACCTCAGTCTAGTCCAGGTTTCTACTGTGTTGAACACAGGCTGGGATAGTACCTGTCAAACGAATTTTTTTCTTTTCAAATTATTCTCAAGTGCTTGGTTCTATATTATTTTTCCATCTTTTTTTTAATATTTCAAATGCATTTAATAATCAAATCTGAAATTTCACTTATACGAATTATAGAAAAAATTCGAGCTTAAGCATCATTATCCATTCATATTAGAAAAAGTTTATCATTTTTTATCACGAATTATACTGAAATGATGATATCTACTCACAAAGTTAAACATCTAATTCCTCCAATTCAATTTGATATAATTACCTGATATGCACCCAAAAGGTGAACCACAATGCAGACATTGGCCAAGTCAATCAACCAGAAAGGCTCGTAAAATCCAAAGCCAGTAAGCAAGTTGCCTGGTGCATGGTTACCAAAGGCTGCATAGCCGAAGCAACCACACATCAAGTAGAAACTTGTTGATGTCAATACAGCTACTGCATTAGCTTTCTTCATCACTTTATTTTCTGGTGGAGATGACCTCAATGTATCCTTATAATTTTATGAAATATATATGGTATCAGACTATCTTAGATGCAATATTTTTTTTCAATAATTCATGCAACATTATATAGAGCTTAATCATCATAATAAATCCATTACTTGGATTTCAATTAAAATTGGAGAATATGCACAGGCAAATGCCATATCACCAATTGCTCTAAACATGCTCCAAACTTTATCTGCTCTCGTCAAATCCACCCCAATTTCGGTTCCTGTCAAACTTGTTCTTCCTCCCTGTCCTGTTTCACATTAAAAAGGGGCATTATATCATCCCTTGCCATCCAACCACTGCTGCAACTTGTTCTGAGGTGATAGCCTCTAGCCCAAGATGCTGTAACCTTTAATGGGTTGGCCACTAAGCAACAAAACTTGGGCTAGAGTGAGTGGATAGTAAAGCCTAATTCAAAACAATGTATCCGAAAAATCTCACAATTTTAAACACGATAATAATATAATTAAGTCGAAAATTATAAATAATAACTATATTCTTTATCTTAATAAAAAAAAATTGAACTAAAGAATATAAATAATTTCAGATACTTTAGTCTGTTTTACAAATAAAATGAAAATAAAACTGAATATCAAATTTTAAGTAATTTTTTTTTTAAATCAAATTTTAAGTAATTTTATTTTAACATTATATATAAAAGTAAATGTTTCGACTATCTTGCAGATACAGTATTGTGAAAAAAAAACGTGTGTATTAGACTCAAACATTTCATTTCTAGAATTGAAGAATCATGGTCATCTTTGAATGATAAAAGACTCTCATCCTATAATGATAAAAAAAAATAAAGTAAATTAAAAGTAGTTAAATTGTAAAGTTACCTAAAAAATTTTCTATTTTTTAACATAATAAAAATTAAATTAAAAAATATAAATCTAAAAAATATATTTATTTAAGATATTTAGTCCGTTTTATAAATGAAATGGAAATGAGACTGAATATTAAATTTTAAGTAATTTTTTAACATTATATATCAAAATAAATGTTTTGATTATTGCACATACAACAATGTGGGAAAAAAAAAAGTGTATTAAAGACGTTTCGTTTCTGAAATTGAAGAATCATAATCACCTACTATATATGCAAGGGCGAAGTTCTTGCGGAAGACATGCCAATTTTGATTAGTATGTAGAACAACATGGGGAAAAGAAAAAAAATAACGTCATCAATGTTTTACCTGAAACGACCCTGGTGAAAGCAAGTCCCAGGCCAATAGATGCATAAGCAAAAGACACGGTAGCAGCAACTATGGAGAGCCATGAAAGCTTGTGAAAATTTGGTATTTGAGACAACAAAATTTCAACGATCCCCATTCCAAGTATGTACCAGTTACTAGAAAACTTGCAAGAAGCTTCATGTCCTTTCTTATGGAAACAATTTGATTCCTTTATAGCCCTACATATTAAAAAAAAAAAAGAGAATAAAATAAATAAATCCCAACAGTATAAAGAAACACTCTCTGAACTAAAATTGAATTTTAATCAAATGCAAGCTTACACCATGCTTATAGATGCAGTAATTGTGTAACCTATCGTTGAACCACTTAGGAGGATACACTGAACAAACCCACAAGCCTTGTGCATTTTCTCACCTGGATAATTAAATAAAATCAAGTATTAGTTAATTAAACTTCATTATTAAGAAGAAATTAATAGCAAAAAATAACCAAAATTAAACTGTAGTAATTAAATACCTAAGTAGGCATGAACAGTGTCCTTGTAAGCGTAATTTCTTTTTCCAGTTGGTGAATTTGGGTATCTGTAACAATCTGAAAGAAGACCAGAAGTGTAGTAAGTAATGCAAGAGAAAGCCAAGAGAATGCCTACTCCAACAATCCATCCAAGTTGTGCCATGCTCCATG
This sequence comes from Mallotus nudiflorus, assembly GCA_947683625.1. Lineage (NCBI taxonomy): Eukaryota > Viridiplantae > Streptophyta > Magnoliopsida > Malpighiales > Euphorbiaceae > Mallotus > Mallotus nudiflorus. The sequence continues at coordinate 1,682,002 of CANTUR010000241.1, forward strand.
CAAGTGAGAGCACTCCTGACCCTATTATCGCTGTTATTATATGTGCACTTGCTGTCCACATATTCCCTGCATTTTAATCATTAATAATTCAGTCTACTTGAAATATATGTGTATATCTATATATATATAAAGAATAACATATGGTGTTGTATGTACCAGTTCTTTTGGGTTTGCCATCTTCATCTAGCTCTTCATTTGCATCATCACAAGCAACAAACACAGAATCGCAAATTTCTGGAATTTGGAATTCTTGCTCCATTACGGTAGTTCCCCTCATATTTTATCACTTTAAAAAATATATCTATTGCTAAAATGAATTGAAGTATAGATGATGAAGCTGAATGAACGATTGTTAAGGAGCTTCATCATCTATAAATAGGCAAGGTGTTATGTGCAGTCGCTTTGATGATTTTTTAGTGGTCCTGCTTGCCGAGGTTATTGCCTTTTCCTTTTGTGCGTCTGTGCGATTGTTCCTGCTCTTATGTATATGGCTAAATTTTTAGTTCTCTTTTAGTATTTTTATATGTATTTTTTTGTTAGGTAGGCTGGTTTATAGGAGTGAGGGTAGCTGAAGGCTGCTAGAAGGATGAGACAAATAGTTTTTTTTTTTTTCCTCCAATTATACGACAATTAATTTATTGTAACTATATACGGTAATTCAAAATTAACGTTTTATTTAAATAAAAGGTACTTCCTACTCATTAATTTCAACAATTATTTATTGGTTTGAATTCTTGTAAGGTTTTTTTAGTACTTTTTAGCATTTTCTTTAAGATTGTAATATATAGTATTGTTATATGCACAATTGATCAAAATTTTTAAAAAATATATATATATTTCTTTAATTATATGTCAAACCTGAAACTTCTTATTATGATATTATCCAACCTTGAAACATTTAATCATTATTCCTTTCATAATATATAATTGGACGAATATTTATAATTATCGTATACATGCTTTTTCAAGCTAGCATTTTTTGTACGGAGGCCAAAGGATTACTCTTGTTGCTATGTCTGTGGCAGCTATATGCAAGGATATATATCATGTCTCAATTATTACAATAATTTTTTAAAAATTACTGTTTCGAGTTTTATATGAACTAATTGACTTAAATTTTAAATTAATTAAAATTTTTATAATTATCAGATATAGAAAATATTAAATATAAAAAAGAAAAGAAATACCATAAAAATGTAAAATAAGTCGACTTTTTTTTTTCCTATGAAGGCTAAAAAACATTTGTTTGCACCGCTGGTGAGAGGATGATGAGTTTGTTCCCATTTATGCTAGTGATCCGTATGCACCAATATTGTGCACAAGTTGACGAAGCAAAATTCACATGTTATAACATAATTTAAACTTTACATTTTATAATATTTTGAAAAGTAAATGATGATTAAATTACTTCTTCGCTAACTTAAATTATTACTTATTTCATAATACATAATCGCACCAATATTTATAATTACCATGTGCTTTTTCAAGTTAGCATTTTTTTAATGGTTTTATTACTAACCGTATAATTGCACGGAGGCAAAAGGAATATTCTTGTTTCTTTGTCTATGTCAGCTATATGCAAGGATATATATCATGTCTCAATTAAATTTTCATTTTTACAATATATATATATGTATATATATGTAATTAGATGAGTGTATGTATATACTGTTGGTAAAAATATTTGAAAAATAAAAGAGAGAAATATACAATAATTTAATGTGAAAAAATTTTTAAATTGAGAAAAATCACGGGCGCTGTAAAAATATAACCAAAAGAAAAAAATATTCACTATGTAAAAAATTATTACAACCACACTATTAAATATTTAATTTTCACACATACTCAAAAACTTAAGAACACCCCAAGAAATTTGTTATAAATTCTTTATTAGTATAGTTAATAGTTTTTAATGGTACACCAAATATTATATGGTGATTAATACACACCAAATATTTGTAGTGATTGATATGCTTAATAAATGAAGCAAAGAGTTCAATTTATAACTAAATCTCTCACTTCTTCCTTCACTTCTTTCCAATGTGAGATTCCAACATCCATTCTTTTATTTTTTTTTTCTTAATTATATTTCAATAGTTTTCACCATGATTAAAAAAATTAAAAGAACAACAACTACCTCAATAATACTATCAGCTATGACGGTCACAATTTTAAAAATAAAAATTGTCATACTCTACCGTCAAAGTATACACACTTGAAATTTACTAACTCTAAAAATTTTCACCTCGTCAGTTCATGTAAAAAAACTACTAATAAGTTAGGGTACAACTTCCAATATTGACTTTTCTAGAAAGTTTATTAGTCATCAACATCAATTCCACCACACTTTGCAACAACTGTCAACCAATGCTCATGTGAAAACTTGTGGACCTGTTAGCAATAACATGTCCTCTTCCATAGCAAACCTTGGAGATCAATAACATGCCAAAAAGATAATCAAGTCTTTTATGGAGAAAAGAGACCCATTGTTAGCAACAATATTAGCATCTCTATTTATTGATTTTGGAGCAATTTGCTGAATCCCGTTCCACCTGTAATTTTTCTTTAGGTGTCAAGATTGCCCAAACCTTCAAATTCTTCTGTAAACCATATTGATTATCATTGACCTCATATTGCCACAAGTCAATGTCAACACACTCATCAAATTTCTTTAGCTCAAACTCAAGCTCATTTTTGCTTAATAATGCACAGTACCTCCATATACTTGAACAGTACTTTCTGCTACAGTGACCTCACACGTGATTAATAAGTAAACAATTGTGTCTATAAAATACACTAAGAAAGTTTTCAAGAGAGATTGGAGGGATACAAACTGTACCACTTAAGTTCCAATTTCCTTAGATGATTATAACCTTTGTAATAAAACTTTTTTAGTTGTACTTACTTACACTATATTACACTCTACAAACACAATACAAAAGACCTTTAGTTGGATTACAATAATTTCTAAAAAATATTTTTTGATGTGGAAAATCAGACAAAACCACAACTACATAGCATACTAAGAATTTTAAAGAAATTCATTACACTGCTTTCAAGCTCTTCCTTTACCAAACCATCGGCTGTGATACCAATTGTGGGGAAAAATATGCCCTTTACAATCCAACAAGTACTTTCACCACTTTATATCGCAACATGAACAAAAATACTTGAGAAATAAAAGAGAAAAATACACAGTAATTTAACATGGAAAACTATCAAATAGAGAAAAACCACGGGCATTGTCAAAAGACAATCAAGAGAAAAAATATTAATTATGTGAAAAATTATTACAACTATACTACAAAATATTTAATTTTTACACATACCAAAAAGTTCAAGTACATCTCAAAAGAATTTTTTATAAATTTTCTACTAGTATAGCTAATAGCTCTTAATGGTATACTATCATACATACCCAAGAGCTCAAGTATAACTAAAAGAATTTTTCATAAATTCTCTATTAGCATAACTAATAGCTCTCAATGGCACACCAAATATTATATGGTGATTAACACATACCAAATATTTATAGTAATTGACACATTTAACAAATGAAATAAAGAGTTCAATTTATAACCAAATCTCTCCCTTCTTCATTCACTTATTTTTAATATGAGATTCTCACATTCATCCTTTTATTTTTTAATCATATTTCAATATATACACATATGCTAAAAAATCATTTCATTTCACACGTGGTAGGAGGATGACGAGGGGATGATGAGTCTTTCCCATTTAAGCTAGTGATGTGTGGACCAATATTGTGCACCTAATCGTGTTCCTCGTTGGGGGGAGTACTATGTTCACTGATGCAAAAAATTTTCCGCTTAGGAATCATTTAACACACTTAAGAAGGATGTAATATAGATTGAATGATTTGCTAGAGAATATATTGTTTTACAATATTTTTTATATGATGGAGCCCAACGAGTCATAAACTATACAATAGAGGATAGATACTCTCTTAACATTCATTATAATGACGATAATTTTTATTAATATTGGTGGATGTGATTGTAAAAATTTTAATTTGAAATCTCTATAATTTTTATATGTGAAACATTAATCATAAATCAAACAAATTATTATAAAATATATATCCATTGGTTAATTTAATTACAGAAAGTATGAAAAAAAATATTTATATGAACCAAACAAAGTATAAAATTAACAAATTCACAAGTTGGACAAGCATAAAGTTCAGTTAGAAAGAAAAAATATCTAATTATTAAATAATTATTTGTTTCATAAACGATACATAATTGTACCAATATTTATAATTACCATATGCTTTTTCAAGTTTGCTTTTTCAATAGTTTAATTACTAATCATATAATTATGCCGGGGCTAAAGCAATACACTTGTTGCTATATTTTTTTTTTCTAATTAATTAGTACAAATAATTAATTTATAACACTACAAGAAAAAAAGAGGGTAAGAAGTTTAAATTCTACTTTTCTTAACAAAATGTTGACATATTTGACTCGTTGATCTAGTGATGGGGACCTCTTGTTGCTATGTGTACGGCAGCCATATGCAAGGATATATATCATGTCCCAATGAAATTTTCATTGTTAAAATAATTTTTTTAAAAAAAATTTCATAATTATCAAAATCAAAAGGATTGATTATAATCAATTTTGGGAGATCAACATTATTGAGAATTGTATCATTTTTTTAATAAAATTATTCTAGAAGTTAAAAAAATCATTACCTCTTTTTCTCTCAACATTCTGTTTTTTTTTTTTCTAATCACCCATCTTCCTTAAGTAAATAAAAGTATTTTTTGTCATTCTTAACCTGAAATCACTCATTTACATTATATTAATTTATTTCTTAAATAAGTGGTTATTCCATATAAATTTGAGTTTATTTTATTTTTTGTGATTTTATCGTCTTGTTATAATGTTTAAGTTTTTCATCATCTTATTACGACGTTTTGTTTTTGATAATTTTGTTGTGGCCTTTTATTTATATTTGGGTGATTCAGAGTTCAGATGAACATATTTTATCAGACAGACACAAAGATAATAAATCAAATAGTCATTAATATGTTGCAAAACTGGAGTTATAAGTATTTTAGTTATTATAGTATTATCAAATTTATAAATTTTGAACCGATTTATTATACTATTAATTTGGGTGTTGTTTTTTCTTCTATAATTTTTAATGAATTTATATATGTGTTTTTATAAATATATTGCTAGTTTGAATGAATGAAATTATTTTTCTTTAAAAAACATCAAAAGGATTGACTATATATGGTTGCCAATTAATTGGAGAATATATGTGTATATAACCCTGTAATATTGCATGTGTTTACATGTATAAATGGGAGATTAGGAAAAATCATCAAAAATGAAAACTAAATTCACTTTTTTTTTGCCTATGAAGGCAAAAAATAATAATAATAAGACATTTAATTTCACCCATGTATAAATGGGAGATTAGGAAAAATCATTAAAAATGAAAACTAAATTCACTTTTTTTTTTTGCCTATGAAGGCAAAAAAAAATAATAATAATAAGACATTATATTTCACCCATTGTGCTAGTGTTGCGTGGACCACTTTGTGCACCTAATCGTTTTCCTCACTGGTTGGGATTACTAGGTTGACTGATGAAAATTCTCCCCCGCCCCCCCAAGCAATCATTTAACACAATTAAAGAAGGATTTGATAGAGATCGATAAATGATTTACTTGCCAGAGAATATATTGATTTGCGAACTTTTAACATTTAATTACAAGTCAAACAAATCATTGTAAAATAAGCATCCAATCGTTAATTTAATTTCAAAACATAATTAAGATTTATATGGACCAAACAAAGTATAAAATTAGCAAATTCACAAGTTGAAGTGTAAAGTTCAATTAGAAAGAAACTATATCCATCTTTTGGTTACTCTTTAGAGGGAGTCTCTTAAGTCTTATCCACCCTTGAAAGGCCAAAATTCCTAATTTTTTACTTGAATAATAAGTGGGTGGAAGGAGGGCTGCCTCTTACTGAAAAGCATAGTCCTACATTTTATGTTATATCCCCCACTTGTCTTATGTTATTCCTCGATTCAATCAGTATATATCCCACTTACAAAAGTGAAAATTAAGCTTGAAGCTTTGTCTAATTTCTTCATGACTAGTTAATGTGTACTTAAGTGATCGAGATGGATTCTGCATTGAGCATAAAGAAATGCTATTTCATGAAGAAGTCAATTTTAATTTTAAGTGTTGGAAAATTCTTATTTTTATTTAAACCAAGTGTCTTACACTGTACAGTTAAATTTGTAACCCAAATAACTTAAATGTTTATGTTAAATGAAACTCCAATTCTCCATTGCATCTTGTATTTTTTGGACATAAACATACTCTCTTAATTATCTGTTTTTTTTTTTTATTTTTGTTATAAAATATTATTATTTACACTAATATCTTTGTTTTAAAGCCTCTATTTGTTTGTTCTTATTTTTATTTTTATCTTCAAAAATGTTGCCCTTTTTAGATTATTAGTAGGTCAAATCCTAGACTCACTAAGATTTAAATTTGAATTCCCATATGAATTTTTTCTGTTAATTTTAATAACCATTTCAAATTTTCTAAAAATAAATTCTAAAAGTCTCTTTAAATTATCGAATTCAAAAATACTATTTCTTACAAATGATAAAAAAAAAAGAGAAATTTTTACTTAAACTAAATGTAATACATCTAATGGTTGTATGTGAAATACAAAGTCACGTATCTTATTTTATTAGTCAAGTATAAAAAATTAAATTTATGTATCACATATCTAAATAGAAGGTATAACAATATGAGTGTAGGCATAATCTAAAAAACAAAAGAAAAAAGCTTTAAAACTTCATAAGGAAACTAGTAACCATTAATTATGTTAACACTTTCTTGCACATAGCCAATATGCAAACAGAAGTAAACTAATTTAGCTTGCTAATTTAAATTTTCATCGTCTATATAATTGTGTTAGATATTGGCCTTAAAATTTGAAGGGTTTGTAACTTTGGAGAGAACGATTGAGTCCTTGAATGGCAGCACAAGCTGCAGCAACGGAAACAATTAAGCAAATCAAGTTCATCAGCTGAAGACAGAACCACTTGACTGTTTGCTTTCGAATCTTCTTTTGAGCAATGTGCATCTTCACTGGGAAATATACAGCCATTGGCCAATATCCAATGGCTCCGAGCAGAGCAAGTATGTCGTTGAAGAAAGGCAATGCCATGGCAATCATAGTGACTATCATTACATATGTTGATCTCCAAGTCAACCTCAACAAGTTCACAGTGATGTTCAATCTCTTATTGCCAATGCTTAATGGGTACTCTTCAGTTACAAATTTTGACTTTGGCCACATTGTAATAGCCAATGTCTCAACTGCATTTAACACTGGCTGGGACAATACCTGTCCATATTAAGATTTGATTAAAAATTTCAAAGCAATTAAGGGTTAGAGATTAGGTTGGTTAAGTAATTGACTAAAAATTAAAATTTTAAGACAGACTCGACTACTGACCGGACTGTACCTGATATGCTCCTACTAGATGCACCACAACGAATATATTAGCAATGTCTATTAACCAAAAGGGTTCATAAAAGCCAAAGTCCGTCAGCAAGTTGCCTGGTGCATGGTTCCCTAATGCAGCATAGCCAAGGCAGCCACTGGTTACATAGAAAGCTGTCGATGTTAGGATGGCTATAATGTTAGCCTTCTTCATCACTTTGTTTTCAGGTGGGGATGATTTTAGTGTGTCCTGAAATTTAAATCCAAAACATTTCATGAGAAAAGTGAAGAGTAGTAATTAATTGATTGCCAGCACCAAAATCAAAATAACATTTTCGCTTGAATGTTATATATCTGTAAAGGTACGTGTATATATTAGAAAGAGCTGGCTTGCTCACTTGGATTTCTATGAGGACTCCAGCATACGAGCAAGCAAATGCCATATCCCCAATTGCTCTCAACATCGTCCAAATTTTATCAGCTGCCGTTAAACCCACTCCGATTTCCACTCCTGTCAGTGTAGTTCTTTCTCCTTTCCCTGTTTAGAATCCATTTAACCATCAAAACTGTCTAAATTGTCAATTAATGTTACCACTACTACTATAATAACTTTTTTAGTTCTCACCTATATTTTAAGGTGCATTGTACCCAACAGCCATATTTTGTAATACATATTTTAAACAGTTTACACTCCAAGTAAATAAGAAAATCACTTTTTTTTTTAATTAATAGTGAGATCGCAGTCGCACATTAATAGTTTGTATAATAACATTAATTTTATATTATAAAAATTGATGGAATTTAATTTTGAAATTTGGCTATGGTAGAATTTAAAGATCTACTTGGAAGACAATTGGCTATAAGACCTTTTTCTGGTTGACTATTGTGCTTTCAAATATTCACGTTTTTGTGAAATTTGTTATTTCAAACTTGTACCAAAAAAATTTGCCCAACATAGGAAAGAAGTTAATTACCTGAAATGATCTTTGCAAGAGCGAGTCCTATTCCAATCGAAGCATATCCAAAGGACATGACTGATGCAAGAAAGGAAAGCCACGACATTTCATGGAGGTTTGGGATTTGAGACAGTAAAACCTCAATAAGTCCCACTACAATAATGTATGGACTAGTGGAATACTTGCATAAACTTTCATGGCCTCTCTTGTGGAAACAATTTGACTTAAGCACGGCCCTAAAATTTAATACCCAATTTCTGAGAATATCATAGCATAAATATTGATCTAGCATAATTTCTGACAGTTTATTTTCACTTTAAAATTTTTTTCATGAACTTACTCAATGCTTATACCAGAAGTGATTGTATAGCCAACAGCCAGTCCACTCATGAAGGTGTACTGGACTAACCCACAAATCTGGTACATATTTCCACCTGATTGAATTAATGTAGTACAAGGCAAATGTAAAAGTTTGATTAATTTTAGCATACAAAATAAAAGTTATTAACTGGGCATGAAATTAACAAAATGAGCTTCAGTAGACCTAGATTGGCTTTGACAGCTTCCATGTATGTGTGATTTCTCTTGCCAGTTACTGGGCCAGGAGATCTGTAGGAATCAGCCAGGAAGCTTGAAGTATAAAGAGTAATGAATGAGAAAGTTAAGAGAGTGCCAATGCCAGCAACCCATCCCACTTGTGCCATTCCCCATGCAAGTGATAGAACTCCAGAGCCAATGACTGCTGTGATTATATGTGCACTTGCGGTCCATAAAGTCCCTACATTTCATCACCCCGTTTCCATTAATTAATTGGTTAATTATGCGTCATGTACGTTCCAATCAAATAAAAATTTTGAAGCCAGCATCGAGTGATGCAAATGGTACAGTTGCTGGATAGGATATCAAGAATAATCCAACGTTCGAACGCTGTTCAATGCCTTTGAAAAAAATAAATTAATAAAAATAAAAATTGAACTCATTGTTATACTAAAAAACAGAAAAGAATGTTGTTCTATAGCAAGAAAGAGTTTATATGTATTGTCTACCAGTTCTTCTGGGTCTGCCATCATCATCCAGCTCTCCATTTGTGCCAACTTTGTAAGGAGCAGGGCTATTGACTTCACAAATCTCATGCTGAAACTCCTCATCTACTAAGCTCACCATTTTCTTGATCTTCAAATATTGTCTTGCTCTCTAACAAGAAAACTGTTTCTCTTTTTTCTTGCGTTTTACCAAGAAATGGACATGATGGAGGAGGCCCAAAAGGAAATGTGCATGACCACACGGGCGGTCGTGGTCTATAGGGGTCGAACAATATACGGACAGGTAGGGATGACATACCTCTTTATATATATATATATATACACATACACGAGAAAAGATATTCATTGCGGCTATTAAAAAAATTGCCGGCCTAAAAACACAGCAAAAAGTAACTGCCCCCATCAAAGCAGGAAGCAGTTTAGTCAAATAAAAAAATTATAAAAGAATACAAGTAGCTACATAGTGGCCCGCCATGAGGATCATGGCTATATATATATATAGTTCATGTTTCTCTGTCATGTTTATCATGACTATTACTATTACTAGCTAAATTTTTTTATTTTAAAATTAAATTATATTTGTTACATACTAAGGGAAGAGTACAGGTCACATCTGAATGTTATACTCTATTATTAAGTACTATGTTGTCGGGCCATCTTTTAAGATTGTACTCAATTTATATATATAAATCAGTACATCGTCAACCGTTAAATAAAATTAAAATTTTATTTTTTACCTCCAAATATAGAGGCTATCAATTGTAGATGTTCCTGCACCGATTGATTTAGTACCTTTTAACGTCTCAACACACTGTTAACATTATCCAAGTTTAAAATATAAGGAGAGAACATGATAGAGTGAACAATTCCAATGATCATAAAATGAAGGATTGAATATTGTTACATGACTTTGTATTGTATAACTCTTTGATGTTGTCAACTCAACTATGCTTATTGAGATTTAGTAGGACGAGAAAAGATATTGGCAGCGGCTCATTTATTAAACCAAAAGGGATAATATTTCAAAATATATTATTCCTGCTCATGGAGATAGCATAATTTTTATAAAAGTCGTTTCGCGCCCGCCGCGAATATCATCGCTCTAATGGGAAATAGAGGATGGATGATTGTAAGAATTGTGCCAAATCTGAAGGCATAATCTAAACAATAATACAATGATTAAAAAAATCTAATAAATAAGATGAAGATGCCAAAGCAAAATACACAGATTAAATTACATGGAGATGCCAAAAGAAGGAAAAAGGCAGAAAGCATTAATGGTTAGGAAGAGAAATCAATCTTTATGGATGCTGCAAAGATTGCTAAATCCCATAACAACAGATTTGCTGTTATCCTTCTTTTTTATTTCAGGTTTAAATCTGCTTTTGTCTAGCGAATATATACTACTAATTAACAAGTATATATTATATATATAGTAGGATATGAAATGGCTTGCTAAATTTATAAAGTAATGCCACTGAGTGCATACTATTCTACTGTTGGAACTTTATTATTATTTTTAATTATTTCAGTCTATGATTAATTTAAATCAATCTTCGGCCTATCAATTGTTATATGTTTGAAAAGAATAAAACAAATTGTAAAAAATAAACTGAAATGCCCATTTCCACCAATTCCACTTATACCATTATACATATAATGAATATCTTAGCAGTAAGTTGTTTTAGCCCATAGAGGAAAAATTGGACTATTTGGAGCTGAAGCGGGTATTCCTACGGTAAAAAGAATGATATAAATATGTAGTTACAAAACCAATCATTTTTGTCCTATTGCCATTTTTTTTTTATACTACCGTTATACATAATTTATTAGCTCTGATTAATTCAATTTGATTAGAGTTAAATCACAAGGAATCATAAAAATTTCTAAACAACTAATTTAATATAATTATATATATTATAATTTAAATTCAAAAACTTAAACAGAAACAACCTTATAGAATGACCCGACGGTTATTGGTTCCTATGGCAATTTTTTAATGGGGGGTTTTGGATTTCCTCCATTCTCAGTTGCCTCCATATATAGCCAAGGCCCAGTCCGAAATTTTCGTAACCCAACCAGCTATTTTCTTTAATTGACAATTATTTTTTTTCTTTGTATAGAAATTCTGATATACAAACTATTCAACTCAATTTTTTTAGGATAAAGATTTATGTGGAGGTCTGCCATCTGAAAATTAAAGTACTATAAATGATAAATAAAATTTCTCAAAAAAGAATAAGTGATAAATAAAATTAATTTTCAATATCACTTCATGTATAGTACAAGGAAGATTAATATCTATTTAAGTCAGAACAAATTTTAAATCTATAATCAAATTAATGTTGTAAGTAAGAGATAATTGAGAGTATGAACTACACATATGAAAAGACTTACCAAGGGGTATGAATGTTGTAAATAAATATATATGAAGAAAGAAAAATTCGTACTTACACTGAGTTTACATCTGGTGTTGACAAAAAGTTCCCAAATATATATATGTATGGTGGTGGTAGTCACCTGAAAGATTAGGTGGAGAACAAGCTTAAAAGGCAACACATGATTACAAGTAAATTCAGTTTAGCATCTATATATTAAAACATAATGATTGATTGCATTGTACTTGCAACCGCAATCGCATCATTAATATCAAATCAACAACATATGTGTAGTTTTTCTTGTTTTTTGCATGCCTTCGCAAGTATATAGTACAATGATGAAAGATTGATTATTACGTGAGAGGATGTAATTATATTCATCAAGATGCATTTAAATATGCTTCAACCAAACTTAATTTTACAAAGTCTAGACAAGATTGGTCCAACCCTACGTACAAAGGTACTAAGTTGGTGCTTCTTCTTCACCATCAAAAGAAGGGAACAATACAAATTTTACATTAAAATTAAAGAAAAATAATTAACTAGTGGAGAATATATATGTATATAAGAAACCTAACTCATCATGCTTTAGTTTTATGCTCTCTATCTAAGTAGATATCTCCATCATACAACTTTATTCTCCACTTAATAAGGGGCTTTCTTCATCCTCTTCCAACTTCCACTACTTGAGAGTTAAGTGGTGTCTAGTCTAAGTTGCTGTCTTGCTCTCCCCTGCCAACTGAATTAACTCATATGTAAAAATGGCCAAAGATTCATTATCATAACTGCACTTACTGAAAACCCAAAAAAATCACTGGTTTTTTAACAACTTTAGGACAAAACAAGAAACAAAAAAGGACACTCACGTCGTGAAGTGGAAAGTTCAGAGCTCTTCAGCACGCGCAGCCTCTTTGCTGTTGACACAAACATGCTGCAAAATATGAAGATTTTGAGTGGCTCTTAGTTATATTAAATTTTAAATATCTTCCACATTACCTCAAAATAAATGCTTCAAAATGTTAAAAATAAAAAATAAATATTAATGAAGAAATAATTAAGTGATAATTTTTTTAAAAAAATATTTTAAAGTACATTTTATGTAGGATTTAATTCCTATTATTGTCAATTTAAAAGGAAAAAATTATCTCATATTATACAATCTATCAATTAATATTAAAGTTATATGACTTCTCAATTTATAAAAAATAAAATAAAAGCAGATTTCAAAAGAATGATCATTACACCGCTCCCTCGGCCGTATTATATGTTACAACATACTTAGTGTAAGTGGACATGAGTGGTTACACCTATTATTGTCCAATATTTGTATTCATTTGTCAGTTGCACAAAAAAGCAGGGATTATCCTGAAACATGGTTACGCTGTAGACTCATTCGATGCAAAAGACTCTAATAATTGAGTCAAGGCATGACTACACTATAGACTTGACAAAACTTTTCAGAACAACATTAGGAGAAAGATAGTGAAAACAGGCAGATGCTTACTGCCAAGGCACATCTCCAACAAGTATCCTGTCGCCTTCGCTGTCCTCGTATACTAGAGTATACTCCCCAATTCCAACTCCTGATGATGAACCCAAAGTTTCTTTTGCTTCATCAATATTCTTCACATCAAAAGTTTCCCTTTGAGCTACAATTGAAACAAAAGAAACCCACAAATCAATAAACACAGAAAGTTGTGATCTTTTATAAAGACGCAAAAAAGGAACCAAAAAAATTGTGGGAAAGAGTTGTTTTTTTTATAACCTGCAAGCAGGCCTCTGAACAGCTCATCAATGGCAATGGATAGTTTCTCGTAACTGTCATAAGCATTGAGATTTATTTTTCTTCCAATGGGAATTCCTTCCATATTGATCTTCACGAACAAATCATTTCTAAAACTTTCAGGTTTTTTGCCAGTGCATCCTTCTGTTGGAGTTTTATCTGGTAAAAAATCAGTTGCAAGCTTTGGGTTGCTGTTGTTGTTGCTTGCAAGATTTTTCCTGGATGACCTGACTGGAGGCCACCCGACTACTGATGTAGGTGCAACTCTGGTTTGTTTCAGGACAAAAATCAAAGAAGCATAAAGATAAATTAACTCAACGTTTCAGAATTTTTGTCATCCTTTCTTATGTATAACATCGAAGAATTAATTTCCGTGGAGATTTGATATATAGCACTAGCAGGATAATGACAAGCAATTAACATGATTAATACGAAAGAAAATTTTTTACCAAGGGCTTTGGACAAAGATTGTAAGATTATAAAGATCAAGATTATATGAAACAGAAAATTTTGGTTTTTATATATTTAGAAAATTGTTTTAAAGATCAAGATTATAAGAAGTCCTGTCTCTAGTTTGTTTTTATATATAAAAGAAACAGAAAGCAACATTTCAAGAAAATGATGATGATTAATTCCTATCAAAAGCAAGAAAAACAAGATAACCTTTTATGAGGGCCACTGGTCCCATCTCTGGTTGCAGCAGCAACAGGTAATGAAGCACCAGCATGATAAGAACATGGCTTCTTCTTATCTGGGCACTGTAGCTCTACAACTGTAGAGCATTGAAGATAAGAAGAAGAAGGACCACCGCCTTTTGACTGTTCTTGAATCTCCTTGCTATTTCCTTCTCTTTGGAAAGTAGAAGAATGTAAAGAGCAGCCAGCAGTACTTGATGATGATGGTACTGATGATGATGACCATAATAACATTTTCTTGCATTGCTTTTCATGACTATTATTACTCAGCCAGATTCCTTCTCCTGTCTTCTTCTTAAACCTGTCTTGATCATCATCAAGAACCCTTTTGCCTCCATTGTTAAAGCTGTTAATATTCTCGTAAAAACCACGAAATTCTCCTGGAGGACCAAGCCTGAGCTCAAGTTTTTTATCCTCTGAGGCCTTATGGCTATCTTGCCAATATTTTTCTTCCTCAGGTATCATATTATTGAAAATTTGAGTATATTCTTCCATCATCTTCAACTTAATTTTCTGAGAGAAAAAAAGTGAACCAAACACTACATATATATGTATATTAAGAAGTTCAACAAAAGAAAGCAAAGGCAAACATGGGTAGTGGGGTTATAAAAGGAGTGGATTTTTGACTTTTGTTTCAACAATTTGTCTGTTATTTTCAACAAAGGGAACAAGCATTCAGAGGGGTGAATTCTATTATAGATTCCTGGGCCTCCTAACTACACTACAAAAAGAGCAATAGCTAGAGAGGTTACACACGCAAGCAACCATACAATACAATATATGAGATTTGTGGTCACTACTCGCCACAAACTGACACGATTCACACATGCCCTAATACAATCAAATTTTATAATAATTGTTTTTAATTGTTTCAACACGTAATTTACTTCCTACGCTCCTAAGTTGGTCCCGGATATAACATGTATTTTATTACTGCTAGAACCATATAAATTATCTTCATAACTGCATGATAACTAATATTGCAACAATATGTGATTTTGTTTTTAAACAACTGTTATTCACATCTCATTAAACTTTAATTAATTAAATTCAATTCATTCAAATAAAAATATAAAAATTATTTAACAATTAATTTAACATAAATATATATATTATAATTTAAATTCTAAACATTATTTAAATAAAAACAATCCCTACCAACAATATCTGATTTACTATTAAAATTTGATGAAATGATGATAAATTTTTTTAAAATTTGATGAAATGATGGTATATTATAATTTAAATTCTAAACATTATTTAAATAAAAACAATCCCTACCAACAATATCTGATTTACTATTAAAATTTGATGAAATGATGGTAAATATTTTTTCTGAAATTAAAAAAAAAATCATAAATTTAATATTTAATCTTTACAACCAGATAAATTTTTCCTGATGTATTCAAAAAATATATATCTTTCTAATTACTTTATTATATATGTAAGTATAAGTTGCTTTTTGGAAACAAATTGTTGTTGATAATTTGGCATGAATTCTCCAAATGAGTTAAACAAATTAACCATGTTAATTAACTAAGCTCACTTGTTTTTTCTACTGTATATTCTAGTTGTTCAAAGGTCTATAATTACTTTTTTTTTTAATGTAATATTTATCATCCGTTGATAATTTTTATAGGATAAAAAATCTCCTATACTAAAATTGTGTTTGATTCAAATAAATTTTATAAAATTTTATAGAATTTATTTGCAATGAATGTATTTATTTTAAATAAAAATTTTATAAAATTTATTTTTAATTCTAACTTTTTAGATAAAAATGTATTTTTGGTGTAAACTGGTTAGATTCTTATAGTACAATATCAAATTATCAATCAATTTAACCAACAACCAACGACTAACCAAGGAATGAGCAAGCTGTTTGCTATATATATATATGATTACAATTAGAGACATAAATGAGTCTACTCCGATGTACCATTGATTAAGCTAATATAGATTTGATTATAGATTGGCCTTGTTGAGGGAAATGTTGAAGGCAACAAGCTCTCTACAAGGCCAAAGTCAAATGTCCTTATCTGATAATGATACGTGAAAAGTTGCAATAGGATGAAATTGCACCAACTATATGGACGTAGGACCCCATTTATTAAGAGCAAAGTATGTGTGATTACTTATAGGAAAATGGAAGGGTTATCAATAAAGAAAATTAAGGACTGTACTGTAACTATCAAACTGCCATTGACCTGAACAAGTTCATTCAAACAAGTATCAAAAACGTGTATGGTAGCTAGCTAGTGATGAATTATTTGACTCTTTTTCACAGCGACTTCCTAGTCATGGCTCTTAATGGTCCACTACCAAGTAAACCCACTTGGGAGCTGTTAGCTACTACTAAAATGTCTCACCACATTGGATCACCACCTTCATATATATATATATTTTCCCCTTAATATTAATCCCAAAAGTTGAGCTATTTACAAGAAAAATCTCTTGTTAGCTTTAAGTGGCTAATGAATTCAATGATTCTAATGATTATTTAACAGTGAAAGATTAATGTCTAATTAATCTAGCAAATAGCAAGATCTCTTTCTTTAAAAGAATTAATTCGTGACATTATATAAGTGAAAGAAAATATATATATATATATAGTTGACATTTATCAAGTAAGCGTGCTAAAACAAGCCGGTTTTGATGGGTGTGGGTGGGGTGAGCCTGCCTAAATTTTGATATATATACATATAAAATATTTTTTGTTCTTTTCAAAGGAAGCAATGTGGAGGAAGTGTTCAATGAATACTGGAACAAAAACTACTAAAGTCAGTCTCTTCATCATTAGCATCACAAACGCTTTTTAACACACACTCAAAAAAATTAACATCTCTATACTAATGTATTTATTTAAAGATATGATGTATGTAATATGTATGTATATATGCAGTAGTGGCGGACCCCTACATTCCACTTATTATGATATGATATGATAGAAAGCTACATTCATAATTCCCCAACTTCACTTTTGGACCCATTTCTGTTAGCTTTTTCTTGCTCTTTTTTCTTTTTTTCTTCACTTGTTGATTGCCTTTTTATCATTACAAATTTGCCTGCTAACCAACCGGCCAATCTCAAATCACTCATTTCAATAGCATGCTTTGATTTTCGTGGCTACATATATATACATAGTTCAAAGAATATAATAACAAGAAATTAAGGTTAATGTATAATGTATCTCTAATTTGTTCATGTACCTACTTTTCTAGTACTCTCTGATAAAGATTGAAGGAAATATCTTTTAAAAGAGCCGAAAGATACATACGTTGGTGATGAAAGTGATGATTAATTAGCGGCTTGTGATAGTGTGTCATTAGCTTGACCTTGTGGAAATTAAGATTAATTTTCTAGGCACCAAATCATACCCAATATGGACTTGTACTAGTCGAGATTGAATATGATTTTGGTTATGCGTATATATGTTATAAGAATAGTTGTTTGTGCCTATGAGTCAACCATTGTAGGGTGTTCTATATCGTTATATCCTCACACCCGCCTATAACTCAAGTTCATAGTCATGCAATTGCATTTTTATTTGCTTCTTTTTTTTTTTTTTTGGATAAAAAGAAAAATCTCTATCACCCATTTCAGTATCATCAGTACAGCACTTTTCTTTTTCTTATTGATAATTTTTGTAGAAAATTATCTGAATTCTATAGTTGACTTTTTACATGGCAAACATATATGTTGACTACTGAAACACTTGAACATTATTAAAATTCCCAACAGGTATGATTACCTACAGAAGCAGCAATCCATAAAGCTGAGCTTGTTAGCAATCTCAACAAATTTTAACATGATTAAACAAATATGTTTATAGGTTAAAAAAAAAATTACAAGTAGATAGAGCCATCTATCTTCCCACATGATTTACATATCATTTTGATTTGATTTATCCAGTGCATGAAAGAAGTAAAATGTTTTGCTCATGGGCTGTGATGGCACGCAAAGATGGGTTCAAAAATAGAAAATATACTTGGATACTTGTGGAGAGGTTCGTATAGACAAATTTCTCATACTTGATGTTAGCCCAAGTTAGGCCATTCTAGTGTTTATTATTAGTAAGACTACTGAAAATGGTACAGTAGAATCATAGATTAATTTATTTAAAGATCAATACATGATCAACTCCTGAGTACTGCATGCAGCTGTTTAGCATTAGCAGTAGCAGAGCTTGTGAGGATTCGGGTTTCAGTTGTCATTTGCTTCAGAATAACTGAATAATAATAGTTTAGAGGTGTATATATATATAAAACAGCCAAGGACAAATTCTTGAAAATCCTTCATATGTATATGGATACATACGTATATATATATTGAATGGTAGTGGGTGCCACTGCACATCATACAGTGAAAGTCCAGAAAATGCTAGCTAGGCAGGATTCCTTATGCATCATGTCACTTCAGGCAGTCTTAGCATTTCCAGCTTGTCTTACCAACTGAAAATATCATCAAATGCAGGACAGCTTAAAAGAATTAGTTAAAGCAAAAAAATAATTAAATAAATTAAAGCACATTAATTTGCACCCATAAAAGAACAAATAGCTAGTAATTAACCTGAAAATAAGTTTCAAGCTTCCTCCTCAAAGTTGCATGTTCTTGCTTGAGTTGTTGGAAAGCCCTAATGCAACTGCAAAATTAACAATTGTTTCTATTAATTATCCAATTCCCTATGCTCAAAATTTAACATTCTAAATGTCAAATATATACCGAGATTAAACTACTCAATTAAGTATTTGTCTCGCTTGCACATCTATGTAGTGCAAAGACATACTTGTTGGAAATGTCCATGTGAAGATCAGGGTTTGAACTCTACTCTCGAAATGCTACCACTTAAGAGTTTAACCCTTTTAAAAACTAGGAAAAGATATTGATAAATGTGTTGAAATATTGCATGACATTAAAAAGTATATATACTTGCTATCAAAGAAAAAAAAATAGGAAACAGGAATTACCCCTCGATATTTCCTGAACAGCAGTATTCTCTAAACTGTGTACATTGCACTTTCACCTTTTTAGCTCCAATGCTGTAAAGCCAAATTAAAAACAGCATCTTTTTTAGTGAAACATAAAAATGAAGTCTGCAATTTGGCATCTCTTTGTTTGATTTAATGTTAAACAGTAGTGCAGGTATATATATATATATATATATATAGTATACAGCTTACCTTGAGCTGCTTCCTTTGAGCTGGTGCATGTAATCATCTAACTTGCCAAAATCAACAGGCCTGTTCACTCTGGACAGATCAATGTAACAGCAAAATTAAGGAAATATATATATCTATAGTGTCACAGCTGATGATATTTATACAAGGTATTACTTACAGTGATTGGTCTATGTTCTGGATTAATCTAGCTGAATCACTATAAAATGAAGCCACAATTTCTTCAACAAAATCAGGGTTGGCATCATCTTGCAAGTCCTCAAGCTGCATGAATTGGTCATCAAGATAGCCCTGCAAAAACCCATCAACCATTTATATCACTGTTTTTTTTTTTTTTCCTTTTGTTTTATTTCACAACCATAAGTAAACTTTTGCCTTTGTGAAAAATAAATCACATCCATTAATGTTTTACAACAACAAAAGAGAAAAAGAGAGAGAAGCTGACAACTTTTGTGGATGTGTATTATTTAATTTATGTCTTTTTCTTGCTTTAATAACAGCATGAGCATCAATTCACCATTTTTGAATTTTTTTTTTTTTTTTGGTTCCAATTCAAATCAAGAAATAGTCTGAACGCTGCATGAATATTCCTGGAAAATGTTAAGAGTAATATTTTTAAGCTCTGAAGTTTTCATTGTCAAGGAAATATATAAAGGCAAGAATTTTGTAAGTTCTTTTATTTTTTTTACTATCTTGAAATTAATATTCAAAATACTTGTCTCTTCAAATAAATAAAAATATATGTATATGATATTTATAATGGAAGTTGATAGCTATTACTAGTATTCTTAAGATAACTTTTGCTACCAAAAAATGAAAGAAAAAATAAAATTAATAATTAACATATATCAATATTTCAAAAAAAAAAAAGGAATATTAAATTTAGATACCATTACTATATCAACAAAAAAATAAATAAATAAAAAAGATGTACAAAACCTGATCAAAGAGTGATTTTCTCATGTAGGCTATTTGGTGATGCAAGTGCTTTGTATCCATATCCCTTCAATAACAGGAGACAAAATGTGATATGTATATATGTGTATAGATTACTTCAATGGAGGAGACCACTCTTCTTCTACTGCAAACAACTAGAAGGAAGTTGAATTGATGTTGTTAATGGGCAGCTGAGCTCTGCTATATATAGTGTACCCTGGTGAGAGAAAAATTATTAGAAAAAAAAAAAAAGTGGGAAAAAAAATCATAGGGACACTTGTCGTTTATATTGCTAAGGCAAAGAAAAAAAAGTGAATCTATATATAGTCACAACACCATTGGTCCAGGTGTAGGTTTAACAGGGTTTCCTGCTTTGGCAATTTTTTTATTAGTTGAGTAAATCATACTCTGGAATCCCATTTCCGCCATGCTTGGAATCAAAACCAGATTTTAACTTCTGAAATTCCTGAATATTCGCTGTTGAATATAATGTGTAATACCTTATTAGCCCTAATGTGAAAAATGGGTTTCATTTTATAGCTCATTAAATATATTACCATATTTTCACCTCTCAAAATTCACAAATTTAACATGCTCACAAAGTCATTTGTTTGTTTAATATAAGAGCAAACCATAGCATGATTTTGTAAAAACTATGTTAAGAAAATTGTTTCAAGGTTACTCCCCCAGAAGTGGTAGCCGCCTATATATGAGAAAACATATAGAAAGAGTTAATTCTTTTGAAAATAGTAGTTTTGTCTGGCAAAAATCTGTGAGTTTTTTTCTATCAGCATTTTTTTTAAAAACTACACACTTTTCTTTAAGATTATTTTAAATATAGAATTAGAAGATATAAAATTCAAATCATATTTAAAAAAGAAATATCTACTAGTATATAATTTTTATTTATTTTTTCAAAATAGAAGTATTTTGTACTATTAGTGTTATGGTTTTTTTTTTTTTTTTTTTGACAAGGACTGCCACCAATGAGATTTCATGTTTCTCTTTCATTTTCCACGTAAATATTGCCACCAATTAGATTTCACAATGTTATTGTTTAACAAGTACCTCAATGATCCAATTATAATCAACATTTAAATTATACGTGGAAGATTAAAGAATCTTATAACTCATATAATCTCTATAACTATTAACAAAATGAGTTTAATTTCACTTTTCATAGGCACCTGCCGGCATGTGGCAGACAAGGAATAGCCCATCAAGGGCACACGCAGACTTAAAGAGTTCCTGGAAATGAACTATGAACCTTACTCGTGGAGCAATTCCTCAAATATCTCTGGCTTTGCAGTGCTCGCTACACTTGCAGGTTATTACACGTTCCCTTGGCATCTCCTTCCTTTTGCCTCTAATTTGCCTTCTAAAAACGATTGAAAACATGGCATTTTACAACATATAATTTTCTATGAAAGGCACTTTCTATATGGTAGCCTCAAGTGAAATACGGTTTGTCATAGAAAGTTCCCTTTCGTATGCCACCTGCTTTTTCTAGATATGCATAATACATCAGTAATACTAGTATAATATATGAACAGACCACAATACATTGCTAATAGAATGGTACAATCAATAGTGTAGATTTGGCTTATATCTTAACAATACAACAATTCGAGTCGGTGAATGGGAACAGTTGAAGGGGAAAAAAAAAGCTGTAACATATTCTTCATGGTGCCAAACGTTCATTTGCACATTATTGCTTATAATCACACAACTTTATCTATTAATTGGCAATCCACAAATCACCAAATCAATGAATAGCAGAACAGGAGAACACCCAAGACATTCAGAAAGCAAAAACAATCATAAGTCGACAGCAAATCATTTCCTATTTGCAATTCTCCACAAAAATATCAAAGCAGAAAGAGTTAAGACCCTTTATTCCTTTGCCACCCACTAAAGAGAAAAAGAAAGAAGAGGTTTCACCATGTAACAGACATCTCTGTCCCTCTCCATACGTGGTCACGTCGTTTCCTTTGCATAAAGAAGGACAAACTGCGAGTGGGTGGAATGGGAATAAGGTTAATAATCAATATTCCCTTTTGCCATCACTCTCTTATGCTGATAAGAATTCCACCAGAAACAGGATAGATGCTACAAGAAATATCAGGCTGAATGTTTCTAATAGAGATTAGCTTCCTAGAAGTTTTGAGTAAAACGAAAGCATACAGATGAGAACCTCATGATTAGTATGGAATTAAAGATCCAATGTCTCAAGCATGACAGTATCATGCACTCTAATGGTTGATCATGTAATACAAGCAAATTATTACCAAATCCATCCTCTTCGAAAATCCGACTTAATCAATTATCACAGTCTTCTTCATGTGCCCTCGCAATCAGTTTATTCGGATTTCCCATATATTTTTGTGTCCATTTTGCTTTGTAACATTTAACGAATTAGTTCTAATGAGAAGTAGGAGCGAGGGTGCAAAGCAAAGTGGTGAACCCAAAACTCATTTAGCGACGAATAGATATATAACCTATGTAGTATGCCCACAAGAAATGGAAAAAAAGATACGAAAAAACGACATTTTTCTCAAAAATATAAGAAATGGGACACCAAGTTCAATTTATATATATTGAAAATATAGGATTGAATTATAAATATAAAAAATAATAGAGAAATTTATAAATATAAATTGGGTTGAATCCAAAATTTATTTTTTGTAACTAATAATATTCATTATCATAGATAATAATTCTATAACACAGACAAAAAAAAAAGTGATAACCATATTTCAAGTACAAAACTCTTATACAACTCAAATATCAACTAATTTTCATGTCATCTTGTAATCATAAACATAGCAATAACACCATTAAACATACAGAATTTTTAATAACAAATAACTCTTTTTTCATTCAATTATACACGAAATTCAGCCCAGAAAAATGTATACTCACTAGTAAAATTAAAATATAAAAACTTTATTCGCAATGCTTATTAGCAATTTTATGTATCAATTTATAAAATTATCTACTTCATTAGCATTCTCATTCATAATGTCCTTATTGGCATCTTCTAAATTGTATGAAAACAAAAATATAAAGTAAACATATAAATATTAAAAATATAGGATATATAAATAAATATTATTAATATATAATATCAATCAATAGTATAATTATAAATTTTATTTTGTTTAGTTAAGATAAATACTAAATCCATCTTACTTTTTTTCTTATTTATAAAAAACTAAAAAAAATATATTTTTTAAGTTGAAAACAAGTGTCCAAGTTGAAAATAGGTTCCCCACCTTTTTAACTTAGTGGAAACATCCGAAACATCTTCGATAAATTTCCTAAAATTTCCAACATACAGAACATTTACTAACTGAAGTTTCCATGTATCATCGTAGAATATAACATCACACGTAATGTGGAGAAAAAGATGGCCAGTAGATCAATTGCACAATAAAAAATTGTGAAGTATCATGTCAGATATGTTGCCATATTGAATAATCAACGGATGATAAAAGAGGCACTTGTCTTGATGATAGAGGTAGAACAAAACTGTGGGGCCTTCCCATTAAATTATGCCATTCAGTCACCAAATATATGCTCATATTTGTGTACTCCAAATTATTGTGGGCATTGGCAGATCCTTCAAAGTTAACTTTAAGGTTGCTGTCTGCAGGTCCTTTTACATAATTTCATCCCCAAGCATCAATTCTATTCATCTCCGCAAAAATCCCATTGCCTGGTATACATTATTGAGAGTGGCATCCGCTATCTCTGCAGCTTTAGTCGCACCTTCCTCCAAGACTCTATCCAAATAAGCTGAATCAGATATTATTTCCTCATACCGGACCTGGAAAAAATTGAAGAAATGATTGGGACATATATATTATATCCTCATATCGGACCTGGAAAAAATAGAAGAAATGATTGGGACACCACTTGAGTCAACTTTAACAAGGGTGGAATAAAAAACAATAATCTTTCCAACATAAGAAACATCAATCCCCACAAAGGTATCAGATAAATACTACAACCAATGGAAGAATACTTGATGTTGTCACTTTTTAAGAAGTAAAATAATAAGTGAAATCATCAAGTAGAAAATTAAATCCACGGCAGACTCTGCAGCCACAAGCAAAATGTCTATACATGCACACACAGATTATCTATATACAAAGATATGCAGAATATATATTAGCGGTGACTTCAAGTCAGATGGTTAAAATGATGTGCCTGCACCATAGTGGCACATGCACAAACAACCCTCTTAGGATCTTAAATGATGGAGACAGCAAAAACAAAAACAGATCCACATATTCAAGGATGGAAAATAAAAATGACCAGTTATGAGTGGGTCATTTCACTTCCAACTTGGCTACAGGAAACATTTTGTTTGATATAATTATTGACATACACAACAAAGAACAGTTTGTTATCCCCATGTAACATCTCAGTGATTAGGACCTCAGACCTTGAAGTTCAAAAACCCAATTAACTACTCCCTTCAGGAAAATTATTTTTGACATTCACTTGGCAGATGCTTAATAGAGTTTCAGGTGAAATCAATGTTGGGGTAGGGGAAAGGAATAGCAAGTTCCAACAAGGCTGCAAGTAATTAGAAGATAATAGCACAAACATAAACTAACAATTATATAGTTTACATGGTTGCACCGAACTCCTTCCAATCTGAAGAAGAAAAAGAAAATGAAAAAAAAAAAACGGAATAAAGGTGCATTTAGTTGAGAACGGCTAGTAAATTATACTGCCTCCATGCCAAGTGAAGTAGAACACATATGCTGATTAGCAAAAGTAGAAACCTGGATGGGATGTAGATGATCAATCACAGCATCTGCTAGAAGAGGCTTGAATGTGCCCCAATTCATATCCTGACATTCCTGTGCAACCTCCTATAAAGAAGAAGTTTTGTCAGAATAATTTTGACATCAGAAGCAGCAAAGCTGATAAGATTGGTATTAGGTATCATAGTCAGGCTCCCAAATGAAAGCAAACTAGACATTACATTACCTCTTTTGTCTTGCCTGAAAAAAGTTGGTACATTGAAAGAAGATTGTTGCATTCAGGTCTTTCAGGGTTGTCAAACTCAAGGCTGTACGAATTACAAAAGGAAAAGCACATGCAGACAAGACATTGTAAGACACCATGCAGTAGAAATATCCTTGTAAAGAACAAACTAAGAACAAGGAAACTTCTTCCAATTAGCAGGACAGGAAAAAAAGAAAAAAAACCCTGAATATGAATCAGTTTTGCATCTCTTTATCTTGTTTGCTACTACCTACAAGACAACAAAATAATAGCCCAAATCAGATCTAATGAGGGAAATCAAGAAACTGCTTTTGAGCAAGGAAACAGTTTGACATGAGCTTAAACCTGAATAAGAGTAGTAAAATGAAAAACACATAACAATATTGTATTCTCAATTATTCAAGACTGAGAAATGACTCCTTGAAAATATTTCACAAACCCATGTCCAAAAGTGACATTATTTAAATGCTGCCTAACAGTTCTTAATTTCATGTTACTTTTTGTCTACGTTATACACCACTATATCTAGACTATCAAAATACACTTTCAAATACAGATTTAGAAAATTGCAGTCTACATTCTATCAAGGTATAGTCAAACTGAAGAAATTGCTGAACTTGGAAAATCAGGAGCAAAGCCACATTATGGACAAGATTGGCAATTGTTCTCTTTTAGAAAAATTTCATTTTAAAACCAAAGTACTACAAAATTTTATATCTACCCCTTTATAAAAACGACAGTTTCCTCCATTATATATTTATGACGTAAACATTGACTCCTTACATTTATGTTTATACAAAAACAAAATTAGTTTGCTCCCCCTAAGGCGTAAGTTATAATTCTGGTTTTGTCACTATGGAGAATGATACAGTAACTTGAGGTTTACAGCAATTTACAAACAGAAGTTTCAAAAAACTGGCAAGTAAATTATAACTTAACCATTACGTTAATCAAGATTGAAATGCAACTTTGACCAATCAAATAAACACACTAGTGACATTACTGTTTTTTCAACATCTACATAGCAAATATCAATTAGAAAGCATTGATATTTGCTAATGGTTACAATGCATTACTCAAAACAAATTAAAGGCGAATGATGACAACTCACATCCTTCGGGTCAAGAAGATTGATTCGCGATTGATCAGAAGGTGCAGACTTCGACATCTGCACAGATTAAATCAGTAGAAGAAGTCAGCAGGTATAAGAAGAATCCTACAAACATGAACTAAAAGAACAAAGTACAGCAAAATGTTATACAAACAAATAATGGAGGTAATAGTTTGAAATTCAAAAAACTAAATATTAAATTCATGTTCATTGTGTCAATTTATGGTTTAAAAATATATTAAACCCGACCAAGATTAAATTGAAAAACTACAGTTATAATGCCGACTACCTTGGCAAGACCATCAGTCAGAGACATAACTCGGGCTCCAGCTGGTGGTATAAGGGGCTTAGGAACCTACAGCAGCAAAACCATTAAGGAAACAATAACTCCTATTACTTCTTACTCTAGCGTCCCATATGAAGACTGTCAACCAGATATGAAGAAAAATATCCACCTTAAAGATGGCACCTCCTTGCCTGTAATAAGAATACAGAAAACTTTAAAACAACCATAATTGAACATATTGAGACAAAACAATCTTCACAAGAAATGTGCATCATATTCAACAAGGTTATAAATTCTTACCCTCCTAATTTTTTCCACTTTTTTCCTCCATACAAATAATTAACACGCTCAGCCAGCTCACGGGTCAACTCCAGATGCTGTTTTTGATCCTCACCAACAGGGACAAAGTCAGACTACAGAGGCATGCTGCAAATTATAAGGATTGTGCATATTTGATTACCAATTTATCATCATTCATCAATACACAGAAGCAAGCAGAAAGGAAAGTGTTGCCTTTGGTATTAAATCATTAAAAATTATAATCAGCCCAATCAGACCTGGTCACAATATAGTAAGGCTTAGCTTATTAATCACTATGACACCAGCTGAAAATTCAGGAAATTTATTCTGTCACCAAACTCCCACCCCAAAACCTCACCTTATATTATTTATTTTAAGACAGAAATTATTTAAAGATCCACATCTTCACATAACAGCTTCCAAATGGAGATAGATTATACTCATTAACATTGTAAAAGACTTGCATGTTTTAGAACCCACCTGATACAGAAGAATATCAGAAGCCATCAGAACAGGATAAGTCAAAAGAGCAACCCCTACATTTTCATCCCCCTGCAAAAAACAACAAACCAAGTTATACAATTAAACAGAATAGATAAGAAGATATAGAAATACAACTTGAACAAGTTTTTCACATATCAAAAAAACAAAGAACTAATAAGAGGTGCACGTCATAATATACAATGTAAATTTAAAAAGCACAATAAGTTGTTAGATTCTGACTGCCACATACAGACCTACCACTTTGCGAGATTTCTCTTTGAACTGGATCATTCTGTTCAGCCAACCAATTGGGGTGGCAGAACTCAGAAGCCACATTAGTTCTACATGAGCACGTACATGGGACTGCACAAACACAGAAGCCTGGATGCACAAATCACAGTTATCAAACTAATAAGTACAAAAAAAGACCATCATTCTAAGCAGCATTATCAAGGACCAAAAGCTGCATAACCTTGGAAGTGTCAACACCACATGCCAAATAAATTGCAGCTGTATCCCTTGTAGCCTTAGATAATTCTTGTGTATCAAATGGTAATGTAATCTACAAGTTGAACAGAAACTACAGTAGTCAAGATAGCCTGAAGAGAAAATCAAGAACAATTACATGAAGGTTCTGTTAAAAAATAACTCTCCATCTACTCTTCTTTTTCCTTTTTTTTCAGAAAAAAAAAAAATTAATATAAACAAGAGAATTGATTTTTAACTTGCATCCCTTTCCTCTTTCTTAATAGAAGATACTCATTATTTGCAGTCCAAAGATTTGCAACCATGCTCAATGAAAGTCATAAATTTTCCAGGTTTCTAGCAAGAATTATAAAATCATTTTAATGCTTATTTACAAGGTTTAAGTGGTTGAATGAATGTTTTAGTTAAGACTGCAAAGCTAGTAAGCCAACAATAAGTATAAAATTCTTTAAAACTTCTACAGTTCTTGCTTAAAGTTGAAAATATGCAAATGCTTCGCAGGTCAAATTAAAACCACAGTCCCAGGAGAAAGAGTAAAAATTAATGTATAAATCAAGCAGCAACAGCTTGAAGCTGAAACTCAATTCACTATCTTTTGACTGAGAGGGAGAGAAGATGAGACATTCATTTTTTACATTCCATTAAGTGAATATTCTCCCTACCTTGGTATACATTCAACAAGAAGTTAAAACATTCAGACTAAAGTTAAAACAGTTAAAACAAACTGACAAAAGAAAATATTCAACTTTCAGAACAATCATGACCACGAGGCACCAAGAGCAACAAGAAAAACACATCCAAAAAAAATATATCGACTGCCATTATGAAACATACCGCATGGAGGTCCACAATGAAGAACAGTGTCTCATATGTATTCTGCAAAAAATCTTTAACTAATTATCTGTAGAAACAAAACATGAATAGCTCTAAAACAGAAAATAAAAGTAGAAACAAAATAAAAGATTCCTTATTATTTAGTGTTCATTACTGATTAAACAACCTATACATTTAATAAATTTTCAGGAAAAATTACATGTAAATAACAATAATTTTCAACAATGTTTAAAATAATTAATCCTGAAATTGATGAAAAAACAATAACAAAAACCTGAAGAGCTATCCAATTTTTAATAGCGCCAAGGTAATTTCCAAGGTGAACAGATCCTGTTGGCTGAACTCCTGATACTATCCTCTTCCTGAAAAACAAAACATGTAAAATAAAATTTCTTTCTACCACAAGTTTCTCCACAGTAACCTCACTCTCATTTCAAAAATAAATGATATGGCACAATAGAGGAAAAAAAAAATTACTTGACGGAGATGGAAGAACTCGCCGGAGCAGCAGGTTGAGCGGCGGAGACACTGCAATGGCCGCGGAAAGCAGTGGCGTGTCTCACATTTTGACAAATTAGCTTCGAACTTCGGAGAAATTGTCTTCGGAGTCCATTGAGTGACATGCTTAAAGGTTACAAAACAAAATTAAAAATGAGAGAATTACAGAAAGAACTTAACAATTGAGGAACATGAAATTAACAGTTGAGATGGAGAGACAGCTACAGTGAAGAGGAGGAAGAGGAGGCAAGGCGTGGAGAGGAATTGGAGAGGAGAAGAAACTGAGAAACAATGACGCGTCCCATCAGCGTCGTATTTGAGGTCGTCGAAATGCTATTATCGCTATTGTATCGTCGAAAGACGATATCATGAAAGAGATGATGAATGATGAGGTTTGCTTCGGCTCTGAGGCCTTGAGTTTTAAAGCCTTAAATTCCTATATTTTGCGTTTAAATTGTAAAAAATAAAAAGTTTATGTGTTTTTGTAGTTATTATCAAATCCAATCCTACTTGAAAAATAAAGTCTTATCCGCACTATTTAACGTTTGTATGTAGATCTGCTTCCACCGAGACTGAATGGGTAATTCATTTCTGCTAGCATGTTCACAATTCACCGTCAAATCCTTGTTCGATTCTATAGGTGGAATTTATATTTAGGTCCTATATTTTTAATTAAGATAATATTTTTTAATATTTTTTTACTAACATTAATAATTAATAGTTATGATTCATATGGCACTAACAAAATCACTTTGTAAAAAAATAAATAAATAAAGTTTAATAAAAAATTAATTTGTTTGAAGAGGTTGATTCCGACCCATGACTTGGTGTGAGAATTGGGTATATATAGACTTTTTTTTTTTAGCAAGGGTGTACATAGACTTAAAAATGCAAGTATTGGGCTATTTATTGAAAAGTTAAAATTTGGTCTCGTTTAATACAAAAATACAAATTAAAGGGATTATTTGACCATTATTCATTATTGTACAGTTGAAAGATCGATTTTATTTATTGGATATACAAGGTAAACAAGGTTAGCTTGCAGCCATCAAACTTTTTTTTTTTGGTTACAAGAGTTGTACATAAGTTCTTTTGTTAGAATCCTATAATTCAAGTCGGTTTATCCAAATTCAATATGAATTTATAGATGAATTGAAAAAATATAAGAATTGATACTGAATCATACTAGTTAATAGTGAATCATAAGAATTGATATGAATATACGATTCTCCATGATTTTCGTTTATTGAATAAAATAACTCTTATTTAAAACATACAATTAGAGAATGGTAAAACTCATTATTTTTCAATTAAAATCACTTAAAAGTTGAAAATCCTATAATAAAAACACAAACTTAATTTATTATTTCTTAAGTGTTTCCCAAACTTAATGAGGCTAGCAAATATAATCAACTTCATAAATTCTTTTATAATTCTTCTTTTAATTTGGAAGATTAGCAACATTGATTTAGATATATATATGATGACCACCTTAAATTCCATTATTTCTACTATATTTAATATATTATATTATTAAAATTTTTTAATAATGAGTAGTATCAAGTAATCTATATTAAAATTAAACAATACATTATATCAAATATACTTTTTATATGAAATATATTATTTTTAATTATTAATATGAAATGAATCTTACGATTCGATTCTCGATTCACAAATTGAAGATTTCAATTCTTGATTCAAATCTCAATTTTACAACTATGTACATAAGTTTTAGAATATGTTTCTTTTAGAAACAACTAAAAAATTGAAAAAAAAAATACGGTTGATTTTTTTTTTTTAAAAAAAAAACATATTTAACAATATTTTTTTTTTAAACATAGTGATTGTTTTTATGTCCCAGAAACAATTAAAACAACTAGAAACAATCAAAATAACCACGAAAAAAGCCAAAACAATCAATTAAAATAATAAATAACGATTTAGAGTTTTTAAGCCAATCCAACGAAATAGAAACATAACTACTAAAAACAATAAAAAAAAAAAAACTAGAAACAATCAAAACATCCTAAATAATCAAATCAATCAAAACAACCGCCAAAACAACTAAATAAAATAACAAATAATGCTTAAAATTTTTTCAACTCAATCCAATGAAAATGAAATCAGAATAAAAATTCAATAGAATCAAAGCAAGAAAAAGAATAATAGAACTCAATAATAACTATTACGACCCAACCCGGGAGTCATGACCGGCGCTAGAAAATGAGAATTCTTTCGAATTCGAAACTCATAACAAGCCTTAAAAGAATTAAAGCATGAAATAAATAAATAAAATATGCATCAATTAAAATCTTAAACTAATATAATAATAATAAACTTCTGTCATAACATAAAATAAAATATATATACAATATTCAGAGAAAGACCTCTGAAATTACAACCAACATTCCACAAATACAAAGTACGACTACTACTGCAGTTTTCTAGAGTACAATAAAAGTTAGGTAGATAATTTATACAAAATAGTCAGGGCTAAAGAAGTCCGGTGGATGGACCTACTACTGAGGTCTAAGGAAAAAGAGTCTCCTGTAAAAATAATAACTGAGGGGAGTCAAACCTTACTGAGTGAATTGTTATATTATATATACATGCGCCTCTTAATGTCATATGCAATCAATCATCATTATATATAATAAATATATACAAGCATTTCACATATATACTGAAATCACTTTATATAATAAATACTGAAAAACGTTGTTTTATTGAATGATCAAATAGAACCCTATTTAACTACAACCTCAAACAAAAACATCACTTTAGCGATACAGGCTCACTTAATTCCAAATTAATTCTCTTATTCTATTATGGACAGTAGACTGACCCTGAGACACTAAGTTAACCGAGCTCCAACATTTTGACTGTTAGTATGATTGGCCCTGAGATACTAGGTCAACCGAGCTCTAGCAACCATACTATTCAATCACATCAATCTCAAAAAATCAATCAATCATATATCAAAATCATCACAAGTGATTCACAATTCAAACATAAATCTATCGCACTGATAAGTACACGGTCCTAGTTCTACCTACTAGGAAGCACGTTCTATCAATATCCTTCATTTAAAATTTAACATACATAGGGGAAAATAAATAATGCATAATAACATTCATAATAACAAAATAAACCATATATATACCAGAAATATACCTAAAGTATACTAAGTATATTTTAAGTATATATATATGTTAAATAAATTTGAAATCAATCATAAAAATATGCCAAATAAAAACCAATAATATACTAAAAACATTCTAAGTATATATAAAAAATATAACATGCATTTATTTTGAAATATATCAACAATATACTAAAAATATACCTAACATATACTAAACATTTAATAAAATAATTTATGAATGAATGTGTATTAAAACATGTATATTCTAAATCATGCATCCTAAATGCGATATTCTAAATCATGCATCCTAAATGCGATATATATATATATATATATATATATATATATATATATATATATATATAAGATAACAACTCATAAGTTTGTTGTCACGACCCAAAACAGGGGTTATGACCGACGCTAGGGAACGGGAATTCTTTCGAATCCGGAACCCATAGCAAGCCTAAAAATAAAAATAAAACATGCAATAATAATAATAACAATATCAAATGCAACGGAAATGAAAATCATAAATATCACAATATTATTTTCACCAACTGGATTTAAATTAAATCTCATCTCATGTATATAAATCTTTAATACAAATCCAGTTTCAAATATAATACAATATCTCACATAAATAAAATACATAAAATCCCATAATTAATTTACAACTACTGCAGTGTCTAGATTATAAAAATAAGACTCAAGTAAACAGTTTATACAAAGAAGCCGGGGCGAAAGAAATCCGGCGTACAGGCCTGCTACTGAGGTCTGAAGATGTTGACTCTCCTGAAAAATTGTCAACGGAGGGGAGTCAGACCTCACTGAGTGAATTACTATAATATATATACATACACACTAAATGATAATGCATACAGTCAACAGTATATATCTAATATATATATACAGGCAATTACACACAAATGCAATAAAA
Source organism: Mallotus nudiflorus (assembly GCA_947683625.1). Taxonomy (NCBI): domain Eukaryota; kingdom Viridiplantae; phylum Streptophyta; class Magnoliopsida; order Malpighiales; family Euphorbiaceae; genus Mallotus; species Mallotus nudiflorus. The sequence goes on from CANTUR010000241.1 coordinate 1,715,582, forward strand.
TCATTTTATATATATTTCATTGAAAATCATCGATTATGAAGGATCAAATAGAACCCTATGATATCGTAACCTCGAAAACAGTGTTAGACAACACTCTAGCCATACAGGCTCACTTATTCTAAAATATATCCACTTAATCCATTTGGACAGTAGACTGGCCCCGAGACACTAAGTCAACCGAGCTCCAGCAGTCTGACTGCCTGTGTGATTGGCCCCGAGACACTTGGTCAACCGAGCTCCAGCAATCACACCTCCAAACCATATCTCACACATATCAATAATCACATTTAATCAATATCCACAAATAAGTTAGTAATATAGCCTAAATACTATAGGCGTACCGGTACGTACTCGGTCCTAGTGCTGCCCACTAGGTAGCACGTTCTATTGATATCCTTCATCATTAATAATATAAAACATTCATTCACAAAAATAAATGATGCATGAAGTTCAATAAAATATCAACATAAACCATATATATACTAGAAATATACCAAAAGTAAACCAGGTATATTTCAAGTATATATATGTCAAATGAATTCAATCAATTTACAAATTAAGCTAGAAATATATTTAAAAACATTTTAAATATGATTTATTAATAAAACATGTATACAATTTATTATATACCAAAAATATACTAAAATACAAATCACATTATTTATGCATATTTAGTCAAAATGAAACATGTATTTCTAAAATCATGCATCATAAAGCACATATATATAAAATAGTAACTCACAAATTAGTGCGCTCCACGAGATGGATCCGACGGGCCTGGTCCACTAGCCCTCGATCTCGGTGCAACTAAACAAGCAATAACGACAGACATTAGAATAAACCTAACAAAAATCCTAGAATTCAATCTAGAGTATTAAACATAAAATCGATATGAGGGTTCGATCGGATATCACGTTTTACGAGAATTCTATCGAAAATTCGACAGAACCTCCCCTATAAAACGGACATCTCTCCACTCAAAAGAGTAGAGCTGACCCTGCAAGGAAATATACTTCGAAAAACTACACAGAGCACAATCAAAATCCCACGGTCGAACTCCAAACTACAGTCCACCGACCGGGGTCCACAATCACAGAATAATTTCAGAAAATACCAAAAATACCCTTATAACATAGAAATACATTTTATAGGTAGAAATTACATGATTAGCTTTAAAACACATTAAAACCCGATAAAAACTCATTTTATTAGAAAAACCGTATATTATATATATATAATTGAAAATAATTCATGAAAAATAGTTTTAATTAGTTAAAAATACTAAATAATTTGTGGAAATCATTTTTTATACCTTAAATAACTATTAAAACCAATTAAATTACATTTTTAGCCAATTTTGGGTAAAATTACCAAAATGCCCTTATATATATAAATATACTATAATTACTTCAAAATTTCACCAAAAATAGTATAATTATCCAAAATTAATTTTCTCAACATATTTATCAATAATTTTAATAATTAAACTCAATTATCCAATTAATTTCAAATAAAAACATAATTAACCCTAATTTCTCAAATTTACATAAAATCAAATAATTCAAAATAAATACTTAGAAATTCATAAAAATTCCAAATAAATTCCTATAATTCATTTCAATGCCTAATTTAACCATAAAACACAATTTCATAATTTAAATAATTAATTTCCAAAAATTAGAAAATAATATTAAAATATTCAAAAATACCCAAAAATTCAAAAATTCCACAAAAATTCATAAATGTTGATTAAGCTACTAGGAACAACATTTGTGAAGGGAGTTTCCATGAATCAATCAATTCGAAGCTCAAAAAAATTAAAAACCCTAATATGGCCGAATTGGAAAAATTCAAAACTAAGCAAATCTAGACCATTTAAGCTCAAATCAAAGCTAGAATCACACTCACCGGAGCTCAAGGAGAATAAAGAGATTGACGGTGTCAAAAATGGTGGCCGGAATCATCGTCGACGGCGAGAAGAAGGATTTCAGACAAAAGAAGAAAAATAGCTCGCCGGCGCCGGGGAAGAAGGCTGCTGGCAGCGGGGGACGGCTGGGGACGACGGTGGCAAGCCGGGAGGCACACCGACGGTAGGGGAACGGCAGTTGCAGCGGTGGTTGGTGGTGAGGGGGTGGTCGGGCGCGGGGAAGGAGAAGGAAGAAGAAGAAAGAGAAGAAAAAAGAAAAGAAAAGAAAAGAAAAAGAAAAAAAAATAATAATAAAAAATAATTTTAATAAAATATTTAAAAAAATCACACCCACACATATAATTTAATATTTTAATAATTTAATAATAAATAAAATTAATTAAATAATAATAAATTAATAAACAAATAATAAAATATTAGGGTAATATATATTAAACCCTAATTAAATAAATATCGCACACATACACGGTGTTTAGAAATTTAAAAATACGTATGAGTTCATGCAAGTCCGAAAATATATTTAAAATAATTAATAATAAATTATTTACGTGAAAATTTTCCCGAAAATGCAAATCCCGGGAAAATTTTACATAAAGCACTATAAATAATACACAATAATTAAAATAGGTTTTAAATACACATCAACCTCGTAAAATATCATGATACATATACTAAAATTATTAACACTGCATATCCTGGTACAGTGTAAAAATATTTTAAAAACACGGGATATTACAGTCTTCCCCCCTTACAAGAATTCGTCCCCGAATTCCAGAAAACAAGATTAAGAAGGAAAGAGATATGGGTAAAAAGCTCGCATCTCAGCTTCAGTCTCCCACGTATGCTCCTCGACTTTGTCGCTACGCCACAGAACCTTGACCATCGGAATCTGCTTTGATCGTAACTGTCGAACTTAATAATCAACGATCGCCACAGGTTTTTCCACAAACGTCAAATCTTCACTCACTTCTACACTGTCAGGCTGTAACACGTGTGAAGGGTCTGAGATATACTTCCTCAACATCGAGATATGAAATACTGGATGCACTTGTGACATACTCGGAGGCAAATCCAACCGATGTGCAACAGTGCCAACTCTCTCCAGAATCTCATACAGTCCAATATATCTCGGTGCTAACTTACCCTTCCTACCAAATCTCATCACACCCTTCATCGGAGATACTTTCAGAAAAATGAAATCTCCAACCTGAAACTCCACATCTCTGCACCTAGGATCTGCATAACTCTTCTGTCTGCTAACTGCGATCTCTAATCTGCGCTTGGTCACGGTGACTTTCTCTGCAGCATCTTGAACCATCTCAGGTCCAGTCAAAGCTCTCTCACCAATCTCATCCCAACTTAAAGGGGATCTACACTTTCTTCCATACAACGCCTCATATGGTGCCATACCAATACTGCTATGGTAGCTGTTATTATATGCAAACTCAACAAGTGACAAATGATCATCCCAGCTACCTCCCAAATCCAAGACACACATCCTTAACATATCTTCCAGTGTCTGGATCATCCTCTCAGACTGACCATCTGTCTGAGGATGAAAAGAAGTACTAAAATCCAACCTAGTGCCCATCGCTTCCTGTAACTTCTGCCAAAAATGAGAAGTAAACACCGAACCTCTATTTGACACAATGGACACAGGTACTCCATGAAGGCACACAATATGTTTCACGTACAACTTCGTCAATCTAGCAACTGAATAAGTGGCTTTCACAGGCAAGAAATGTGCAGACTTCGTCACCCTGTCTACAATCACCCAGATGGAATCGTATCCATCCTTTGAACGAGGTAAACCGACCATAAAATCCATAGCTATCCTTTCCCACTTCCACTCGGGAATAGAAAGAGGCTGAAGCTTCCCAGAAGGCTTCTGATGTTCGGCTTTCACTTGCTGACACGTCAGACACTTAGCCATATAATCAGTGACATCCTTCTTCAATCTGTCCCACCAATATAGATCTCTGATACTGTGGTACATCTTAGTAATGCCCGGATGAACGCTGTAAGCTGTAGAATGTGCTTCCTCTAAAATCTCCTCTCTCAAGTCATCCACATCAGGAACACACAATCTACCACTAATCCACAACATACCATCATCATCGAGTGTGAAATCAGTGAACTTCCCTGCTCTGACATTCTCTACAAGCTCTTCAAGAATAGGATCTCGGCTCTGAGCTGCTTTAATCCTATCCCTCAGTACAGATCGTACTTTAAATTGAGCTAGCAGTCCACCTGATCTACTGATCTTCATCATCAGACCTTGATCCACCAACAGATACAACTCCTGGATCAATGGTCTCCTCTCAATACTGATGTGAGCAAGACTACCTGACGACTTCCTACTCAAGGCATCTGCTACCACATTAGCTTTACCCGGATGATATAGAATCTCATAATCATAATCCTTCAACAATTCCAACCATCTCCTCTGCCTTAGATTCAAATCTCTCTGCTTGAAAATGTACTTAAGGCTCTTGTGATCAGTAAATATCTCACAAGTCACCCTGTATAAATAATGTCTCCAAATCTTCAAAGCAAAGATCACTGCAGCCATCTCTAGGTCATGTGTAGGATAGTTCTGCTCATGCTTCTTCAACTGCCTCAAAGCATAGGCTATCACCCTTCTATTCTGCATCAACACACAACCAAGACCAATTCTAGAGGCATCACAATAAACTGTGAACTTATCCACACTATTAGGCAAAGCTAATACTAGCGCTGTGGTCAACTTCTCCTTTAATAACTGAAAATTATTCTCACAAGCTTCTGACCACTCGAATCTAACATTCTTCTGAGTCAAGCGAGTCATAGGGGCTGCAATTCTAGAAAAATCTTGCATAAACCGCCTATAATACCCGGTTAAACCCAGAAAACTCTGAATCTCTGTAACAGAAGTAGGTCTAGGCCACTTAGATATTGCCTCAATCTTTTGTGGATCAACCTGAATACCTTCTTTAGACACTACGTGTCCAAGAAAAGAAATACTCTCCATCCAGAAATCACACTTCGAGAATTTAGCATAAAGCTGATGATCTCTCAGTGTCTGCAGTACAATCCTCAAGTGATATACATGCTCCTCCATACTCCTTGAATATACCAGTATATCATCAATGAAGACTACCATAAATTGATCCACATAAGGTCTGAATACCCTGTTCATCAGGTCCATAAAAGCTGCTGGTGCATTAGTCAAACCAAAAGACATCACCAGAAACTCATAATGACCATATCGTGTGCGAAATGTCGTCTTAGGAATATCAGATTCATTAATCCGCAGCTGATGATAACCCGACCTCAAGTCAATCTTAGAAAAGAACTGTGCACCCTGTAGCTGATCAAACAAGTCATCTATCCTCGGGAGAGGATACTTGTTCTTCACTGTCACCTTATTCAGCTCTCTGTAGTCAATGCACAGTCTCAGGGTACCATCCTTCTTCTTCACAAACAGGACTGGTGCACCCCAAGGAGAAACACTGGGTCTAATAAAACCTTTATCCAATAACTCTTGCAACTGCTCCTTCAACTCTCTCAACTCTGCAGGAGCCATTCTATAAGGTGGCATAGATATAGGAGTAGTACCTGGAACCACATCTATACAGAATTCAATCTCTCTATGAGGTGGTAAACCTGGCAACTCCTTGGGAAAAACATCAGGAAACTCACAAGCAATAGGAATATCTATGAGTGATAACTTCTCCACTGAAGTATCCCTGACTAATGCCAAATATCCCTGACAACCTTTCCTCAATAACTTCCTAGCCGTAATAGCAGAAATAAGATTCTGAGGTGCTGAACTCCTATCACCTACAAACTTAAAATCTTCTTCACTAGGAATTCTGAACGTCACCTCTTTATTCCTGCAATCTACCACGACATAGTGCTGAGATAACCAATCCATTCCCAGAATAACATCAAATTCCATCACATCCAACAAAATTAAATCGGCGGGTAATCCTCTATCTCCCATGAGAACTGGACAACCAGAAAGACAATATCGGTGTCCAAGGAATCGCTCAAAGGAGTGGCAATAGATAAAGGAAAAGCCATCCTCGAAGCTTGCCAATAAGATTTAGAAGCAAAAACATGAGAAACAAATGAATGCGTGGCACCCGGATCAAACAAAACCCAAGCATCCAGGTAACAAACAGAAATAATACCTACCACGACTGTATTAGATGCCTGAGCATCCTGCTGAGTGAGATGAAAGACTCTGGCCTGACCTCGACCTCCCTGCTGACTGGTAGAAGCCTGGCCAACACCTCTAGCACCTCCTCTAGTACCTCTACCATGACTCTACTGTGGAACAAACTGAGTGGAACTCTGATGCTGGGCTAGTGGTAACTGAAATGGCACGGGTGCTGCACTAGCAATCGACTGCTGTGGGGAATCACGAAATCTGCGGCTGCTGATACTCGGAATAAGGACACAGTCTAGCAAAATGTCCTATTTGCCCGCATCTGAAACATGTCAGCGGTGTCAGATAACACGGTCCCTGATGGACTCTACCACAAGTCTGGCAAACACTGGCCGCTGATCCAGAACTGCGGACCATTGTTGCTGCTCGACAGCACCTGACCCAAATCTGAATGGTCTACGCTGACCTCCACAGCCATGTCTCTGCTCCGATGCACTCGCTGCTGCTATCTCTGACTCTGCTGAGTCGGACCTCGCTACTGACTACTCGAACCCAACATGAAAACTAGAGTACGGAGTAGCCTGCAATCCACTTGACTGAACTCTTAGCTGGTAATAATCAGGCATCGCTCCCTGCCTAACTAGCCTCAGCTCAATCTCCTTGGCTAACTCAATCACAGATTCGAGAGTAAGGCCTGCTGTAGGCATACTAGCAAAAGCTGAACCTAAACCAGTGACATATGTAGTAACCACGAAATACTGATCTCGTATCAGATCCTTTGCATATCTACCCAGACGAAGAAACTCTCGGGTATACTCCTCTACAGATCGATCTCCATGAGAAATACTGGTCAAACGAAGATGATAACTCAAATGAAGAGCGTCTGACATAATCTCCTCATAAACCACTCTCGAAACTGAGCCCAGGTCATCATCATCATGTAAGGCCGGATTATCTGAATGAACCAATCTAGGACTGGTCCCTCGACAGACAACTCTACGATCATGATCTGCTGATACTCGGTATGAGCAGTCCGAGTCCTAGTCTCAATCGTATGCAGAAAATCTAACGGATCGGAAGTACCATCAAATGCAATCCTGCCAACTCGGGCATAGAACAAAGTTGTCTCAGGGTCAGACATACCCTGTTGATAGGTAGGCTGAACAACTGGAGGAACAGGAATATCAAACTCAGGCTCAACAGGCTCCTCGTCCTGTAACTCTCTCTGCCTACGGTGACCTGCCGCTCCTCGAGGTCTACCTCTGCCATGATCTCTACGTCTAACTGGCTGCTCAGGAGGTAAAACCTCATCCTGAAAAGACTCATCATCCTCGGCCTCAACGATCAGTGGAGCGACACGCGCTCGCCTCCTCATTCTAAAAAGACAAACGGAAAGATTCAGACAAAACAGACAACGGAGGAATAACGCTGAAAACTACAGCAAGGAATACTTATCAAGACATACTCAAACCTAATACACTGCAGTAGTTACCAAAAGAAAACACAACTCTAAAAACTAGGGCCACAACTCACATCACTAAGCCCTGACACAGAACTCCGCTTTGATACCAACTTTGTCACGACCCAAAACAGGGGCATAACCGGCGCTAGGGAATGGGAATTCTTTCGAATCCGGAACCCGTAGCAAGCCTAAAAATAAAAATAAAACATGCAATAATAATAATAACAATATTAAATGCAGCGAAAATGAAAATCATAAATATCACATTATTATTTTCACCAACTGGATTTAAATTAAATCTCATCTCATGTATATAAATCTTTAATACAAATCCAGTTTCAAATATAATACAATATCTCACATAAATAAAATACATAAAATCCCATAATTAATTTACAACTACTGCAGTGTCTACATTATAAAAATAAGACTCAAGTAAGCAGTTTTACACAAAGAAGCCGGGACGAAAGAAATCCAGCGTACAGGCCTGCTACTGAGGTCTGAAGATGTTGACTCTTCTAAAAAATTATCAACGGAGGGGAGTCAGGCCTCACTGAGTGAATTACTATAATATATATACATACACACTAAATGATAATGCATACAGTCAACAGTATATATCTAATATATATATACAGTAATTACACACAAATGCAATAAAATCATTTTATATATATTTCATTGAAAATCATCGATTATGAAGGATGAAATAGAACCCTATGATATCGTAACCTCGAAAAACAGTGTTAGACAACACTCTAGCCATACAGGCTCACTTATTCCAAAATATATCCACTTAATCCATTTGGACAATAGACTGGCCCCGAGACACTAAGTCAACCGAGCTCCAGCAGTCTGACTGCCTGTGTGATTGGCCCCGAGACACTTGGTCAACCGAGCTCCAGCAATCACACCTCCAAACCATATCTCACACATATCAATAATCACATTTAATCAATATCCACAAATAAGTTAGTAATATAGCCTAAATACTATAGGCGTACCGGTACGTACTCGGTCCTAGTGCTGCCCACTAGGTAGCACGTTCTATTGATATCCTTCATCATTAATAATATAAAACATTCATTCACAAAATAAATGATGCATGAAGTTCAATAAAATATCAACATAAACCATATATATACTAAAAATATACCAAAAGTAAACCAAGTATATTTCGAGTATATATATGTCAAATGAATTCAATCAATTTACAAATTAAGCTAGAAATATATTTAAAAACATTTTAAATATGATTTATTAATAAAACATGTATACAATTTATTATATACCAAAAATATACTAAAATACAAATCACATTATTTATGCATATTTAGTCAAAATGAAACATGTATTTCTAAAATCATGCATCCTAAAGCACATATATATAAAATAGTAACTCATAAATTAGTGCGCTCCACGAGATGGATCCGACGGGCCTGGTCCACTAGCCCTCGATCTCGGTGCAACTAACAAGCAATAACGACAGACATTAGAATAAACCTAACAGAAATCCTAGAATTCAATCTAGAGTATTAAACATAAAATCGATATGAGGGTTCGATCGGATATCACGTTTTACGAGAATTCTATCAAAAATTCGACAGAACCTCCCCTGTAAAATGGACATCTCTCCACTCAAAAGAGTAGAGCCGACCCTGCAAGGAAATATACTTCGAAAAACTACACAGAGCACAATCAAAATCCCACGGTCAGACTCCAAACTACAGTCCACCGACCGGAGTCCACAATCACAGAATAATTTCAGAAAATACCAAAAATACCCTTATAACATAAAAATACATTTTATAGGTAGAAATTACATGATTAGCTTTAAAACACATTAAAAACCGATAAAAACTCATTTTATTAGAAAAACCGTATATTATATATATATAATTGAAAATAATTCACGAAAAATAGTTTTAATTAGTTAAAAATACTAAATAATTTGTGGAAATCATTTTTTATACCTTAAATAACTATTAAAACCAATTAAATTACATTTTAGCCAATTTTGGATAAAATTACCAAAATGCCCTTATATATATAAATATACTATAATTACTTCAAAATTTCACCAAAAATAGTATAATTATCCAAAATTAATTTTCTCAACATATTTATGAATAATTTTAATAATTAAACTCAATTATCCAATTAATTTCAAATAAAAACATAATTAACCCTATTTCTCAAATTTACATAAATTCAAATAATTCAAAATAAATACTTAGAAATTCATAAAAATTCCAAATAAATTTCTATAATTCATTTCAATACCTAATTTAACCATAAAACATAATTTCATAATTTAAATAATTAATTTCCAAAAATTAGAAAATAATATTAAAAATATTCAAAAATACCCAAAAATCCAAAAATTCCACAAAAATTCATACATGTAGATTAAGCTACTAGGAACAACATTTGTGAAGGGAGTTTCCATGAATCAATCAATTCGAAGCTCAAAAAAATCAAAAACCCTAATATGGCCGAATTTTGAAAAATTCAAAACTAAGCAAATCTAGACCATTTAAGCTCAAATTAAAGTTAGAATCACACTTACCGGAGCTCAAGGAGAATAAAGAGATCGACGGTGTCGAAAATGGTGGCCGGAATCGTCGTCGATGGCGAGAAGAAGGATTTCGGACAAAAGAAGAAAAATAGCTCGTCGGCGCCGGGGAAGAAGGCTGCTGGCGGCAAGGGACGGCTGGGGACGACGGTGGCAAGCCGGAGGCACACCGACGGTAGGGGAACGGCAGTTCCAGCGGCGGTTGGTGGTGAGGGGGTGGTCGGGCGCGGGAAGGTTAAGGAAGAAGAAGAAGGAGAAGAAAAAAGAAAAGAAAGAGAAAAGAAAAAGAAAAGAAAAAAAAAAGAAAAAAAAAAGAAAAATAATAAAAAATAATTTTAATAAAATATATTTAAAAAAAATCACACCCACACATATAATTTAATATTTTATAATTTAATAATAAATAAAAATAATTAAATAACAATAAATTAATAAACAAATAATAAAATATTAGGGTAATATATATTAAACCCCTAATTAAATAAATATCGCACACATACATGGTGTTTAGAAATTTAAAAATACGTATGAGTTCATGCAAGTCCGAAAATATATTTAAAATAATTAATAATAAATTATTTACGTGAAAATTTTCCCGAAAATGCAAATCCGGAAAAATTTTACGTAAAGCACTATAAATAATACACAACAATTAAAATAGGTTTTAAATACACATCAACCTCGTAAAATATCATGATACATATACTAAAATTATTAACACTGCATATCCCGGTACAGTGTAAAAATATTTTAAAAACACGGGATATTACATTTGCGCTCCTCGAGACTAGCTCGATGGGCCCGATCCGATAAGCCTCTGTTTCGGCGCAACTAGAAAATAAAATAATAACAACAATCAAAATAAATCTAACTGAATATTTTAAAAATTTCTAAAAGAAGACTCTAATAAAGGATTGAAAACTCAGACAAATACGGAATTTCAGGATCGACTCGATGTCACGTTTTACGAGAATTCTATCAGAAATTCGACAGAACTTTCTCGGTAAAACGGGCATCTCTCTACTAAAAAGTAGAGCCGATCTAGCAAGAAAATACACTTCTAACACAAATACTCAACACCTTCAATTGGGACTCCGAACTGCGCAGTTTTCCAACCGAAGTTCACAATTTCACTAAAAATACATTTAATATAATAAATATATTAAAAATCAATAAATTCCACAAATATCTTCAAAATATCAAAATATAATATATTAAACATTAAAACACTAAATATAATTATTTTCACAATAATTAAATAAAAATCCCAATTATTAAAAATCCAAATTTCCAATAATTCAATATAAAATAGTAACAATTTACTTTTATATATTCAAATTGTTTAAATAGCATAAATATATATTAAAATTTATTAAAAATCCATTTAATCACCAATTTAGTAAACAATATATTATTTGAAATTTTTTTTTGAAAATTAGAATTAATTAGTAAAAAAATAGTAAATAATTTATAAAAATTATTAAAATTATTTTATCAACATATATTATTCTAATATTATCTAAAACTCACAATTAAACAATATTTCCAACAAAAACACACATTTAACCTAAAATTTCAATATGTACATAATATAAAAATATTCTTAAAAATTATATATTATTCCCAAAAATTATTTTCTCAACATAAAAATTAATAAAAGTATATAATAACACCAAATTAACCAAATTCATAATTAAAATAATTAATTTACAAAAATTCAATAAATAATAATAATATAATAAAATAATAAAAAATTAACCAAAAATCAAATAAATTCCAAAAATTCAAACAAAAATATTTTCAAAAAGATTAAGCTACTAGAACTAATGTTTCTTAAGGAAGTTTGTTTGAATCAACCAATATCAACCCTAAAAAAGAAAATTGGAAACCCTAAATGCCAAAACTAAAACTAAGAATAAACTCACAAATGGCTATGCTAGAGCTCAAACCAAGCTTGGGATCGACCTCCTCAGAGCTCCTAGAGTCAAATGGCACTGGAAGAGCTCGAAAAGGTGGCCGGAGGTGGAAGAAACGGCGTCATCTTCTTGTTGCCATTGCTACTATTTCTGTCTTCTCCAACAAAGGAAGAAGGAAGAGAAGGGAGGAGAAGACGACAGCGATGGCAGGAGGAAGGTGGTCGACGGCGTGAAGGTGGGTGAGGCACACTGATGAAAGAGGATCAGGATGGTGAGCAGCGGGGAGGGGGTCTCGGTGAGTCTGTTTTCTTCTTTCTTTTTATTTTATTTATTTATTTTTTGTATATATATATATATATATATATATATATATATATATATATATATATATATATATATATATTTAACTTTGGTCAAACTTTAACTTTAGTCAATAATAACTCCCACTCAAATATAATATACATATATATATAATTATACACACAATATACTAATAATAATACATAAAATAACATTTAAACATATTAATAATATAAACAATATTAATGAAATAATTTAATAATAAAAATAATGTGAAAAAATGAAATAATAATAATATACTTAAAATAATAATATTAAAATAATCTATCCGAAAATAACATTAATAATGTAAATTAAATGTTTAAATAATAAGTTTTTAAAAATAAATATTTATGTAGAAAATGCATTTAACATAAAAGTAGTAATTATTAATCATGAATAATAATAATAAATAAATAAAACTTTTAAATTTTATTAACACTGCATACCTCGAATTATATTTAAAAAATTTAAAAATAAGGATCATTACAATAACCCAATTATTAACAACCAAAAATAATGAAATTAACATCTAACTATTATGATTTAATTGTAAAATGGTGGTTTTCAATAAAAAAAAAAGGAAAATTTGAGATTTATAAGATGCAAAAATAAAATATAATTAGAAAGTTTATGAATATGCTTGCAAAAGATGTTGATTGATATATGGTTACTAAAACTAGTTTTAAATTTCAAAGAAGAAATGAAGATAATAAAAGGAAAAAAAATAAAAAAAATAGAGAAAAGATAAAGAAAGTAAAGAAAAAAAAAAGCAAAAAAGAAAAGAATGAAGAGAAAAAACTAAAAAATAGAAAAAAAAATTGTGTCATGTGAAATGGGGGGAAGTAACGGTATATTTAAGAATATTTATGTCAAAAATAGTGATAAAAAATATTTAGGTCAAAAAATGTTGCTACATCTAATATTATATTATATGCTTAAGTGATAAGAAATATTGATTTTGTAGGAAATTACTGTTAGAAAAAGCTTGCTACCAATTAACAATTGATCTCTCTAAAAAATAATAATAACAAAAAAATGTATAAGAAATAAATTGTATCCTCCTTTTCTTTTAATTTTCTCTTCTAACTTTTCTAACCATTCATTTTTTTAAATAAGCAAGGATGATTTTTTGTCATTCTTAACCTAAAATCATTTCTATACGTATCTTTTTATTGATTTATTTATGAAATAAGTAATTTTTACACATAGATTTGGATTTTATTTTATTTTTCATGATTTTATCATCTTGTTGCGGCGTTTAGTTTTTTGTTGTTTTATTGCGACATTTTATTTTTTATCTTATTGTGACTTTTTATTTGTATGTGGATGATTCAAATAGGCAAAACATATTCAATTAGATAAAGACAACAAATTAGATTATGGTCGTCATTATATTATAGAACTAGAATCATATATATTTTAGTCACTATAATATTATCAAATTTATAGACTTTAAACTGTTTTATTATGCTATTAATTTAAGTGTTGTTTTATTCTCTATAATTTTTAGCGAATTTATATTTATATTTCTATCGATATATTGCTGGTTTTAATCAATAATATTATTTTCCTTTTAAAAAAATAATAACTTATCCGAATTAATGTTATTAATATTAATATCAACCGTAAATATTAACAAAAATTGTTTGGACAAGAGCATCTGTATATATTAAATTGTATATTATAAAGTTATTAAATTAAATATTTGATAAATATCGCTCTTTATAATTTAGTATTTACCCATTAAAGTTTATATGTTGGGTTATTAAAATTCATAATATTTTTTTATAAAAAATATAAAAAATCTTATTTTAAGATACACATGTTCTATTTTATGTATAAAACACTCTAATTCTCTTATATCTATAACATTACTCTTTATTTCCATTAAAATTATATTTTTTATTTTATTTATTCAACTATTATTATTATTATTATTATTATTATTATTATTATTATTATTATTATTATTATATGCACTCTTCATAAAAAATAATAAAATAAAGATATTGAAATAACTTTTAAGTTATCATTTTTATATTTAATTAAATTATGATTTTAATTTAATAACGTTATTTAATTATTTATTTTATATATATTAAATGTTGAGCTCTAAAGTTATCAAGTTAAAAAATTGACAAGTGTCTATCTTTATACTTGAATATTCATTTTAAAAACTAATGTGTCAAATCATTAAAATCTTAATTTTTATTATTAATAAATATTTATTATAGTTTTTTAGTATAATTTTTTTTTAACCAAAACACTAATATATATATTTTAACACTACTCAAATTCTAAAAGTATTTATATAATATGTATTTTTTTTATATCAAATTACACAATCACTTTTTTCTAATTAGAAATTTTATTTTTAAAATTTTTTTTAGCTGAAATACTATTATATATACTCCAATAATAATTTAATAATTCTCAACACCAATCTTGTTATATTTAAAAATAATGGCAATAAATATTAAAGAAAATAAAATTAATGTAATATATTTTTATTTTTAATATATTTAGTTACTTTTTTCTCTTTACAAAAATTCTTATTTTAAAATTCATATGTTTTATTTTATATAAAACACTTTAATTATACTACATCTAAAACACTACTCTTCTTATTCATAAGAAATTATGTCTTTAATTTAATTAATTAGAACATCCACTTTTTATTCAATTAAAAACATATTTTTTATTTTTATTTAACATAAATAAAAATGTGTAACTTATCAATTATATTATATTTTTCTTTTCTTTTGTTTATTCAATTATTATTATTTCAATACATATTAAAAAAATATATATATATATATACTTTTCATAAAAAATTAAAATTAATTATTATAATAACTTTCTAAACTTTCACTCTTCTATTTGATTAATTTGTAGTTTTTAATTGATTAAAATTACTTAATAATTATATTAAAATGTGTATAGTATCTAAAGTCTGCGCAAAACACAGATTGACGACTAGTTCTTATTTAATTATTATGTTAATTTTTTTCTAGTAGGACTCTCATATTAATTGATTCAGTAAAATTCAACAAATATTCTAAATGCTTAAATAAATCATAAATTGTGAATATAAATTAATCGTATGTCAAAAATAGATAAATAAATAAATAAATAAATAAATATATATATATATATATATATATATATATATATATAATGATCTCTAAAATCATTAAGCCAATTTTTAACAAATATCTTTTTTCATAATTAAGCATTCAACTCTCTAACAGTGTTGAATTCTAAAAAATCACAATGTTATTCTTTTAAACATATTTTAAAAAACCTATTCTTAATTTTTATTTTTTAATATTTTTTTTCCTCTCCCCCTAATCAGCTTCACCTATTCTTTTCTGTCTTCCTCCTCTTTTTGTTGGACTAATCAACTGAACCGGACGGCTGCGTCACACCCGAAAGCGCAGACTGAATAGTTTTTTCCTATTCTTCTCAGCCAAATCACTTGCTAAGACTGCAGCTACCATCGCGATTAATACAGTTGAATATTAGCTTTTGTGTTGTTCCCAACTCCTCTGTTTGCTTGAGTGGGACTAGCAAGTGAGTGAACAGGTTCCTCTTCTTCTTCTTCCTTTTGTTCAAAATATTTTTCTTTTTAGTCCATGTCTTTAAGAACTCATAATACTCATTAAATTTCAATAGAAGCAAGTCTATCAATTGAAAACACCATTACTATCGGTTGGATGATACTTATATTGAACTTCTGACTTTTTTTCCATCACTTGACATAGCTAAATTAAAGAAGATGAGCACTAAACCAAAGAGGCCCCCTATCAAATCCTTTTTGGTGGGTTAAATTTTTATTATTTTATCTTGGTAGTTAGCAATTTGTACCTATTGAATAGGCGATGTTCTTATGCAAATTTTTGTAATGAGCTGAGGATTAAAATTGGACACCATGGAAAATCCATACACTTCCAACCATGGGCAGAGCCAGAAAAACATTTGAAGGGGGGGGGGGGAGCAAACCTTATTTCATCTTAGATACTAAAAATGTTTCATTCAAGATAATATCTTAAATACACTAACAATAGTTTAAAACTAAAAAAATATAATGTACCTAAAAAAATAATATACAATTGTTCTCTATGAGATCTCATATTTTGATAAAATTAAAGAATTTCTCATTATCAACACTGTCAAAGATATGTCTCTCCATATATGTGATCAAACAATTATTCATCCATGAATCACACATTCTATTGCACAGTTGATTCTTCACTTTCATTGCAGAAAATACTCTTTCCACAGTTGCAATAGCAATTGGCAAAAGCAAAGCTAATCTCACAAGTAAATACACTAAAAGGTATACAACATCCTTTTTTTATTCAACCAATCTCTTAATAAGATCACTAGTACCTTTTAACTTTGAGAATGTATCATCGGATCTCATATCAACAATATATTATCAAGTTGGTTGCAAGAATAACAAAATCCACCTTTAAGAATCAGAAGAATAAAATTCAGCAAGACAAACTAAATTTTACTTATCAAAAGCACAAAATGAGTCATTTACGTTCAAACATGTTACACAAAGAAGCAACTCCATGTTGACCTTGATGAAACAATTATTAAGTTCTTGTAATTGCGTATCAATCAAAGTATAGAATAATTCAACCTGATAATGATGTAAATTTGTCATTTGTTGTGCATTTCAACGTGACCGTCCTCGAATGACAAAAATATCATCTATATTTGGAACATCAATATTGCGCCTTTCACAAAACAAAGAAATTTTACCAAATAAAGACTCTCACCCCATTATCTCTAATTGTCTGGAGCCGTTGTTTAAACACATTAACTAAAGCAATGACATTAATGATGTCTTGATCTTTTCTTTGTAATGTTTGTGATAATTCATTAGTGACTCCCAATATATTTATCATCATATGCAAGTTGAATATAAATTCAAATGATTGAATAGATTTAAGAAGAGCATATGCTTTACCTTTTTGCTCTAAATTTAAACCTTCTTCCAAAATTATCTCAAGAACATCAATAACAAAGTCAAACATCACAATTAAATTTATTAATGAACCATAATATGAGCCCCAATATGTATCACCAAGTCTTTGAAGAGAAGTTTCTTGATGTAAACCTCAACCACTTAAGATTTCACCATTTTTACATGCTTCAAAAATCTTTTCAAGTTATCTTTCATGAAGAACATCTTTTCTTTTATAAGAAGCCCCAACCACATTTAATAAGCTTGAGAATATATTAAACAATAAGGTAATTTGCACATGATTCTTTGCCACTGCTACAAGTGCTAATTGTAATTAGTGAGCAAAATAATGAATATAATATGTAGAATTATTTTCTTTCAAGATTAAAGTTTTCAAACCATTAATTGCACCCTGTATATTACTAGCTCCATCATAACCTTGTCCACATAAAAATGATAGGCTCAACCCATACTTTGAAAATAATGTCTATATTGCAAACTTTAATGATAAAGAGGTTGTGCCACTTATATGTACAATACTAAGAAAAACGTTCAAGCACACATCTTTTTGCATTCACATACAGCAAAACAACTACCATTTGCTCTTTAACAAAGATATCACGAGACTTATTAATAAGAATAGAAAACAACCCACCTCAAAGATCATTAATAATAATATTAGTAGTTTCAACTGCAACAAGGTGTGTGATATCCTTTTGAATCTCTAAAGAAATAGCCTTCAAATTACCCTGTGCATTTTTTAAAACAACATTATTGATATCTTAATTATGATTAGCCAAGAATTGTAAAAGTTAACGAAAATCTCCATCATTGCCAGAATCTTCTGATTCATCATAACCACAAATTAGCGTAAAAAAAATTGAATACAATCAATTGTCGTAGTTAATTGAATTCTATAGTCTTGTCGAGCTTGATTTGATTGTCTAGTATAAGCAACTTGAATATGTTATTTTTTATTCATCCAATCTTGACATTTCTTTAAAGCTATGTTATGAGCACTATTTGGACCTCCTATGTGATTTTGAAACCTTTCCTTCTTTTTCCAATTACTAAACCCATCAATAACAAAAGTATCCCTACTTGCTTGATCTCCAATATCTGGCCTATAAAGATAGCAGCATAGATAAAACGCAGCACCTTTTATAACACCGTACTCCAACCAATTGTCATATTCCTTAAACCAAGATAAAATAAATTGGCGATAAATATTTCTAATTTTTTTTTGTGGAAAATCATGGTCAAAAGGTTGACAAGGTCCTTTTTGCAAATAAGCCATTCTTATCTTGTCACGATCATTAGGATGATAATCTAAAATTTTTCTCCGTAATCCAAGATCTAAAGGAAGATCATCTAAGTTAATTTCCAAATGAGGCTTCTTTGAATTAGAAGAAATAACACATTTCATAGTGGTTCCCTTGTTTGCAATAGTTTTTTCAATAGAAACTTTTATTTTGAGAAATTTATCCATAATTGTGTTTATAATCAAAATCACATAAAAGATAATCAACTATCACAAAATAAAAAATATTATAAATTTAGTTTTTAGCATGATAACTAATGAGCAAATTAAAGGAAAAATATGATGATAAAAAAAAATTGATAGCATATAAGCTAAGTATGTGCAATAATTTTTAATTATAGCAGTGTCAATGAAACAGATAACAGTCCTACACTGAACTAAACTAATATTAGAGATTAGAGTTTAATAATGGATAGGTGGCCGACTAGCTGATACTATAATAAATGCTATCAAAATGAAAGTGTGCCAATTGAATTAGAAAGGTTAAAGATAATCTTATAAATTACACAAGTTCACTTGCATGATCTGATAATTGTCAACAATTCATTTTTGCAATTATAAATAAATGATGGACCCATTATATTATAAACAAATAAAGTTTTCTTGCGATTCCCCCTTAAAATTAAATACTCCAATGTCATTCTAGCCAAGAACATGTCCAATGAAGAAATATTATTCCAAGCAAAACACCAAAATAAACCGTACAAATATAATTTTTATGATAAATAAAATTAAATAATTATTGAAGAAGAGGTCTTACCAATAAATAATAAGCAACAAAGAGGTCCCAACGGTTGAAGGAGAGAGGAATATTTGTGAGATGACAAGTTGTTTATTTAGGGTATTGGATTTAGAAAAGAGAAAATAAGAAGTGTCTTCTAGGATATTGGAGACGATAAAAAAAAAAGTGAGACATGAAGTATTAGAGAAGATAAGCTAAAAAATAAAATTTAAAAATAATAAAAAGAAAAAAAATTATTTGGGTTTTCTAAAATAATTATAATAATGGACTATAAGCTATTATTATTATGGACTCATTAAGAATTTATAAAAAATTTTACATTTTTTTTAGAGTATTTATATTATTGAAAAAATTTAGTGGGGGCAAAGTAAAAATAAAATTATACTATATCAAAATTTTTTTATAGGATTTGCCCCCACTGCCACTCGCACTTGCCCCCACCACCAACCCCCCCCCCCCCCCATTCTCTTCCTATAAATTTGCCAGTGCTTCCAACTGATAGCAATGGCCTTTTCCTGAATGATTCTATTTGGATTATTCAGAGGTATTTCTTGTGTATGGATTTAAAAATCTCTTTATGTAAGCTTTACATTCACTTCACATTTCGAGTGCAAATTACCTTGCTATTTTTTTTGGCTCATAACTTTTGTCTTTAATCTATTTGAGATTTGAACTCAACACATTTGAAAAACCATCATGACTCCTCATCTCATCCCTCTTGATAATTGGTTTCCTGAACTCTTAGGCTTAGTATCCTATAATCCACGAACAGGAGGCAAGGTGAGAGGTGGGGAGAGTCCCTACGAACACTCTGATGCCTAAGTTAGAGAACAGAAGTAAGGAGAATACAAGATAGCTAGAATATATGAGAATGAGATGTCCTTTTGTGAGGGATGTAGGGCTCTATATATAATAATACTCAAACCTGGGAGGAGTCAGATTCTGTGTGGGATAGTGAATCATAATCTTGGTAGGAGAGTGTTCCTTTTGTGCTTAGGACTCCACTTTGGGGTAGTCCTTATTCTAGACGAATTTGCCTTCTTGCTAATCCAAGTATCCCTATTTAGGGGGTAAGGAGCCCCTAACTAGGCGGGAACATATTGGATGGTATCAAGAGTCCCCCCCCCCGGGGTATTCAGATATTTATGTCCATCGTGTCCGAGTAGGATGCTGATGCTTTCTCATAAGGGGTATAATATGGTAATAGAGGTGAGCTGAGGTGGCCAACCTCAGTCACAATGAGAGTAGAGCTCGATGCCGAGTATCGAGATGGTCGTTAATGAATCATAATCTGTAGAGCTGGGATATCCGCCAAGTGCGTATGACCACAACAATAGATTAACCCGTCCATTTAGAAATGATATGACAAAACTAGTCATCACTGGATATTTGATGCTCGGTGCATTGATGCGAGGCTTTATGAGCTCGGAACCTCAATACTACAAAAGCGACCTGAGGGTGCCAGCTTCAGTCATTAGACTTAGATGCGCGAGACTTAGATGCTCAGTTCAGGGATGCGAGGCTTACATGCTCAGAACCTCAGTACTATAAAAGCGACCTGAGGGTGCCAGCTTCAGTCACTAGACTTAGATGTGCGAGACTTATATGCTCGGTTCAAGGATGCAAAGCTTACATGCTCAAAACCTTAGTACTATAGAAGTGACCTGAGGGTGCTAGCTTCAGTCACTAGACTTAGATGCGCGAGACTTAGATGCTCAGTTCAGGGACATGAGGCTTACATGCTCGAAACCTCAGTACTACAGAAGCGACCTAAGGGTGCCAACTTCAGTCATTAGACTTAGATGCTCAGATACCTAAAATGGGCTAAAAATGTTACTTGAATGCATTCCAAGTTGCTTGATGAAGTGGCCTAGTCAAAATATGGGCGGGCCGACACGTGGTGGCATCGCTTCAACTCTTAGGGATTCATAGTTGAAATCACGTGAGTGATACATCATTTTATATGTCAGTAAACAAAGCATTTCTATTACTATTGTCGTGACCCCTTGTCTAATGGCCTTTTTTATTCTTAAAAGGCCCCTGATGGCCTAGGGAGGAACACAACAATAATGAGGGTGGTTAATGGTGTGCTTCTAAATCCTTTCGTGTCTTTATAAATACGATTGTGCTTGTTAACTGGCGTATTTTACTTCTTTGCTTTTCTATTGTTCTTGCCTTTACTGTATTGATATTGCCTCTGCTGTTTTCATTTCTTCCTGCCGTAATTCTTGCTTATGGCAATCAGGTGATTTTTTTTGTTTTTCTTCTTTCTCTTTTTCCTCATTTCTACTATTGTGTATTTCCCTTCTTCACTATGGCCCCTAAGGGAAGAAGTTAGTTCTGACCTTTTTATCTCCAATGTAGATAGTGAGTTACTGGGGTGGTATCGGAGGTGATTTTGTATCCCCATCGATTACGCCCTTCACAACATAGATAAGAGGTTCAGGGCCCATACCCCCTTATTAAGGCTAAGTAAATTAGTAGTGTATTTTGACCAGCTAGAGGGGGGTTTAAAATTTCCTCTAGATCCCTTCATAAAGTAATTTTTGAATAGAAATAACATAGCGCCCGGTCAGCTTCACCTGAATAGCTATAAGATACTGACCGGGTTAATCAAACTGATGTTTGAAGAGGGGAGAGAACCCGATTTAGATGTTTTCCAATATTTGTATAGGTTGACTAGAAAGAAGGTAAAGCTGATGTTCTCCCTGTCAGTTGTACCCAACCATACCCTTTTTGTAAAGCTTCTGGATCACTATAAGAAGTGGAGACACCATTTTTTTATTATAGAGCATCAATCAAACTTCTTTTATGTCCAACGGATGTGGTTTGATGAGTGTCATAAAGTGACCTGTCCTGTAAAACTTTTCAACCATGATATAGAGATGGTTGTGCAGCTACATCTCGATGGGCTTACCAAAGCTCGATCGGCGGAGGATGCATCCCGAAGGTACCTATGGAGAGTCTGTTCGAGTCGCGTGCACTCCCTTGGTATGTCTATTTTACTTTGAGCTATATTTCTATCTTGCTCTATTTTTACGATTATAGATGGCTGACTTTTTTAATTTTGTGGGCGGGATTTCCTTAGTTGATGAGCCGACTGCTATAGAGGAAGTTCAGGCCTCTCCTTCCCCTGAACCCGAAGTTCCTATGACACCTAAAGTGGTTCCTACCAACTCCAAGGGCAAAGCGATGATGGAAATTGAACAGCCGAAGCAGGTTGGCCAAAGAAAGAGGCAGTTGATTGATCCAGAGTTGAATGCGGAGGGGCTAAATAAAGAGATTTACGTTTAACGCCCACAGTTATCTAAGTGTTCGAATATAAGGGGCTAGATATTGAAGCGGATGAAGCCCTCGAGTATCTCCAACAACCAAGTGCGGGATCAGTATACCAAATTGCTAAGGCTGCCCGGTGATATACAACGTTGGTCAGATGAGGGCCCGGAGGGGTTGCTTGACTCCATGATTGGCCAATCACTAGAGGTAAGCTAGCTTCTGCCACTGATGTTGTTATCGCATGTGTTTTTTTATTAAAGTTAACTTTTTGTTTTTGGCAGATGACTCAGGCCTTGCTACTGGCGAAGGATCAGTACTTCTACCTAAAGAGCCAATACAACCTAAAGGAAACGGAGGTGGGAACTATAGCCATTGATTTTGAGAAGAAGCTGGATGGTGCGACGGCAGCCCTTGAGCACTACAAAATAAAATATGATGAGTCCAAGTCAGATGCTGAGGTGAATCAGAAGAAAGTTTCTGAGCTGGAATATAGCCAAGCCCAACTGACGAGGAGGATCGAAGAGCATGATCTTCAAATCGCTGAGCTCCAGGGGAGGCTAGCGGAGCTTGAGAAATCCTGAGCAAATGATAAGAAGGTGTACCAAGGTATGGTAGGAGGGTTTCTCAAAGCTTATCGGGCTGAGTGTAAGAGGATCCTACTCTCATAAGACTCGGGACTAGATCTGGGGGTGTTGGATCAAATAATGCCAGTAAACCTTGCCAAACTTATTATGGAAGAGGACGCCCGTCGAAAGGCCAGTTCTGTTCCTTTGAGGGAAACTGCAGAGGCTGCTACTATTACTGGGTCTGTAGTGCATCCAGAGACTGTTGATGAGGTTTCCCCCTCTGTTTCTAGGTCCGGGGGTCCGGGTGTACATATAGTGAAGTAGATATGTATATGTTTCTTTTCTTTTCTTTTTTTTTTTGTAACTGATCACATATAAGGGCATTTTATTAATGAAGAGAGACTTTATTGAATCATGTGATGAATACAATTTTATTGATAGTATTTTCTTAGAGAGTCTGAGTTCCAAAATTGTGGTAGTTCTTTGCCTCCTCTTTCTCTTAGTTTGTATGCTCCCTTCGTTGTGCTTGCCGAGATTTGGTATGAACCTTCCCAATTTGGACCTAACTTGCCAGTTCTCGAGGTGCCTTTGCTGATATCTGCTCTTTTGAGTACCTAGTCTCCCAACTTGAATTGTTTTAGTCGATGCCGTTAACGATGGTACCGTGTTACCTTTTACCGATGTGCTTCAGCTATGGCTGCAGCTTGTTCTCTCCGTTCCTCTAGTAGGTCTAGGCATATTCGGGCGTCAACATTGTTAATGGTGTGATCGAGATTCTGGCTTACTCGGTAACTTGGTGACCTAATTTCCACGGGTATTACCGCGTCCATGCCATAAGTCAATCTGAATGGTGTCTCACCGGTGGATGATCGAGGTGTGGTTCTGTAGGCCCAAATTATGTTGTTGAGTTCTTCGACCCAATTTTCCTTTTTCTCGTCAAGTCTCTTATTTAATCCTTGCATGAGAATTCTGTTTGTGACTTCCGTTTCTCCGTTTGTCTATGGGTGAGCTACTGAGGTGAAGTGTAGCTTTATACCAAAGTCTGAGTATAAACCTCTGAATTTATTATTATCGAACTGTTTGCTATTGTCCATAATTAAAGTGCGAGGGATGCCGAACCTGCAAATGATCTCCTTCCAGAAGAAGTGCTGTATCCAGACTATAGTAATGGTTAGGACTGCTTCTACTTCTACCCACTTGGTAAAATGGTCAATGGCCATAATTAAAAACTTTTTCTGTGAGGTAGAGGGAGGGAAAGGACCAAGGATGTCCATCCCCCATATAGCGAATGGCCAAGGGCTATCGATGGGATGCAGGGGCCGAGAAGATTTTTGACTGAGTTGGGCATAGTGCTAGCACTGGGGACATGCTTGCGTTAGCTGCTAGGCATCTTTAGACATGGTGGGCTAGTACTGCCTTTCGAGTGAGCGAATAGTGGGATTCATATGCTCTATAAATTCCTTCGTGGATTTCTTAGAGTATGTAATTTCCTTCCTCTGGTGAAACGCACTTGGACCATGGGTGTGAAAGGGATTTTTAGTAGAGCTCCCCTTGATGGATGGAATAGTGGGCTGCCTTGGTCCTGAGCTTTCGAGCCTGTAGCTTGTCTTTTGGGAGTGTTCTGTGCTCCAGATATTGGATAATCGATCGCATCCATTCCGAGGCTACTTGTGTCTTCAAAACTTTGGTGTCTTCTGTGCTGGGACTGGTTAGCGACTCGGTGAAATTCATATCCTGGAATGCTTGACTGTTTTCAACTGCAGATTTAGCAAGGTAGTCGGCTTCACTATTTTCTTCCTTAGGAATCTGGATGATCTCCCATCGGCCTCCGTCCCATTCGATATGTTGCAAAAGCCGTTTGGCCTTGTCTACGTACTTAGCAATGCAGTTGTCTTTGACTTGGAATGTTCCACTGACTTAGTTGACTACCAATTGGGAGTCTAAGCATATGATGAGGTGTTCAGCCCTAACTTTGGTGGCCAACTTCAAACCTATAATGAGTGCTTTGTACTCGGCTGCATTATTGGTGGCGTTGTACTCGATACGGACTGCGTATCGGATGTGAACCTTATGTGGTCCTCTGAGGATTATTCTGACATCGAAACCTTGAGTTGAAGATGCCCCGTCAACATAGAGCTTTCATTTCGATGCTTTGGTCAAGGCTATATCTTCCGGAGCCATTTCTTGCACAAAATCTGCTAATGCCTGGGCTTTCATTTGCTGTCGGGGCTCATAGTCAATATCGAATTCACCGAGTAATACCGACCATTATACTAGCCTGCCCGAAGTCTCCAGTCTCTGTAAGATTTTTTACAGTGGGAAGCGGGATTGGACAACAACATGGTGGGCCTAGAAGTAATTTCGAAGCTTTCGAGAGGCGTGGACCACTCCCATTGCTAACTTGTCCAACATGGGTGTCACGACCCAAAATAGGGGCCATGACCGGCGCTAGGGAACGGGAATTCTTTTGAATCCGGAACCCGTAGCCAGCCTAAAATAAAATAAAATATGCAATAGTAATAATAATAACACAATTAAATAAAATATTATGCAGCGGAATAAAATCATAAATGTCAAAATAATAATTCCGTCAAACGAAATTAAATCGAATTCTCATATCATATATAAATAAATCCTTTAATACAAGTTTTAGTTCAAATTCTTAAAATACATAACTCACACAAATATAATACATAAAACCCATAATTTATTTACAACTACTACAGTGTCTAGATTATAAAAATAAAACTCAAGTTAGCAGTTTACATAGTAAAGCCGGGGCGGAAGAAATCCGGCGTACAGGCCTGCTACTGAGGTCTGAAGACGATGACTCTCCTGAAAAATAGTCAACGGAGGGGAGTCAAACCTCACTGAGTGAATTACGATAATATATATACATGCATGCTAAATGACAATGTATACAGTCAACAATATATATATAATATGTATGTATACAAACAATTACACACAGATGCAATAAAATCATTTTATATATTTATTGAAAATCACTATTTATGAAGGATCAAATAGAACCCTAGAATATCACAACCTTAAACAGTGTTAGACAACACTCTAGCCATACAGGCTCACTTATTCCAATATATTCACTTGTTCCATTTGGATAGTAGACTGGCCCCAAGACACTAAGTCAACCGAGTTCCAGCAGTCTGACTATCAGTGTGATTAGCCCCGAGACACTTGGTCAACCGAGCTCCAGCAATCACACTCCCACATCATATCATACATCAGACAAATCAAATCCAATCAATATCCTCAAACCGGTTAGTAATATAGCCTAAATGCTATAAGCGTACCGGTACATACTCGGTCCTAGTGCTGCCCACTAGGTAGCACGTTCTATTGATATCCTTCATTAAAACATAAAACATACATTCATAAAAATAAATGATGCATGAACTTAAATAAAATAGCAACATAAACCATATATATACTAGAAATATACCAAAAGTAAACCAGGTATATTTCGAGTATATACACGTCAAATAAATCCAATATAATCGTAAAATAAACTAAATATATATTTAAAACATTTTAAATATAAATGTTTAATAAAGCATGCATATAATTTAAGATATACCAAGAATAAACTAAAAATAAATTTAAATACTAACTGAGTTATTTATGCATATTTAATCAAAATAAAACATACATTTCTAAATCATGCACCCTAAAGCATATATATATATAATAGTAACTCACACTTAGTGCGCTCCTCGAGATGGGTCTGACGGGCCTGGTCCACTAGGCCTCGGTCTCGACGCAATTAAACAAACAATAATAACAGACATCAGAATAAACCTAACAGAAAATCCTAAAAACTCGATCTAGAATATTGGACACAGAATCAAAATTAGGGTTCGACCGGACATCACATTTTATGAGAATTCTACCGAAAATTCGACAGAACCTCCCCTGTAAAAGGAACATCTCTCTACTCAAAGAGTAGAGCCGGCCCTGCAAAGAAACACACTTCGAAAAATAGACCCAGAATTACATCCACAACCCCTCGGTCGGACTCCAAACTACAGTCTACTGACCGGGATTCACAATTCACAGAATAATTATGAAAATACCAAAAATGCCCTTATATCACAGAAATACATTTAATAAGTAGAAATTACGAAATTAACCCTAAAACACAATAAAAACCGATAAAAACTCATTTTGTTAGAAAAATCGTATATTATATATATAATTGAAAATAATTTATGAAAAATAGTTTTAATTAGTTAAAAATACTAAATAGTTTGTAGAAAGCATTTTTATACCTTAAATAACTATTAAAAGCAACTTAATTACATTTTTAGCCAATGTAGGGTAAAATTACCAAAATACCCCTATATATCTAAATATATTAAAATTAATCCAAAAATTCACCAAAAATAGTATAATTATCCAAAATTAATTTTCTCCACATATTTATCAATAATATCTATAATTAAACTCAATTAACTAATTAATTTCAATTAAAAACACAATTAACCTAATTTTCCAAAATTACATAAACCTAAACAAATTCAAAATAAATACATAGAAATTCATAAAAATTCCAAATAAATTTCTATAATTCATTTCAACATCTATATTTATCATAAAATAAAATTTCATAATTTAATTAATTAATTTTTGAAAATTAGAAAATAATAATAAAATATTCAAAAATACCCAAAAATCAAAATAAATTCCAAAAATTCACACATTTAGATTAAGCTAAGAGGAACAAAATTTGTTAAGAGATTTTTCATGAATCACAAAGAAAAGCTCAAAAAAAATTCAAAAATCTAATATGGCCAAAATTGAAAAATTGACAAAAACCTTATCAAATCGAGTTTTAAGCTTAAACAAAGCTTGGAATCATCTTCTATAGCTTTAGAGGAGTTCAACGGGATCGAAATGAGGAAATTTGGTGGCCAGAATCGTGAGGTATGGAGGGAGATGCAACTTTCGGCCAAAATGGTTTCCTTGGCTTTGCCGGCGCCGGAGAGGATGAAGGGAGTGGTGAAGCTGCTGGAGGAAGAGGGTGGACGTCTGGGAGGCACACCGATGGTAGTTGGCCAGAGTTACAGCGGGATGGGGGAGAGGTGGCGTCGAGAGGAAGAAGAAAAGGGGGGGTAGGTTTTGGTAATTTTGTAACTTATGTATATATATATATATATATATTAATAACTTTAATAATGTTTATTAAAATATATTAATATAATATTTAAGAAAATCACACACCACATATTTAGAATGCACAATATATATACATACACATACATATAATAGTTAAATAATAACTATATATAATATATACATACACAATTGAAATTACTATTAAACCCTAAAATTATTATATATAAATATATATATGCATGTGTATATATATATATATATATATATATATATATATATATATATATATATATATATATATACCACAATTAAAATAATGCATGAACTCATGCAAATGCATAAATATATTTAAAATAATCTATATTAAATAATTTACGTATCAATTTTTTCGAAAATAAAATTCTCAGGAAAATTTTACATAAAATACTTAAAATAATATAAAACAATTAAAATTAGCTTTAATTAAATAACAACTCATAAAATATCACTAAATATGTACAAAAATTATTAACACTGCATATCCCGATGCAGTATAAAAATATTTAAAATCATGGGATATTACAATGGATTATTGAATTTTAGGTCCTCGGAGCATCTTACTAATGTAAGAGATAGGGCTTTGCTGGCTTCCTTCGTCTCTTACCAGTACTAAAGCGATGCATTCTTAGCCAATAGAAAGGTACAGATACAAGGTCTCATCTAGGACTGGCCAGCTGAGTAGGGGTGGTGAGGATAAGAATCTTTTAATGTCTATGAATGTTGCCTGGCAATCAATGGACCATTGAAACTTCCCAGAATTTTTGAGAGCTCGGAACAATGGTAGACACTGCCTAGCCAAGCAAGAAATGAAATGCCCTAACACGGCGATTCCGCCATTTAACTTTTATACCTCATGGATGTTCTTCGGTGCTTCCATATTGAGTATGGCTTCCATCTTTTCTAGATTGGCTTCAATGCCCCGGTGAGATATCATAAATCCAAGGAATTTGCCTGCTTGGACTCTGAAGATGCATTTCTCAGGATTCAACTTGATCCTGGATTTGCTTAGTAGCTGAAGAACCCGATCCTCATCCGCTGGGTGCTGTTCCAGATGTTTGCTTTTGATGATGATGTCATCCACGTATATCTCTACACTTGTTCTAATCTGGTCTTGGAGGATTTGGTTCATCATTCTTTGAAACATGGCCCCAACATTTTTCAATCCGAAGGGCATCACCTTATAATAGTACAATCCTTTATGGGTGATGAAGGACGTTTTCTCTTGATCCTCTTCCTTCATCGGAATTTGGTGATAACCTTGTGCCTCATTGATGAAGTTGTATAATTCGTGACTAGTGGTAGAATCGATGAGCTGGTTAATCGTGGGCAACGGGTAGCTATCCTTAGGGTATGCTCGATAGAGGTCGGTGTAGTCTATACACATTCTGTACTTCCTATTTGCTTTTCTGATGAGTACCACATTGGCTACCCATTACGGGTGAGTAACTTCTTTAATAAACCCAGCTGCTAGTAGCTTCGTTGTTTCTTTAGCAATGATTCTCTGTCTTTCATAGGCAAAAGTTCTTTTTTTCTGTGCTACTAGCTTGGCTCCCAGTTTGATGTTTAGGCAGTGACAGGTAACCTGTGGGTCCACGTCGACGATCTCGGATGCTTGTGAAGTGAAATCCTCTGAGTGTCTGGTAAGGACTTCCCTTATTTCGACTCTGATATTCAGGTTGAGTGCGTTGCCAATTTTCACGATCTTTTCTTCTATGATTTGTAAAGTCTCCGTGTCTTTTACTGGTTGTGGATCGGCGCCTTGCTTCTCAAATTCCCATGCCTCTAAAGGAAAAGCCTTCGCTTGAGGCTTCATAGCCATCTGGTATTACTGTCTGGCCATGTGCTGATCTCCCCGAACAGTAAGGGTTCCATTCTTGACCAGAACTTTCATGGTTAAGCACCGGATGCTGGTGACTGCATCTGCCTCATAAAGTGTTGGCCATCCTATAATCCCATTATAGGCCAGTGGTATATCCACCATATTGAATACAGTTCGGGTGATTTTTGTCTCCTCATCATCTTGGTCAGTTCGATAATCCCCATTGGTTGTATGGTTCCACCATAAAAACTCATGATGGGGTTCTGGATGGCTTTCAGGTTAGTGACGGAGCCGCCCATTGCTTTGTATGCAATCCAAGATAATACATTGATAGCGCTTCCATTATCCACCAGTAGCCTTTTTACGCGATACTTATTTATGCACACAGTTATTACTAGAGCATCATAATGGGGGTGGAGTACATGCGAATCATCTTCCGAATTGAACACAACATCACTTCTCCCAGATACTAATTTTTCTCCTCTACTACGCTTCAATCTCTTTTCAGTGTTTTCTCCCCTTATGATCATGTTGATTGTTCCAATCAGCTCCTTCTGGGTTTTCTTTGCTTCGGGTCTGTCCTGCTCCTGGCTTTCGGAGGTTCCACTTCTCCTCGGTGCGTCTGTGAAATTATTAAGCTTTCCCCTCTGCACCAGTCTTTCTATGGCATTCTTCAGCTCTCTGTAGCCCTTCGTGTCATGCCCGTATTCTCGGTGGTACTCACAGTACTGTCCTCTGTCCTGGGTAAATCTTCGGCTTGGGCTGATTCTCTTGGCTGGGGTGATCCCAACTTCATTTTGCCTGACCCACATGAGGATTTTGGATCGAGAGGTGTTCAAGGGTGTATATTTGTCCGCTTCCTTATCAAATCTCTCTACCAAATTTCTAAAATTCATTTTTGGGAAGCTTGCTCGTCTCTGTTTCGGTCGTTCATCCTTGATCGATGGCCTATCTTCTTCCCGTCGCATCCTTCTATCTTTGTCCATTTTAATCATCTAGATTGCCATTGTCATTACTTCTGCAAAGGTACTCAGTTCTTTAGTAATTATTTTGTCTTTAAGCTTGCCGAGTCTGGTGCCATTTTTCAAAGCTTCTATGGCGACTTCATCAACAAGATGCTTAATCTGCATGGCTATTTTATTGAAATGGTCAAGGTAACTTCGTAAAGATTCATCAACTTCTTGTCGGCACATATAAAGATTGTTGATATTTTTTGCTAGGGGAATATTGGTGATGAATCTAATATGAAATTGTTCCACCAGATCCTCAAAAGAAGTGACAGAATTCTCCGGAAGCCGATGAAACCCCTTTTGAGCATTCTTTATGAGCATGCTTAAAAAGACTCTGCATATGATTCCATCATTTACATTCTGGAGCAGCATTTTTGTTCAGAATGCTGATATGACTGATGGGGTCTCCCGTCCCATCGTACTGACCAAGCTGTAGGATTCTGAACTTACTAGGGATCTCCGTCTGAATTGTTCTGCTGATAAACGGAGTTCTGCTATCCATAACACATTCTTCTTCCTTTCTAGGTTTGGTCCGAGCTTTGCATATTGCTTCTTTAACCTTTTGAGCTAATTTTGAATCATCAAGAGCTAGAATGGTTGAAATGCACTCCCTTTCTAGTGCTTTACCCTTCAACAACTGGAAACTATTCTCACAAGCTTTTGACCACTCGAATCTGACATTCTTCTGAGTCAAGCGAGTCATAGGGGCTACAATTCTAGAAAAATCTTGCACAAACCGCCTATAATACCCGGCTAAACCCAGAAAACTTCAAATCTCTGTAACAGAAGTTGGTCTAGGCCACTCAGACTCTGCCTCAATCTTCTATGGATCAACCTGGATACCTTCTTTAGATACCACGTGTCTAAAAAAAGAAACACTCTCCATCCAGAAATCACACTTCGAGAATTTAGCATAAAGCTGATGATCTCTCAGTGTCTGTAGTACAATCCTCAAATGATATACATGCTCCTCTATACTCCTAGAATAAACCAGTATATCATCGATGAAGACTACCACAAACTGATCCACATATGGTCTAAATACCCTGTTCATCAGGTCCATAAAAGCTGCTGGTGCATTAGTCAAACCAAAAGACATCACCAGAAACTTATAATGGCCATATCGAGTGCGGAATGCCGTCTTAGGAACATCGGCTTCACTAATCCGCAGCTGATGATAACCCGACCTCAAGTCAATCTTAGAAAAGAACTGTGCACCCTGTAGCTAATCAAACAAGCCATCTATCCTCGGGAGAGGATACTTGTTCTTCACTGTCACCTTATTCAGCTCTCTGTAGTCAATGCACAGTCTCAAGGTACCATCCTTCTTCTTCATAAATAGGACTGGTGCACCCCAAGGAGAAACACTGGGTCTGATAAAACCTTTATCCAATAACTCTTGCAACTGCTCCTTCAACTCTTTCAACTCTGCAGGAGCCATTATGTAGGGTGGCATAGATATAGGAGTAGTACCTGGAACCACATCTATACAAAACTCAATCTCTCTGTGAGGTGGTAAACCTGGCAACTCCTCAGGAAAAACATTAGGAAACTCACAGGCAACAGGAACATCTGTGAGTGACAACTTCTCTACTGAAGTATCCTTGACCAATGCCAAATATCCCTGACAACCTTTCCTCAATAACTTCCTAGCCGTAATAGTAGAAATAAGATTCTGAGGTGCTGAACTCCTATCACCCATAAACTTAAAATCTTCTTCATCAGGAATTCTGAATGTCGCCTCTTTATTCCTGCAATCTACCATGGCATAGTGCTGAGATAACCAATCCATTCCCAAAATAACATCAAACTCCATCACATTCAACAGAATCAAATTACCGAGTAATTCTCTATCTCCCATGTGAACTGGACAACCAGAAAGAACAATATCGGTGTCCAAAAAATCGCTCAGAGGAGTGGCAACAGATAAAGGAAAAGCCATCCTCGAAGCTTGCCAATAAGATTTGGAAGTAAAAATGGGAGAAACGAAAGAATGCGTGGCACCCGGATCAAATAAAACCCATGCATCCAGGTAACAAACAGAAATAATACCTGCCACGACTGTATTAGATGCTTGAGCATCCTGCTGAGTAAGATGAAAAACTCTGGCCTATCCTTGACCTCCCTGCTGACTAGTAGAAGCCTGGCCAACACCTCTGGCACCTCCTCTACTACCTCTACCATGACCCTGCTGTGGAATAAGCTGAGTGGAACTCTAATGTTGGGCTGGAGGTAATTGAAATGGCACGGGTGCAGCACTAGTAATCGACTGCTATGGAAATCATGGAATCTGCGACTGCTGATACTCTGAGTAAGGACACGATCTGGCAAAATATCCTGTCTGCCCGCATCTAAAGCATGTCAGTGGTGTCAGATAACACGGTCCCTGATGGACTCTACCGCAGGTCTGGCATACACTGGCAGTTGATCTAGAACTACGACTACTGCTACTGCTCGAAGCACCTGACCCGAATCTGAATGGTCTATGCTAACCTCCACGACCATATCTACTGCTCCGATGCACTCGCTGCTACTACCTCTGACTCTGTTGAGTCTGACCTCGCTGTTGACTACTCGAACCAACATGAAAACTAGAATGTGGTGTAGTCTGTAATCCACTCGACTGAACTCCCAGCTGGTAGTAATCAGGCATCGCTCCCTGCCTAACTAGCCTTAGCTCAATCTCTTTGGCCAACTCAATCACAGACTCCAAAGTAAGGCCTGCTGTAGGCATACCAGCAAATGCTGAACACAATCTGGTGACATAGGTAGTGACTGCGAAATACTGGTCTCGCATCAGGTCCTCTGCATATCTACCCAGTCGAAGAAACTCTCGGGTGTACTCCTCTACAGATCGATCACCGCGAGAAATGCTGGTCAAACGGAGATGATAGCTCATACGGAGAGGCTTTGGACAGAATCTCCTCAAAAATCGCTCTCAAAACTGAGCCCAGATCATCATCATCATATAAGGCTGGATCATCTGAATAAACCAATCTAAGGCTGGTCCCTCGACAGATAGCTCGATGATTATAATCCGCTAGTACTCGGTGTGAGCAGTCCGAGTCCGAGTCTCAATCGCATGCAGAAAGTCTAACGGATCGAAAGTCCCATCAAACGCAATCCTACCAACTCTGGTATAGAACAAAGCTGCCTCAGGGTCAGACATACCCTGCTGATAGGCAGGCTGAACAGGCTGAACAACTGGAGGTACAAGAACATCAAATTCAGGCTCAACAGGCTCCTCGTCCTGTAACTCTCTCTACCTACGACGACCTGCCACTCCTCGAGGTCTACCTCTGCCACGACCTCTACGTCTAACTGGCTGCTTAGGAGGTAAAACCTCATCCTGAAAAGACTTATCATCCTCGGCCTCAACAACCGGTGGAGCGACACGCGCTCGCCTCCTCATTCTGAAAACATAACAGAACGATTCAGACAAAACAGACAATGGAAGGATAATGTAGAAAACTAAAACAAGGAATACTTATCAAGACATACTCGAACCTAATTCACTACAGTAATTACCAAAAGAAAACAAAACTTTGAAATCTAGGGCCACGACTCACACAACTAAGCCCTGATACAGAACTCCGCTCTGATACCAACTTTATCATGATCAAAAATAGGGGCCATGACCAGCGCTAGGGAACGGGAATTCTTTCGAATCTGGAACCCGAAGCAAGCCTAAAAAAATAAATAAAACATGCAATAGAAATAATAACAACACAATTAAATAAAATATTATGCAGCGGAATAAAATCATAAATATCATAATGATGATTCCGTCAAACGAAATGAAATCGAATTCTCATATCATATATAAATAAATCCTTTGATACTAGTTTCAGTTCAAATTCTTAAATTACATATCTCATATAAATACAATACACCAATCTCCGAAATGACCATAACTACTGCAGTGTCTAGATCACAAAGTAAAACTCAAGACTCAGATAAGCAGTTTATATAATGAAGCCAGGGCGAAAGAAATCCGACATACAGGCCTGCTACTGAGGTCTGAAGATGATGACTCTCCTGAAAAATAGTCAATAGAGGGGAGTCAGACCTCACTGAGTGAATTACTATAATATATATACATGCATACTATATGCCAACGTACACAGTCGAAAGTATATATAGTATGTATGTATACAAGCAATTACACATAAATGCAATAAAAATCATTTTATATATTTATTGAAAATCATCGTTTATGAAGGATCAAATAGAACCCTAGAAAATTGCAACCTCAAACAGTGTTAGACAACACTCTAGCCATACAGGCTCACTTATTCCAAATATGGTCACTTGATCCATTTGGACAGTAGACTGACCCCGAGACACTAAGTCAACCGAGCTCCAACAGTCTGACTGTCAGT
Source organism: Mallotus nudiflorus (assembly GCA_947683625.1). Taxonomy (NCBI): domain Eukaryota; kingdom Viridiplantae; phylum Streptophyta; class Magnoliopsida; order Malpighiales; family Euphorbiaceae; genus Mallotus; species Mallotus nudiflorus. The sequence goes on from CANTUR010000241.1 coordinate 1,751,226, forward strand.
ATGATTGATCCCGAGACACTTGGTCAACCGAGCTCCAGCAATCATACTCCCAAATCACATCACACATCAGATAAATCAATTCCAATCAATATTCTCAAACTGGTTAGTAATATAGCCTAAATGCTATAAGCGTACCGGTACGTACTCGGTCCTAGTGCTGCCCACTAGGTAGCATGTTCTATTGATATTCTTCATTAAAATATAAAGCATACATTCATAAAAGTAAATGATGCATGAATTTGAAATAAATTGCAACATAAACCATATATATACTAGAAATATACCAAAAATAAATCAGGTATATTTCGAGTATATATACGTCAAATAAATCTAATATAATTACAAAATAAACTAAGAATATACCAAGAATATACATAAAAATATTTTAAGAATAATTTATTAATAAAACATGCATATAATTTGAAAATATACCAAAATATACCGAATATAAACTAAAGATAACTTAAATACCAAATGAATTATTTATGCATAATTAGTCAAAATAACATACATTTCTAAATCATGCACCCTAAAGCATATGTATATAGAATAGTAACTCACACTTAGTGCGCTCCTCGAGATGGGTCCGACGGGCCTGGTCCACTAGGCCTCGGTCTCGGTGCAACTAAACATACAAAAATAACAGACATCAGAATAAACCTAACAAAAAATCCTAAAAACTCAATCTAGAATATTGGACACAGAATTAGAATTAGGGTTTGACCGGACATCATGTTTTACGAGAATTCTACCAAAAATCCGGTAAAACCTCCCCTGTAAAACGGACATCTCTCTACTCAAAGAGTAGAGCCGGCCTTGCAAAGAAACACACTTCGAAAAACGAACACAGAAACACATCCACAACCCCTTGTTCGGACTCCAAACAACAGTCTACCGACCGGAGTTCACAATTCACAGAATAATTATGAAAATACCAAAAATACCCTTATATCATAGAAATACATTTTATAAGTAGAAATTACGTAATTAACCTTAAAGCACAGTAAAAATCGATAAAACTCATTTTATTTAAAAAAATCGTATATTATATATATAATTGAAAATAATTTACGAAAAATAGTTTTAATTAGTTAAAAATACTAAATAATTTGTAGAAATCATTTTTATACCTTAAATAACTATTAAAACCAATTTAATTACATTTTTAGTCAATTGAGGGTAAAATTACCAAAATACCCCTATATATATATATACTAAAATTACTCCAAAAATTCACTAAAAATGATATAATTGCACAAAATTAATTTTCTCAACATATTTATCAATAATATCAATAATTAAACTCAATTAACTAATTAATTTCAATTAAAAACACAATTAACCTAATTTTCCAAAACTACATAAACCTAAATAAATTCAAAATAAATACATAGAAATTCATAAAAATTCCAAATAAATTTCTATAATTCATTTTAACACCTATATTTATCATAAAACACAATTTCATAATTTAATTAATTAATTTTCGAAAATTAGAAAATAATATTAAAATATTCAAAAATACCCAAAAATCAAAATAATCTCCAAAAATTCCAAAAAAAATCACACATGTAGATTAAGCTAAGGGAAACAACATTTGTGAAGGAATTTTTCATGAATCAATTAATTTGAAGTTTAAAAAAATCAAGAACCCTAAAATGGCCGAATTACCAAAATCGAAACCTAAGCAAATCAAGACCATTTTAAGTGAAACAAAGCTTGGAATCACACTCACTGGAGCTCAAGGAGAAGAAAGAGACTGGTGGTGTCAAAAATGGTGGTCAGAAACGTCATGATGGACGGTGAGAAAGAATTCGGCTTTTCGAGCTTATTCCGACCAAAACTCGACGGAATATGGCGCTGCTGGCGGCGGGGAAGGCTGGGGAAGGAGGTGGCACGTTGGGAGGCACACCGACGGTGAGGAAACGGGATGGTAGACGGTGGTTGGTGATCGGGCGTGCGTCGGGGAAGGAGAAGAAGAAGTTGGGGCAAAATTATAATTTGGCTATAAATTTTGATTTTGACAATATAATATGTATATATATATACTTTACACTATATATTAAAATAATATAAAATCACACACATTAAATATACACCACACACATATAATTTAATATTTTAAAATTTAATACACTTAAAAATAATTAAATAATATTAAAACTAATTAATAAATAATAAAATATTAGGGTAATTAATTAAACCCTAATTAAATAAATAAATACACATATATACGTTATTTAGTACTTCAAAAATATATATGAGTTCATGCAAGTCCGGAAATCTATTTAATATAATTAATAGTAAATTATTTACGTGAAAATTTTCCCGAAAATAGTATTCTCGGAAAAATTTTACGTAAAGCACTTAAAATAATATACAATAATTAAAATAAGTTTTAAATACATATCAACTCGTAAAAATATCATAATTATATATAAAATTATTAACATTGCATATCCCGATGCAGTATTAAAATATTTAAAAAAAACATGAGATATTACACTAAAATAAAGTTTGAAATATTTACGGAAGTGTCATCGTCCCCTACCTCCTCTTCCCGATCGTCCCCATTCGATTTTCGTCGCCTACTATGCCATTTTCTTCATGTCGGTGTGCCACCTTCCCTTCCAGCCATTCCCAACACCCCAAGCTTCCATTTCCGATGAGTTTGGCCGGATTTTCTTCAAGAGGCCGAGAATTGCTCCCATCGCCGTTCATAGACTTTCCGGCCACCGTTTCGAGCCCCATCGGTCTCTATCTCTTCCTTGAGCTATGGTGAGTGCATTTCCAAGCTTTGTTTCACTTGAAATGGTCTAGATTTTCCTAGGTTTCGAATTTTCATTTTCGGCCTATTAGGATTCTTTATTTTTTTGAGCTTCAATTTGAATGATTCATGAAAAATTCCTTCACAAATGTTGTTCCAATTAGCTTAATCTACCTCTTTGAATTTTTGTAGAATTTTTGGGAATTATTTTAATTTTTGTGAATTTTTTATTATTTTATTAATATTTTCTAATTTTCTAAATTTAATTAATTAAATTATGAAATTGTGATTTATGGTGTTTATAGGTGTTAAAATGAATTTTAGAAATTTATTTTTAATTTTTGTGATTTTTATATAATTATTATGAATTTATTTAGTTTATGTAATTTTTAGAAAATTATGTTAATTATGTGTTTTATTGAAATTAATTAGGTAATTGAGTATATTTTTTGATATTATTGAATTATATGTTGAGAAATTAATTTTTGAGTAATTATACTATTTTTTTTGAATTTTTTATTAATTATAGTGAATTTATATAATTAGGGGTATTTTAGTAATTTGGCACTAAATTGGCTAAAAATATAATTAAATTGGTTTTAATAGTTATATGAAGTATAAAAATGATTTCTACAAATTAATTAGTATTTTTAACTAATCAAAACTATTTTTCGTAAATTATTTTTAAATTATATATAATATACTATTTTTCTAAATAAATGAGTTTTTATAGATTTTTAATATGTTTTAGGGTTAATTATGTAATTTGGATTTATAAAATGTATTTTGGTCAATATTTATGAATTTATTGAGAATTTTTTATTTTTAATAATATTTTATTAAAATTAGGGTTTTTGTGTATTTATCGATAAAATAATTATTTTTAACGTGTAAATATCTAATTTGCTATATTTTGAGTATAAAGGGTATTTTTGGTATTTCTGGTATTTTCATGTGATGTGTCATTATCTCGTAAATTGTGAACCTCGGTCGGTAGAATTATAGTTTGGGAGTCCGACCGAGGGGTTGTGTGGCAATATATTTATGAAGTGTGTTTCTTTGCAGGACCGACTCTACTCTTTGAGTAGAGAAATGTCCGTTTTACAGGAGAGGTTCTACCGGATTTTCGGTAGAATTCTCATAAAACGTGATATCCGGTCGAATTCCTATTCTGATTTTGTGTCCACTATTCTTAGATCGAGTCTTTAGAATGTTGATAAACTTATTCTAATTCATATTGTCATTTGTTTGTTTAGTTACGCCGAGACCGAGGTCTAGTGGACCAGGCCCGTCGGACCCGTCTCAAGGAGCGTAATAACTGTGAGTTGTTATTCTATATATACTTGTATTAGGATTGCATGTTTTAGAAATGTATGATTTATTTTAGTAAATTATGCATGAATGATTTAATTATTGCTTAGGTTATTTTGGTATATGATTGGTATATTATTAGTATATTTTAAATTATATGCATGTTTTATTATGAATTTATACTTAAAATGTTTTTAAGTATATTTATAGTTTATTTTATAATTAAATTGAATTTGTTCGACATATATATACTCGAAATATACTTGGTTTATTTTTGATATATTTCTAGTATATATATGGTTTATATTGTTATTTTAATTTATGTCATGCATTATTTATTTTATGAATGTATGTTTTATATAATAATGAAGGATATCAATAGAACGTGCTATCTAGTGGGCAGCACTAGGACCGAGTACGTACCGATACAATGATAGTTTTAGGCTATATTACTAACCTATTTATGGATATTGATCGGATTGATTTGATTTGATGTGTGATGTGATTTGAGAGTGTGATTGCTGGAGCTCGGTTGACTAGGGGTCTCGGGGCCAATCACACTGATAGTCAGACTGCTGGAGCTCGGTTAACTAAGTGTCTCGGGGCCAGTCTACTGTCCAAATGGAACAAGTGAAATTATTTGGAATAAGTGAGCCTGTATGGCTAGAGTGTTGTCTAACATTATTTTGAGGTTGTGATTTTCTAGGATTCTATTTGATCCTTCGTAAACAGATGTTATTTTCAGTAAATATATAAAATGATTTTGTTGCATCTGTGTGTTTTTTCTTGTATATATATTTATTATATATATACTATTGAATATGTGCATTGTCATTTAGCTATGCATGTATATATATTATAACAATTCACTCAGTGAGGTCTAACTCCCCTCCGTTGACTATTTTTCAGGAGAGTCTACGTCATCAGACCTCAGTAGGAGACCCATACACTGGATTTCTTCTGCCCCGGCCTTACTATGTAAACTGCTCACTTGATTTTATTTTATAATCTAGACACTGCAATAGTTATAGTCAGTTGTGAGATTTATGTATTATTTTTGTATGTGATATGTATTTTAAAGATTTGAACTGAGATTTGTATTAAAAGATTATTTATATACGAGATGAGTTTGTTTATTTTTAATGAGTTGGTGGATTATACTTATTTTATTTATGAGATTTATTTCCGCTGCAAAATATTTTATTTATATTATTATTATTGCATGCTTTTATTTTATTTTAAGGCTTGTTACGGGTTCCGGATTCGAAAGAATTCCTATTCCCTAGCACCGGTCATGACCCTTGTTTTGGGTCGTGACAGAAGGTATATGTCCGGATGAGGCTCCAGCATGCTGTAAGGTGGGTGGAAGCATTATTACTAGGAGAGGGTCTGAGAGGTCGGTCGAAAGGATAGGTGCGGAAGGGATGGTGCCGACTTCAGGAGTCAGGGCTAGTGGTGGACTAGAAGTCATAGTGAAGATGTCTTTAGCTTAGCAAGTAAATGAATGGCTTTTCCCAAGGAGTTCCAACAGACGGCGCCACTTGATAATTGGTTTCCGGAACTCTTGAGCTTGGTATCCTGCAATTCACGAACAAGAGGCATGGTGAGAGGTGGGGAGAGTCCCACAAATACTCTGATGCCTAAGTTAGAGAACAGAAGTAAGGAGAATACAAGATAACTAGAATATGTGAGAATGAGATGTCCCTTTGTGAGGGATGTAGGGCTCTATATATAGTAATACTCAAATCTGAGAGGAGTCAGATTCTGTGTGCAATAGTGAATCATAATTTTAATAGGAGAGTATTCATTCTGTGCTTAAAACTCTACTTTGGGGTAGTCCCCATTCTGAATGAATCTACCTTCTTGCTAATTCAAGTGTCCTTATTTAGGGGGTAAGAAGCCTCTAACTAGACAGGAACATATTGGATGGTATCACCTCTAGATTAAAAACCATATTGTATTATTCTATTTTTTCTTTTTATTATTCTATCGAGAAGGAAAGTGACATGGGAAGTATGGATTACATTACTGTATAGAGTTTTTTCCATTACTCAATGTGGCCATTTTTAAAACAATTTAAAATTGTTAAGTGGATGTTTTCCTCTTGATAGAAGATCTGCATGAGTAACTTTTTGTCCATGCTCTTCTAGAATTTCCCATGTGTGTAAAATTTTGCTCCTGACCTTCTGTTCTAAAG